>VZSC01010173.1:2800-20684 GCA_013398225.1 Steatornis caripensis
AGTTGGTGCTGGAACATCAGAAGCAATGGTATGCAGAAAGGCTCTTGCTTACAGTTATCCCTATGGAGACCAAAGTCGATGCTTGCTTCTGCTGACATTCTCATGCGCCAGAACTGAAAGAGCAGAGAAGTGGTCACAGCTGGGACCCTGTGGTGGGGAGGAGTGGGTCGGGCAGGTGACCCAAAGCTGACCAAAGGGAGTATTCCATCCCATATGCGTCATACTTGGTATAAAGCTGAGGGATCATGAGGGTCACGCTCTCTTCTTCTATGGCTGGCATCCATGGAGGACTCTGTCTGATTCTTCTGCCTTCGATCCCGATCCGTGCATTCCTGAATCCAGCTCCTGCCTGCTGCTGCTGAGTACAGTCTGGGACATTCTCGGGGCGTGCCACGTAGCATCCGGGTGACTCATGTGATCTGATGAATGTAGGCCCTCTTTGTGCCATACAGTGCAGTCCAAAGAAATTAGTGTAAGAGGGCACTGAACCCCCTTTGCAA
Source organism: Steatornis caripensis (assembly GCA_013398225.1). Classification (NCBI taxonomy): domain Eukaryota; kingdom Metazoa; phylum Chordata; class Aves; order Caprimulgiformes; family Steatornithidae; genus Steatornis; species Steatornis caripensis. Next base: position 3,301 of record VZSC01010173.1, read on the forward strand.
ACCTGCAGCCACATTAGAGCTGAGCTGCGACCAAGATAATGGCCAGGCCCCAAGAGCCCAGGCAAAGCTTTGCTAAGGCAGCTGCTCCACAGCTGTGGTGGGTTTTGGCTCTCTGCGGGGGACAGCACGCTGCCTGCGGTGGCACTGACACCATCTCTTGGCTTTGCTCCACAGTGCCGTGCCACCCGTCAGCTGTGAGGCACGCAGACCTGCCCCAGGCGACCTGTTGAAATCCCATTTGCCCAATACCCCTCTGGAGCCCATCAGTAAGTCCTCAAAGTAAGACTTTTTGCGTAGCCAAGTGAACTTCCCAACTCCGCCCCTTGCCAAAATAATCCACTCTAATCCGTTTAAAACGCTGTCCCCTTCATGTGTCACAATTTTTTTTCGTCACCTCCTATCTCTTTCCCCCCACAAGAGGGCACCAACACTGCATCCTTTGAGACATTTTAATGCACAACGAAGCATGTGCCTCAAAGGACACTGGGGAGAGAGAAGAGAGAGACCCAAGCAGCGGGTTTCAGATCTGGAGCAACTCCCTGCCCCCCGGCGCTCCACAATTTTAATTCCAAGGTTTTGATTCAGAAACATCTCTGGCGACAGCTGCATGAAGCATCTAATAGGAGATAGTTGCATAAAGCCACTAATAGATGGTAGTTCACAGGCTCATATTTGATTTTATTTCAAATAAAGCAGTGAGACTACAAAAAAAGGGCGTCTCTGGAATTACAAACCTTCCTGGACCTTAAGAGAAACCAGTCGGAGAGCTGAGAAATACCAGACACCAAACGTCTCTTGAAATAAAACATACATGAGACAGACAAGAGACAAATCTTATTCAGGGAAATCAGAGTGAAGTGAAAACACAGCTAAAATTGCCATAGGACACGGAGAATCTAGTGACTAGAGAACAAGCTAAAAAAAGCCCTTGTACTGATAACCTGACAGTGACAGCTACGGGCAAGACTAGATAAATATGCAGAGAAAATGAAAATCAACAAAGGAAATAAATTAGTGTGGTCTATCGGTTTATGCTTACAAATATAAAAATAATTCTAAAGAAAGGAAAATATAGGCTAAGTACCAGACAAGCATCCTGTACAAGGTAGAGAGCCCACACGCTCTCTTGCAGGCAGTGAATGCCCTCATTTAAGCCACTAATTTGGTTCCCTTAGTCTGGAATTTGTAAAGACTGGGCTAGGCTTCATGGGCAGGACACAGCTACCAAGAGGGCATTCTTCTGGCTTCTGCTGGAGCTCTAGTTTATGTAATCTACTAACAGACATATTTTTACACAACTCTGTGATTAGGGAATTGTAAGAAACCCATGTAATGCTCTTTCCTCCTCTCTCCTCCTCCACATCCACTGGCTGCACACAGCACTTCCTCAGGTAAAGGCAGAACTGTTGTCACCAAGTCCTACAACTTGAGAACGAGAGGCGCTTGATGAAACCATTAGGAGATGAAAGAAAGTGCTTCTTTACAAAACACATAGTGAATTTCTGGTACTTGCTGCCACAGGAAGTTGTTGCCTCCACAACAGCAGCACGGGAGGTGAAAAAGGTTTCAGACAAATTCCTGGACAACAGGTACAGATGGAACATGAAAACTCTGGGCAGGGATCTATTCTCTTAACATCCTAGCCCAAGATTTTGATGCTAATGGAGTACAAGGGGTATGGACTGCAGACTGTGGCTAAGCTTGCATGGTGTCCCTGAACAACTGCTATTACTGCTGCCCCTGGAGAGAGGACACTGAATGACAGACCATTGGTCTGGCTCAGGAGTGCACTTCTATAGAGTGCACTTCTATATCCTCATGTTCCTCGCTTCCACTCTTCTTATTTAGGCAGAGATAGAACAACCACAACATTCATCAAAATTGCTGTCTAGAGGCTGCGTAGAAAGAGGGAACAGTACACATTGGTGCACCTTGAAAAACAGAATAGAAAAATGACTAGAGAGTATTCACAAGCCTCTCAAAGCCACCACCTTGCAGGGGCCCCAAGGTGGGTGCTGCATACAGAAAACCTACAGGAAAATGCCGCATGAAGTGTTGGTGGAACCATTTGCTACAAGAAGATGAAATTCCCACAAGCTAAATGCCCTTCACCAAACTGCATCAGTTTGTCTTAAGTTTATTTTGGCAACCAAACAGGGTACTCTTGGTATTGTCCAAACATCCCATTCCAATGTTTTTTGAATGAAACATTTTTATTTCCTTGCTTTGATCGAGCTTCAAGAACATTTCATTTTTAAGTATAACTTATAAAACAAAATAAGGAAAATCAAACTTCTATGTGTACTGGTCCACGGATTCTGAGTCACTTTGCCACTTACAGAACATGAAAATGCACTGAACAGTCAAAGAATGAATATATCAGATTTTAACAAGCATAGCAATGGTACAAAAAGAGATAATGCTTAATGTTTTATGGTACAGGAATAGCAATCATGTCCTCACTGTTTTCATCCATAAAGGCCTTGCTAGGGAAACTCACTGAGGAAAGTTTAGTGTTTAATGCTGTAAGGAACACAAAGACAGTAAACTAAGTCTTTGCAGGGGAAGGCCTCAAACGAAACTCTCCTGTACTTTACAAGGCTCTGATTTTCCTAATGTCAATAAAGGAATGCCTTTCAGGACCGTGTATTTATTGCATGGAGACCAAACTCTACAATTTCTCTTCAGAGGACTAGGCCAAGAACTTTGTTTGAAACAATTAGATTATTTAGAAAATCAGTTCTGCAAGAAGACTTCAGCTCTGACTCAGAAAATCTAGTTTCGGATCAGATTTGCATGGCATTATGCAGGTCATATAATCAGCTCTGTAGGTACTGGCAGTGATGGGCAGACCACACCAGTGCAGTTGTACCTGGGTGTGCACGTAATCCACTGCACCAAACAACTCCATTTTCTCTGTCAGGCTTAACACCTACTTACCTGTGAAGGGACATTTCCCCACCATATGAGGAGGAGGGGGAATAACATCAGAGAGACAAAATCCACTAATAATTCTGTAGTATTCAAATACCGCAGTCATGTAGGCGTCAGGAATAGAGCTGAATTGCTATCATACTCTATTTACACCTACTCGTGGACGTGCTGATTCATATTGGGAGCATTTGGAGCATACACTGGATTGTATTTACCATTTTTTGCTACAAGTATGAAAGTGGTGTTTGAATCTAGCCCACTCTTCTATGGTTTTTCATGTACCTCTTCTCTATTGAGGTGTATTTCTTGAAATGACTCGTCTGTAGCCTTTGTTCTGAAAGCAACTTTGCATAAAAACAACTGGAAGTTATAGTATCTGCTGTACTGTTTTTCACACATTTTACAATTCAGTCCCAGGTTTCACATTAAACAGTTCCACTGCCTGTTTTTAGGCTAAGCAGACAATTTTGTTCAAATGACTAGTGACATCCCAAGCTGTATAGGAAGATGTAATAGGAATAGGCTTTTGTCCTAAGCTCACCCTATGGGGTGTCACAGAATAGATGGCCAGTTACACTCATTTTGGAATTTGCATAAATTATAGGTTTTTTCTTTCTCAGTAAACTATTTTTCCTCCACAGCAGTTATCTGATGTTCATAGTGGGAGACTAAAAACATATAAAGTGAGGAAAGAGAAGTCTGGAACAGTAATATCAAAACACTTACCATGTTCCATGCATTAGCACAGTAAATGCCATAGAAGTTAAATTGTCTGTGGACTCAGCATGGACAAGGTTCCAGGAATTTGCAAGTTCTAATCTCATCTCTGCAGCTCTAGAAATAAGCATAAGAGAATGAACTCATCACACTTTATTGCTTGAAAGCATCTATAAACTAAAATTGTATTTCAGATATTCTTCCATAATTGATTCACAATTTTACTACAGTTATTTTCTTAATGGACTTGCCAGGCCATAACTCTTAATACATAACCCTGTCCAAAACATGGAAACTTGTTTCCTGATCCATTGCTGGAAGTATCAGGACAGGGGGCCTGTTCCCACTAAACAAAAGTCCTTATCATTCTAGCATGAATTTTTGTTTCCCAGGATTTGCTAGCTGTATCCACACAAGTGTTTCATAAGCTCCTCTTGGTGTCAGAATTCATTACAAAATCTCCTGCCTAGGAGATGTTTCCATCCTTTCTGCCTTTCCCTTTTTCTTTTTAAAAGTGAGATAATGCTTGAGAAAGATGCCAGATCAAAAGCCCTCAAGTCCTTCTTGCTACACTCGGAATCCCATGTCAAGAAACACTCATTTCTCTTCCTAGGCATGACTCTTAACCCGTTGTCTAATAAAATAATGGAAACCTGCTCCCAGGCTCTCCTGTGCTCAGCCATCTCCCTTGAAATTCTCAAATAGGATGCCCTGTTGTTGGCCTTTGAACCTGCAATGAGTATATGGAAGTCAAAGTAATTAGTTTAATACATGCTAGTTCCTCTCATGTCTGAGTCTGATCCTGCAAGGGACTGCATACCCTCAGCTGCCTTTGACTGAGGCTGTCTAAGCATTTCTGAGAAGGCCAAGACTAGCTAAAATTAAAGCTCTGGATGGAAGAAGACTGCTAATATTAGAGGAATGATACAGCGATTTTGCACTAGTAAAAATAAAAAAGAAATTAAAAAATGTAGAAGAATATGTAGAATGATAACAAAAAGATGAAATTAATAGCAAGGAGTGCTGTAGAGTGGGCCTCATAATAAAGACAGAGATGGAGTAATGCTAATTTCGAAGATACCAAGCTTGGCAATAAACCTGTTCGTTAGTAGAATCCTGGCTCATCAGAGCAGAATTGAAATTGTAAGGGATAACTGCAGGTAGAATTATATATTGCCATCTCATGGGAGGGACAACACAGGTACGTGTCACCACTGGCACCACTTTGGTGAGAGAGGGGAAAAGAGAAGAAAGAGGTGTCTAAACCACAGCACCTGAGGCCCTTGTCTTTCCCTCCAAGGCACTAGCTGTTACACGGGAAGATAATTTGCAAATGTAGGTCCCAGTTTCAGGGAAGGGGAACTCCTGCCGGGACCCTTTGCTTCCTGTGAGCCTGAAAGGGTCGCCCTCCCCTCCCAAGGGAACCTGTTAGCCATGCCGTATCTCTGCCTCTCACAAACTGAGCTGCTGCCTCGGGATTTTCTTATGTCTCTTGAATTGGGAGAGAGCTGCTGAGATCTCTGAGGATTCCTCTGCATGTAACTCCTGTCACTGAAATAAGAATGCCTTGCTGAAGAGCGTAGACATCTTAACAAATTAGGAAATAAACCTCATAAGGTAATGGTTTTCCCAAAATAACAAAATGTAAGGGGAAGGGGCACAGGCATTCTGAGAAGAACACTCCACTAGAGAGAGTCTCAAGGCAATTTTTGAACAATCTGGACACTTTATTGTACTTTCTCTTAAACTTCTTGTATTTTTATCAAATTTTTATTGTACTTTCTCTTGTACTTTTTCTTGAAGAAGCAAAATAAGATGGTACTAAACTTTTAAATAAAAATACTAAATTTGTTACATGCTCTGCCACCTTCCCAAGAAAACGGACTGCAATAGTATCCTGTTTTATCAAGGAGGTGACTGTTTTAATTTCAGAGCCGATTTTTCAAACCTCTTCACTTCCTGTCCACATCACTGTTTAGAAAAATAGACAGACAGACATGCTTTTCATATCTACTGCTGGCTTTTTAATTGTAGTTACTATAGTATAAGGTCAGGCTTCAAATATTCAAGTCATAGGAGTTGACTGTAGCCTCTTAACTAACCTGTTGCATAAATTCTGATTCAGCAATATATTACATGCTGGATTCATTCTTTACATTAATGGAAATACAGCTTTTAATGCAGTTGGAATACAGTGCTGAAAATTTTGATTCATCAGCAGATTATGTGCTGGATTCATTCATAATATTAATGGAAGTTTTAAGTGCTGTTGGAAGATGTCACTGGAAGATTTTTTCTTTTTAATTCCACACTGTTTTCAAAAATATATCTGAAGGCTTTTTAGAAGTTGCAGTACATCCAGATGACACAGCAAAGAGATGTAGCTCTGGTTTGCTCTAGGCCTTGCATTCAGGAACCCTGACATGTCAGACTTTCATGAGCCTTATTCCACTCTTTTGAATCACGAGCTTGGACCACTGAGGACTGACCTGTCATCATCTGCTGCAAGCCACTGTGGTGGGGAGAGGGTTTGAGAGGGAGAATAACCTGCATAATTAAAATCTTTGTGGTCCTCTGGGTGTTTTGAGAAAGGACTTAACAATTCCAAGGCCACATTTAGCAGAAAGGATTTCATGGGCCTGGTGGTACATCTAGGTTTGCCAGTAAATGGTAGCTTCACTTTTTCCACACTGTGCCTCCTTGGAGGGAGAAAAGATGCAAGGGCAAGTACAGAATCTGTACATAGTACCAAGAGCAATGACATAAGCCACCGTCAGGAGACAGCATGGGCCTGGTAACTGAAAGTGTGGTCTTGAAACTCCTATCAATAATCTGTAAAATAATCTGTAAAATCTGTAAAATAATCCGTAAAAAAGCCATGTGAACAGTGTCCTTTACCCAGACTACTATAGTCTTTTGGAAGAGGTCTCCAGTGTGGAATGTTTGAGCCATGAGGGTAAGGCCTGCCTAGCTAACATGGTGGTAAAAAAACCTGTAAGCCCACTGCTGGACAAGTAAGAAGATTTCCCCCAAATGTCCCATATTCCCAGTCTCTCACAAAAGCACCTGAAGCCTTGCAGCTGCTCAGCTGCTTCCTCTTAGCACAGCACGTTCAGGGCTGCTCAGAAACCCACCAGAAGCCCAAGCTCATTGTATCAGAGGTGTGGGATTTTCCATCATCTAACACACATCATTATAGTCATTGTGTAGATGCTACTAAAATTAGGAGCCACCTGCGTGCAGTTTCAGAGCTCTGGAGAATCCAGCTGAGCTTGAAAGATACGAAGAAGGGAGAGTGGGTGTCTGCTGGGGTCCAGATATCCCCAGTACATGAATGTATAGAGGGTAGTCACAAAGTGTATTGATCCTCTTGCTAGATGATGGAATAAAGCCCAGATCTTTGCACACTGAGAACAGAATCTCGATTTTGTGCCAGCAGAGCCACTAGGATGGCTGATTTGCAATTTTGGATCAACTCATAGAAATATGGACATTTTATGACCACAAATACACTATCTGGATACAGGTTTGCAAATTAAAGCACATGATAGCTTCTCAGTATTGTAAAATGCTGCAATGTAGTCCTATCTCAGACTGAAGGTCAAGTTCAAATTGCATTAGAGTGTAAATCAACATAACAGAGATTATTTGGTTCACAGTGCACATCGCAGCTCTTGAGGAGCAGCATCCTGGACGAACTTACTCGCTTGCAACCATCCCAAACTCATCAGAGATATGGGCATTAACAACAACATACTTGTAAGAGTCTTTAAGTTGCAAAGAATACTGCGGAACATGATTGTGTCACACTATGCATTTTTGCTGACTTCTCATTTTCCTCTCTCTTGTTTTGTGGCGAAGGTATAAACAGGGTTTATTACCAAGTCATCCTTCCTGTGGTAACAGATGGAAGTAACAAAGACAGCACAAAAAAGGATTATTAACATCTATGGCAAGCTTTTCAATATTCTGGCCATTAATTTTGAGTACTTCAAGCTGGAAGTTATTATCACATCCAAGTGCACCTGATCTCCAAACAAGGAAAACTAAATACTAAGAAGAAATAACCTATGTTTGATAGAATATTGATCCAGAAAGAGATATAAAATATTTGAAAATGTATACAACCCTAAAAATATTATTAGGAATAATACAGTTTTTTAAAACCTTACATAAAAATTATTAGTTTTATGGAAAGGCACTTGAGTTTACCTGTGTTAGGTTTCAGCTGCAGAAGGAAAAGCTTGCTGCTGAGCAATGGGCTATTACATAAGCAGTTACCTCCTGCAGCTGTAAGCTCAAAGCCTGCTTTTGGATACAGAAAGAATTTGGTGATTCTAGCCTTGCTCCTTTTTTTGTGTAGCTCATAAAACACACTGACAAACTCGCTGTCCCGTTGCAAAAACCCACAAGATTGGTTTAACAGGATTCAGGGTTGAGGTGCACTAGCTGATCTACAAGATGAAGCTTGTAGAGAGCATGCATTGTGTCTAGTTCAAACCAGAGCAATTAGCTGTTCACTTTCACAACTATTAAATGCACTCATAATTAAAATTTAAAAGTCTGAAGTCTATACTATTTTCTCCAAGCTCCAATTATGAGTAATAAGATTTAAGTTTAAGTTTAACTTGTCTCTTAATAGAGGGTAAAGAGCTCTTATAAATCAGTCAAATAGGAATTGCCATTGAAGAGCTATTACTGAAGAATTGCTGTCGAAGTGAAAATAATTAATATCTGTCACGGCAAACAGTTAACTACAGAAAACTTTCCTGCTTAACTACCAGCACTATTAAACCACCAGGACCTACATCATCAAAAGAAAAAGTAGGCGAGAACACACTGTCTCTTTTGACATCAGCTTTTATCTTCTGCTCTGGTGAGATTCTGAAGTCTTTTTTCATGAAATCTGACCGGACAGAACCGAAGCCAGGTCTGGCTCCCCAGTTAGCTCCAGTAATGTGGTGCAGGATCACATTCTCAAAGAGCTTCCCCTTAACTGAACTTTCAGATCACAAAATACTAAAAGATACAATCTTTAAGGAAACTGAGAGGTTGATAAGTTTCACTCATGTGACCGGGAGATGGCTCTGCCACCCTTGGGCCTAGGAGTCGTAGCCAGCTCCTGAGATTGCACGAAGTAGCTCCATGGCCCTAGTCACACATTAGACCACAGGGCTACTTGAAATGGAGGAGTACTACCCATGTTCCAAGAGTCAGAATCAAGCCCACTTATTAACTTCTGTCCCTGGCGATGTAGATCTAGTTCAATAAAGCGCTTCTGTCCTCACACCTATGTATTACTGTGGCAAAAGAGATAAAAAACACATCTTAGAAGACCTAAAGTACAAGATTTGATGGCTATCTGGTGCAATACTGGTATTTTCTTCTTGCCTTTGGGACATCTTCTAAGCAGTAATTGCAGATTCTTATTAGTGGAGCAGTTACTGGATGATCTTTATGGGTTAATGCTTCATAAAGCACTAGATTCAGCTTCCCAGGGTCTGTCCCAGCCCTGGAAACCTGCAACAGCCTCTCTGAAGAAAGGCTTGATTGCTTATTCAGAAGTCCTTATCAGAGATTTAGCAGAAATGTTTGCAGTGTGAACATCAAGCTAGCATAATTTTGAAGGTCGCCATGCTTTGGGAGAGAAATTGGACCAGATATCGCCAAAGGTCTCTTTCAATGAAAATTGCTCTCTGTTTCTATGACCATACCTTGCGCGTTCCACTGCACATGCAGAAATACATGACAGTAAATGTAAATGTATATAATCGGACCAGGCCCTAATAAATCACTTCAGAAAAAAAGCAATCCTACTTTGATTGTACCCTTTTTATAGTAACTTCCCTCAGATAGCTTTCCTGAAAAGCTATTTTTATCAGCAGTAACTGCAAACCATATATCCCAAATATTTTCCTGACATAAACAAATTATAAACAAGATTTCACTTCAGCTCAACGCAAGCACACCACCACTGGATATTCTTTGTCTCTCCCACTCTCCTTTTGCCTGATAAGTATTCAGATTTTCCATGCCCACCAGCAACCAGTGCAGGACTTCAAGGTGGTAGCGGTCTCCCCTCCTTCGGCACCAAGGCAAGGAGCCAGCACACACTGCCATTTCTCCAGGGCACCTCAGAGCCAGGCAGATGTTGGCAAATTACAGTGAACTAAAAGAGCAGCAACAAACCCGATTAATGGACTGAAGCGACTGATTTATGATGAGAGATTAAAAGACCTCAGGTTAAAAAGTTTGGCCAGATGATGACTAAGGAAAGGGATATTTAACTATAGTTGCCATGGCTTTCCTTTTGCTTTAAGAAGGTATAAGGTTCAAAAGAGAAAAGTGTCCATGTACATAAAGACTAGAGAACTAGTTTCAAATGGTCCAACAGGTTAAGATGGGAACTGATTAAAAACCAAAGACATGGGTTTCTCAGATGTGCAAACCAAGATAGTGCCATTTCTTTTAACTTCTTCATAACAGCAGAGGATCCCAGCCTGCCTGATTTTGATCTTGACACTTGTCTGAGCATAGAGGTGACAGACTCTGCTTTCCCAAATTATCTCTCCACTGCTAACCTGACTGGTAGCAGTTATCTTAAGGAATGGCAGAGTAACTCAGTCTTTGTACCCAGTCACTCTTTGGACCTCTTTGCTGAATGTCTGTACTTTTGGTGGCAATTGCACTGGTGCTCATACTCTTCATAAAAATGGCTAGCTATCCCCTAGGAAGTGGAATAAGATGGTCTACGAGAAACACCTGAAAAGGGAGACCTGTGAAACTGCAACTAGTCTCAGCATAGCAGTGGTGGAAGACCCATTATTTGCATCAGGCAAACTGAACTGGAAACAGCATTGGTGGATTTTCTAGTGGAAAAAATATGGTGAGAGGTCCTGGGCAGGTGAGTGAGCTGGTCAACATTTTTGGGGGAGGGAGGTTAATATACACCACCTCCCAACCCAGCCTCAATGTCATAATCCCCTACCTCAGACTGCAGTGCCAATGCTCATCAACACGACTTGAGGCCTGCCGGTTTTCTGCTATTTGGACTACTGCTCCCTTGCCTTCAGTCTGTTTTTCTGCTCTAGCATAGTGTGGCTTTGACATCTGCTCCAGCCTTGGGAGAGGCCCTGGTGCTGACTGCTACTCACCTGGCCTGGGCCCATGACACCCAAAACCCAAATGGCTTAAATATGTTCTTCTAAGTAGCTGTGAAAGAAGACAGGATGGAAAAATAAGGAGGGCGATCCAAACACTAGAGGAAAAAGAAAGCAACTGCTTGTAGTGTAGGAAACAGGTAAATGACTGAGAATCTTTCTCCTGTGAAGAATTAGTTTGGGGAACTAGTTTCAGCTGGAGACCTCTGACAATGGCACATGCTTGGATTTCTTACACATCACCTCCTCTAAATCTCGTATCTGACTAGCAGAAATCTCTTTAAGAGGTGACAAAGAAGGCCAGCCTCCAGGTCCACTACGTCATTCCCCTTTCTAGGCAGTCCAACAACAAATCATGCTTTGGCTTTGCAGTTTTCAGCTAACCACTGGAGAGGAGCTGAGCCACCTCCCATCCATCTGTGTCTGGGAGATGAATTACTATGCAAGCAATGATTATCTAATCCGTTGTTATGGACGAACATGCCTTAGCTCTCTCAAGAAAAGAGTATTTTACTTTGCCGTTCATAATAAAGACAGTTGAAATGCTCTACTGTTGGCAGTTACTATGGTAACTGCTGGCAATTTATTTTTAAAAGGGGAAAGACTCATTTTTTCACTGGTTACCTGATTTAGTTTTGTTTTCTTCACTTGAAATCTGATATTACATGTAAAACAGCTATCAAAGGCCGTTGTCATGGCCGGCTCAAAGACCCACTGATCTAATAGGCCAAATCCTGCCAGCTGATCTTGAACTGAAATTTCAGTGACTTCAACGGAACTACTTGGAAGAGTAACCCAGCAGGATGAAGTTTTAAAACTTCTGTCTTTTGTATGCCAACTTCAATGTATTGTACTGAGAAAACAACACAGCTAGCTCTTTGTCAGATAAAGGTCTGAGCTCAGCTTTAGATCCAAGCTCACTGACTTGAATTTGAAATTGGGAGTGAGGGTTTTTTACTACTCAATTTAGTTATCACATTTTCAGTAGTATGCCAGCTTCCCTCATTGTTGCTTTGCTAGTTGCCATTATGTTTAAGGTTGCTACTACCTGTACAAAATATAAAAAATATGGAAACTCCTGATCTTTCCATATCTCTTCATATATTTTTCTCTATATAAAAGCAAAGCTCCTTGCTGTTGTAAGCAGAAGTACCATTCTTTATTCTGGGAAAAATAACAGCTTGTGCCTTTATAAGCTGCCAAATGAAAAACACCAAACGTGAATCCTAGTCCAAATTTTGCAGCTGGATTCAACATCATTATAATATCATGAGGCTGGAGAAGGAAATGTAGAGGCAGAAATATCTTTAATGACAAAGCAACCTGTATGCATGTGAAACTATTTTACTGATTTTACATGTAGGGAAGGAATGTAATGATCATTTAGTCTGATCTTCTATGCTACACAAGTCTTCTACGCTATGAACTTCCCCAAGAATATGAAATACATTTCTACTTAAAAATATAGCCTATTGTAACATGAGAACATTTGGGAACCATTGGCAGCATAAAAGAAGTATCAGAGACAGCCTGTTACATCAAGAACAAGGAAAGTCCAACAGTTTAAATCAAGACAAAGAAAATACCAAGAGACAATGTAAATTCGTAGTTAAAAGAACAAACTGGCAAGCATCTTAAAGTCATTTTATGAGGGGAAGAAAAACTGGCACAACTTCATGGAAGTAGTTGTTCTTGGAAATCAACTAAAATACATGGCATGGAAACGTAAAATGATAAGAACTATTTGGCATTCGTACCCTATTCATAAAAAACATTTCTACTTTGATAAATCAGGCTGTTTTAGGAATTGCTGACTTTGTACATTTTGGCTTTATCAACAGTACTTCAATAATGTTTAGGAAATAAACTTCACAGGAAAACCTTGGGTGTTCAATTACTTTTAAATGTTTTAGGGTAGGAACTGAGATAATGAAATTATAAGGATAATGGTGGCTTAATGCTTTGTGGCTCACATGAGATTTATATGTTCCAATATAACCTCAAGCTGTACATATGGCATTTGAAAAAAAATGAAGGTGTGTTCCTCCACAGTGGAATCTGACTGCAGTGGGCATTTTCTGGCTTCTCAGGTTTTGTTAGTGGTTTGTTTGTACCAGTGCTTTGTTTGGATGAAGTGACTAGGAAATGCTGCACTTTCAAATGCCATCTTTACTGCTGCCCAACTCACTGAAACCATGAGCAAAGCTAACTGAACATTATCTAAATACACTAAGACTTACTTTGCAAGATTCATTTCCTCTCTATGTAAATTATGCTCAGAGGGAATACAGTGCAAACCACAAGTCTGGAAAAGCTTGCAAAAATATGTCTGGCCCTCTCTCAAATTGCAACTGCTAAAAACCAAGGGGTTTAACTTTTGCTGTGCAAACTCGGAGAGCTGGGGAGGAGTGAGGGTTGAGGGATGTGGAGATGGCAGGGGAGGGAGGAGCAAGGGAGAGAGAGTAGGCTCATGCTGGGTGATTTGGAGCTTTGTAGCTCCAATTTAGCAGACCAGGGTGGTTGTTTTCCCATCTCATTCTCTGGCTGCAGTTCAGTCATGCATTCTTTCTTGTGGAGAAGGGCCTCTACTCTGAGTGCTCCTAGTATCCCCCAGAAGTGCGCCTGTCAGATTTCTTGGGAAGTCTGGAGGGGCTAGCTAAAGTGCAATCAAACAGTGAAATATTTTGAGGTTTTAATTTCAAATAAGAATGCCTTGTAAAATGAGGATGCAGTTTTGGGACAAGAAAAACAGAAGAAAGGCTATAATTCCTGAAGACCTTATGGCAGGAGAACAAACTTTAGGAATCCCTAGCATGCTACGTGGTGAGCTGTCTTCCTTTTCCCTCTTAAGAGTGAGCATGGTACTGGGCCAGCTGCATGCCTCCTGGAGACCTTGGGCCGCCTGAGCCAGAGGCTACAAGCTTTCAGAACATACAAGAGAGCTTGCCTGCAGCACTTGCGGCTGCTCAGCTCTTCGCCCTTCCCAGGGCAAGGCTGCTTCCAGACAGATTGCAGTAAATAACTTTGAGACACTGAAGGTGGAAGATCTTTAGCATCTGCAATGTTTAAGCTGTTGACCCCAGGATAGAAAAGAAGAGAGGGAAAAGGGGGTCAACAGAGCCCCGCTGGAATGAAGAAACTCCTCACAAAGCCAGCTGACACTTCCAGAACAAGCCATTCAAATCCCTGCTATCAGAAAATTCATAATATTCAAAGTATGAAAACCTCTGACTCATACTTCCTCTCTCCTAGAGCTTTACTACAGCCCAAGGGGAACCCTGCTGATCCATTTAAGTCAATAGAAATTGGATCTCATGTGAAATTGCTGGTACAGGTGTACACTAAGAGTGCAGCAGAGGAGATGATCTCATCTTTGTATGTAATGTCACAGCCTCTCCATTGGCAACTCTATCTCTAAAGCCAGAGGAGATTAAAAGAATATTGGACATATAGCTATCGCACATTTCTTTGCTGTCTTTCATGGCAAATCTGACTCCCGTGTGCTCATTATACATCATCAGATTCTGTGAAAGAAACTTTATTTTGGGTCCTTTCAAGGTCATAAATCTATAAAGACAGCACCTCACAAACTCCAAGTACTGGCCAGAGGTTCATTCATGGCAAGGTTGAATGCCCCATGGACATGGCAAGGGGGGAGCTCAGGAAAGTGAGTATCAATTGTTTCTTTGCCACAACAACCCTGAGCAAATCAGTTCCTTTCTCAAGTTTCGGTTCTCTTGTTTGTGATACCACTACTTGCCTTTCCTCTTTAGGCTGTTTACTCTTCAAGGCAATGTCTACCACGTACTAGGCGTTTACACAACGGCTAGCAAAGCAATACCATTCAGAGCCACTCCACCAGCAATGAATGCATTAACTCCCTGATTCACCTTGTCTCTACTATTTGACTGTCTATTTAGTGGCACGCATGCAATGGACTCATTTAATTTCATGTGGATGTGTATTCATGTTGACTCACTCAGAAATTTCTTTAGATTAAATACTTTGTTGTAATGTCAGCTCATTTTGCAAGTGAATGAATACACTCCAGAGCTGCGTAATTTCTTTTTTCACTGGACCAATGTTATTCAAAGAGAGTTATATTTTAAATTTGAGAACAGCTATATGAGCCCATTTAGCAGCCTTTTCACTTATCCATGGAGAGCACTTAAAGGAAAATATTATTCCCTGACTTCTTCAAGTGAAGGTCTCATCAAGTCTTTCAGAAATGACAGGAAAAAGCTTTTAGAAAGACATGGACCAGTTGAAGAGAGCCCAAAGGAGAGAACAAAGAATGATGAGATGTCTAGAAACATGTGATTTACAGGGAAAGATGAAATAAATTGGGATTTCTTATTCTAAGAGAGACTTGGAGGGGACATGATAACAGTCTTCCAATACATAAAAGTCTGCTTCACAAACGAGAGGCATAACCTGTTTTCTCATGGTGGATATAATGAGAAATAATGGATTGAAATTGCTGCATGACAGACCTAGGTAAGATACTGGGAAGAGCTCTCTCTGTAAGGGTATAAAGCACTGGAATAGATTGACTAGGGAGATTGTACAGTCTCCATTACAGTAGGTCAAAAATGGCATAAGCATAATCCTTCCTTTCTTCCTTCGGACTGAGGGATGCAATAGATGACCTCCTTCCCAATCCTGTGATTTTTTGTGCTCCCAAATCTATCTTCATGTATAATGCAGAAACTCTGCACACTGAGCAATAGAGATAATAGAGAAACCAGCATAAAGGAAATCCTGAACTGAATGAAATCATCACTACTTGGAGTACAGGAAGTACTTTTGAAGGGCTTCATTTTATTGCTTATTATTAATTTTATTTCAGGTATTCATTTTATTGGTCGCTACACACCAGTGCTGAAAACTGGATCCAGAAAGAAGAAGAGTAATGGAGATCCTTGGATATTGTTATTTTATGTTAGATGAGCAGAGCTCTAAACTTGCAGCAAGCTTGGCAAAAGCAGGTGCTTTTGCACAGAGCCCAAATGGACTCTGTGGACTTCTGCCATTTGAGCAGCTGCCCACATCTGCCTGGAAGTCCAGAAGCACCAGCAGACACATTTCTAATCTTCCCCCTAGCAACAGCCTTGAAAACCAATCTTGAGCTTTGAGAGATTGTCATTGATTTTTCCTTAAGATCACAAGTTATTCACAGTTGCTTCTGCAGCCCCATGCTGGATGCAAAAAGCCTTTTTGCTGTATTATTACATCTTTTTTCTCTTAAATAAACTGCTGAGAACATCGTCAATGCTTAACTTACAACAACTGCAGGAATAATAGTGTAGTCAAGTTCAGCCCTCACAGGGTAACACTGAATTGATAAAATGCGAAAGTATTATCTGATGCATGAATAATGCTGGTAAAAGCCATTATTTTTTCATGCTCAGCAGAGTTAAAAATCAATAAAGTTTTGTGAAGGTTTGATCATTTCAAAACTTTACAATTTCAGAACAACATTTTTTGAGAAAACCATCTGTTGGATATTTGACAGAGTGCAAATAGCACTGGCACACAAGAGTCACATGCCACATTGCCTTCATAATCTTCCTTTCTCTCTCTGAAAAACAGTTTCCGTGCCCAGTGGCATGGCTGCCTTGCTGAGACTATCCCTGGCTGCTCTACCCACAGTTGCTGAGGTCCCCAGGCTGCTGGGGCACGTGAGTGAGTGGCAGAAGTAAAGTTCATCCTCTATCATGAGGCAAACCCAAAGAGCTGGGAGCTGGAGTTGCAACAGGCACAGGGAAATCTAAAGAAGTTATGCAAACGCACCCCGCGGCTCCATTCAGCAGCCTGTGCTCCACTGAAACAAACTCACAGGAAACCCACCTGCAGAGCCTCCATGGGATACCCCTCAGTCAGTAGTGAGTCACATCCCCTCTAGTATGAGGGGACAAAGAGCCACTCTCAAGGAGCATGGCAGTCATCAACTAGGGGCTGCTTGGCTCTTACATCATCACTCCCAGCTGTAAATGAGAAACAAGAATAGAAACATAGCACAACTGAACGTACCAATTTTCTCCTAGCTGCCTGACCAAAGTAGAAATTCAATAAATGAGCAGGAGGATATCTGGATATCCAAATTCAGCCCTGGCATATTCAGATATAATTCTACTCACTGCAGAGGCAGGGGTGCCTTCTTCTAGCTGAAGATTTGGCCCAGAGATAGACAATGACCAAAGCAAAAGAATTACATGCTGCTGCAATGAAATAAAATACATTTGTGGAAGCACGTAGCTGTCTTCAACTCCGTTTTTTAAATTTTTATTTTATCTCCTGAGAAGAGATCCATATATATATATATATAAGAAGGATATTAGAGAAGTCAACATCAGAAGAGACTCCAAGTAATGATAGAAACATAGAATGGTAGGGGTTGGAAGGGACCTCTAGAGATCATCTAGTCCAACCCCCCTGCTAAAGCAGTTTTGCCTGGAGCAGGTTGCACAGGAATGCGTCCAGGCGGGTTTTGAATATCTCCAGAGAAGGAGACTCCACAACCTCCCTGGGCAGCTTGTGCCAGCACTCTGTTACCCTCACAGTAAAGAAGTT
>VZSC01010173.1:30153-78986 GCA_013398225.1 Steatornis caripensis
TCAGTTTAATAGCCAGGCCAGCTTTAAACCACGACAGGCATGTAATTATATGAATATAGGGAGGCTGTGTGTGTGGGTGCATAGTTGCATACTTACTGTTCAAGGAGGAAAGCCAGAAAAGCACGTTATCTATACACACAAGTGGTTGCATTGTAGGTTAATAGCACTTGGAGCCTACAATCTGGAGCATCTAGATGAATGTTCACAATTACTTTGTACAACTGAAAGGGATTCCCTTTATCCACGTTGAAATTTGCCTTCAAGAATGCTGAGACTAGAGATACCAGGCTTAATACCTGTGGGAGTGAATGGTAATAGGCCATAGATTCTACTCTTTATCTTTACAGAGTCATTCTCTCAGACTTGAAAAAACCAAGAGTCACTTGAAAAAAATGTAATATACTTTCTAGCACAAAGCACCAGATTTTATCCTTTGAAGGACGTGGTTTGCTGGGAGGTGAGTGGTCTGGAATTCCTTGCCCTTTATAGGAGGCATCAAGCACAGGTTTACTTTGCATTGAACTTCTACAACTACTGAAACTCAGTAGTTTCTCATTCTTTTCCCAGACTTACTCCTTTCCTTACTGTTAGAGCAACTATGCACTTCATTCTTCACCAGTCAGATCCAATACTTGCTTCAGAAGAAAGAAACTCAGATCATCTCCTGTCCAGAGAGACTTTCAATAATAGTAAATACCTAATTTGGTGCCATCACAGCTCAGGCAGCACTGGAGTCTGGAAGCATTCAAACTCATGGGGAACAAGGCTGAAAGGAAGAAGACTTCAGTTACATGAACCCTTCAACATGAAGCTGGATATACAGAAAGTGACAGCTGCACTTGTCTAAGAGGGATGCCTACCAGCCAATACAGAAAGGTTAAAGAGAAGCATGATTCCCAATACCCGATCAGACTTGCATAAGGAGACAGTGGAAGTATGTGGTTAATGGTAGAAGACTGTGGGCCAGCATGAGGGAGAGCCAACTTGGGAGAGTGCGTGTGAGGGAAGCCTCAAAGAAAAAGGAATGTAACCTCACCACTCTGCAAAACCCTGGGAAACATTTATATTGCAGTATCAATTATAAGCCACAGAAAATTATGATAGCATTGATTAACTACATGTGAGGTCACATTTGAGATGCTGTATGCCTTTCTGGTCAGCTTATAAAAGAAGGATATTAAGGAAAAGTACCAGAGGNCCTCACCACTCTGCAAAATCCTGGGAAACATTTATATGGCAGTATCAATTATAAGCCACAGAAAATTATGATAGCATTGATTAACTACATGTGAGGTCACATTTGAGATGCTGTATGCCTTTCTGGTCAGCTTATAAAAGAAGGATATTAAGGAAAAGTACCAGAGGGCAACAGAGATGACTCAGACACACAGCAATTTTTAGAAAGGTTAGGTAAACTGAATCTGCATTCTTTACAAAACAGGAGATTATAGGACTTACTAAAGTACTGCAGGCAACTTATGAGAGAAGAAGAAAAAGCTGCTGTAGCCTACTTGAGCTAGGGTGCATGAATGTCATCAACAAAGAACAGAGAAAATAAAAGGACTGAGGAAGCACTTCAAGGAATAAATTAGCTGGGAGAGAAATGGAGAGCTGCTAAATAAAAAGTTGAAACAATGTGAGGGCAAAGGAATTATTTAGAGAGGGGGGAAAAGTACAGTCTGACAGGGTAAGATAACCTTGTACGGCTCTTTTAAAATAAGGAATAAAATATTAATCCAGTTGGGCTTCTATAAGTGGTATACTTGAGGTAAAGCACGCTTGGCTGCATAATGTGTGATTGTGGGAGTCAATGACATGAGTAGTATTAAACGCTACATTTTAATCAGTTGACCAAAAGATATATCTCTCTCTCGATCATGAAAATGGGATTATACCATCAGCACAAAAAACGTGAGAGGGCTGGGAAATGCCGAAGACTTCTTGTTTTCTTGAGTTTTCTATAAATTAGATGGTCTCACGGGACTAGAAGGGATAACAGTTCTCCAAAATCCATGGATATTACAGACTGCAGGAGGAAATCCCCTGGATATCAGAGCATGTCAGGAGGTCTGAAACATTGGTTTTTTGGGACTGCTGCTCTCACGCTGTGCTTCCAGGAACACTCCTGTGGTAGCACAGGTTTTTTCAGGAGTCACGTTCCTCTCATCTTCCTGCAGATGGAGGCACGATGGAATCAGAGTTCTCACAGGATGTGTCGGGAGGAAAATCCTTCCCAGCTTGTTGTGGGCTGATGTTTTTAGGGATGTCTTCTCCTATTCTTTTTTTTCCTTGCCTAATCACATCTCACCAGTATCGTATGTGAAAGCCTGTGTGGGGTTACAGCCACAGATAATGTCAAAACTGAGTTTCTCCCACCAAGATACTCGCTATACCCCCATTCATGAAGAGTCAGCTCCTAGGTGGAGCTGGGAGGAAGGTTCAGTACAGCCATCGGTGGGGATGGCACCTCAGTCAGGCACCTTAAGGTCTGCTCAGAGTCATTCTTATTGGCCTCTAGACGTGGGGCAGGCAAGGAAGGTTCCTGTGTGCAGCCTCTGCCATGCAATGGAGGGGTTCTCTGCTGGTCCCTGGAGAAACTATTGTCAGCTGAAGGGAGTGCAGAGCTATCAGGGACTGCTTTACTTTGTGCCCAGCCACCAGCTGAGCAGGGACCAGCACCGTGCCTCGTCCTGCTCCACAGGCAAGGAGATCTCTCCCCTTGTCTCTCAGTTCACAGCAGGTCTCGTGTCATGCGGCTCTCAGCCACATCATAAGCAGCTCTTGAGACAAGAAAAATTGGCCACCACTCTCTGAGACCCCTTTTTCTGATAACAGTGGTTAGAGAGCTTCCCTTACGCTTATCCAAGGTGCAGGAAGAGAGTCCAAGCTACAGACAGGCTTTTGTAATGCAAAACCCATACAGCGAAAGACTACTAAATTAATGACATAGCAATGTTTTTATGGCACTGGAAGCAAGGGGAGCAGAAACATGCTCTCTAACAGCAGTGTTGGAGCGGGTGATAATCAATCTGGGAACTGCTGAACTTCTGCTATCGCTCCCCTAGGTCTTATATACCTGGACAAGTGAAAATACACTGCATGTTTTTCCAACCTCTAATAATGATGGTATGAAATCCCCTGTACCTAGGAAAGGCCAAAGATGGTGGAAGCATCTACAGAAAGGGCAAAGTAAGGAGGAGTATTTATTTACATCATTGTGGATAAAGAGCCTCAAGAGAGTGATCTCAGTGGCTCGATCTGTGATACTAAAACAAGCAGGAGCCAACAAGCAGCAGGAGCTGCTGGGCTGCTTGGGCAGTGTTCATTTTTTATGCAGATCTTAGAAATTGATATCACTTTAGGAAAAACATAACTAAATAAAATGGCTGGGAGGCAAACAGATTTGAGTTTAAACAACATGAATTTAAAAAATGAATAACCATCTTGGTGGATTAATCCATACAAATGTTGGGGTTGTTTGGGGAATTTTTTTTCTCCTTTGCAGCTGTATCTTGCTAAGTAATGCATTTCTATTTCAAGGTTGTTAATGCTGGAGCAGCTGCAACACTGGGAATTTTTAAAAATCATGATGAAATTAAAGGCAGAGACATAAAAACAAATCCTTCACAGCTACCCTGGCTGATGGCATTATAACAGTAACAGTCATTTTCAGTACATCATATTCTTAGCAAATGCTACTTTCAGTCAGTGCACGTCATAACACTGCATGTGTCTTAATGCATTTTTCTCTTTGCCACCTAAAGATAATTATCAAATACCAAGAAATTGAGCTTCATGGCCTTCCTTCAAGAATGTACTTTATCTCTTTTTTCCTCTTTTTTTTTTTTAAAATAAACGGAGTAATTGGCTCACCAAACTGTCAGCTACATCAAGTTTCGTTTATTTTTTTTAGAGGTCTGGGTTTCTAAACTGTGATCACCTAATTGCACAGAAAGAAGAGATGTGATTACAAGTACAAATTAGGTATCTGCATATACAATGATGAAACTGGCCAGTTGTCTTTAGTAACCTGATTGTAGGAGCTGAGAGTGTCATTCTGAGCCCCTAACAGGTCTCTGAAATACAGTTTTGAAAAAAACCCAAAAAAACCAAAACCCAGATGCTGAGTGACCTGCCCTTATGTACCTACGAAGCATGAATAAGGCTAGGAATGGAGCACACGCCACTGCCCTGTGTCTCCTGTATGAGGAAAATAAACTGTCTTTTTATAGAAGTCCTATTCAACTGCAAAGCTGTAGGATCGGTTGCTTTCAATGGTTGTTTGAGACAAAGAGCTAGGAATCCAAACTTTCACATCGCATCAATGCTTTTCAGAGAAAAGATGAAAGAACAAGCAAATCCTTTCTCACGTGCAAAAGCACTGCCTCCAAACCACCTTTCTTCTAGGATGTCAAAAGCCTCAACAGACTCCGAATCATTTGTAAAACCTGAAGCGCTCCCCTCCTTAATGTCTACCAGGCATTTACACGTGTGGAAATAGAGCCAGTATGGCACAGTATGCCTAACACCCAGAATACATTAGCCATTTAGGGCTGAATTAGTAAAACCACCGTCTACTTGAGTAGATGCAAACCACGCACAGGTCTCCCTTAGTGATTAAGTTCAGTCGCTTGAAAATGCAGGCTTATTGCCTGCACCATAGAAGCCCCAAAACTACAATGCACCACAGGAAGAGTGCAAGAGAAGTCAGAATTATTCCATCAACCTAGAGAAACTGGGCCTGTCAGGTAAAAAGGTGCTGTGAGCCCAGGGAGGACTCTACACACTTGAAACAAGCAAAAAAATAGCAATTATTCCTTTACCAGTCCCTTCAGCGACCTTCCTTTGAGCTGAGGGAAAATGTCATTTTTCTCTCTCTAAGTCTAGCAAAGAGCACAGTCACAGGAGCAATTGGACTAGGTACCTGCAGAGGTTTCACAGTGCTCCTCCGACATCCACAGGAATTGCTGTTAGGTTGCGTGAGCCACATCCTGCTGGTTTGGTCCTCAGTAAATGGACAACATGAGGTCTTAACCAGGGCAAACAGTTGTGAGATTCCTGGCAAACAGCAGAGTGATCCTGATCCAAGGCTTGCCTTTATCTTACTATATGGCACTGGAAAATATACTCTGCAGGACCAGGTTGAATGTCTTTCCCTCTCAATCTGCTAGGGGTAACAGAGAGGAAGAGGTTACAGAAAGAAGGCTCTTTGCTCACTACAAGAAGACAGAAGCTGAAAGTGAGGAACTTACTCAGAAGACGGGAAGAAGACGGCTCCTGTCCTCACAAGGTATCATAGAAGTGAAGAGGAAGGGAATCAGTGATATAATTTAGGTGAACAAAAGTATCTCCCTCCCCATCTGGTGGAATCTAGTGTATATGCCTATGAGGCAGGACAGAGAGATGTAGAAAACCATCTCTAGGCCTTGTGATTTTCTGGCAGGATTTAGGCAGGTGTTTGTTCTCCTGTGCAAAGCAGACAAGCTGTTCTTTGGCCTGATCCTGTAAAAGGCTGAGTCACCCCAGGGCTCAGTACCCCTCATCACGAGGGCACTGCCCCAGCCAGTTTCAAGGGTCTTTTTCAGTTTTTATTGTCTTTTGTGTTTCTTTCTTTGTTTTCTTTCTTTGGCAGAACGAGTGTCAGTTATTTCCCCATGAATAGTTTCCAGCTTTTTGCCTTCTAAGCCTGATGACAAAGGAGAGAGCGTGCTGGCAGAAACCAGCCCTATCAAAGCACGATAAAGTTCTTGCTGTCTGCCTTTATCACAGATCTAAGCAGTGTCAGGCACCCGAGATTTAAACAAGTAGCAAAGCTAAAAATAGATGGAACAAATGCACTTGTTTTACTTTTAAGAATTATTTATTAGAGATGAAATCTGCTTTGTATATAATATACGCAGCAGAAAGGGAGGGGGGCTTCTAGGAGTCTTGGATTCATTCAGCTCTTGACTTGCAAGTGCAACACAGCTGAGACGTGAACCCTGGTCCTGTGAAGGCACATTTATCTGCAATTCGTCTCTGATCCAGGAGGGCCCCTGTTCCTGTGGCTGGATTCAAGTGGGTCACTTCCTGCATCCGCACAGAGTTTCACTGATTTCAGTGCCTGGGCAGACCCTGCTGCAGGATTCAAATCCTGGTGGATGTCTAAGTCCGGACAGAAGCGGTATCCAAGGACTCTCATCTATCTTTGGAGTAAGGTCTCATTCCTATGTCCAGGAGTGCTCAGCAGGACAAGGAGCCAGCCTGCTCTCCAATCCACACCACACAAGTGGTGAAGTCCCCTGGGGAGAGGAGGAACCCCCCACAGACTGACTGGACTGGTGCCTACTGATCCTCCGGAGCCCTGGAGAGCTGAGCTTGCAGCTCGCAACCCACACCGTATCACTCCATTCTGCACTAAAAGCAAGACTGCTTTCAGGGCTGTCTGTGCCAAGGATAAAACCAGAAGGTCATTCAAAACTGGTTTCAGCTTTCTGGTTCACGCTCTTCAGATCACCCATTCTTTCCATTTCCTATCACCTTCTGTACTTGTCTCCCTCTCTCGACACTACTCCTGTTCTTGAGCATCCATCTCGTACATTCAACCCCCTGCCAATCCCCTTCACACACTGACTTGGAAGCACCAGTACACAGTAAAAACAAGGCCTGCAACTCTCACTGATTGCTGGAACACGCAGACTGTCTATGAGCTTGTAGTGTCAGGTTCACGAGGAGGCAGACACTCTCAATCTTCAATAGACACTGAAGAAATGGACTAAAGAAACATTGAGTGCTTCCTGCCTCTGATGTTTCTCAGGCCTGGATAACAGCATCGCTGATGGGATTATGTCATGGTTTCTACTTCATGCTATGCCCAGTTATAGGCTGCAGTTCACTGCCACTCATGATTGGAGGAGGCCAAAAGTAGAGATGGATTGAAAAATGATTGGACACTTTAATGGCAGATACACCCACAGTGGTTTTTAAACATGATGATGTAATGAGGTACCTAACATATTGACTGCTGAAAAGGTATAGAGCAGGGAAAGAGTACTCTGCACTCTCCCCTTTTCCTATACTTGTTCCCTGAACATCTGCTACTGGACAGTGTCAGAAACAGGCTGCAGAGCCAGAGGGATCTTTGATGTAACCCAGTAAGGCCATTACCATGTTCTAAAGGACTGAAAGCTCCTGCGGTTCCCTTATTCGCTCTTGACTCCAGTGCATATCCTTAAGTGCTGCCTGGTCTCTGCTACCCAGCTAATGACCTCATCTTTTGCTTATTACTAGAGGACTACTCTTTCCTTAATTAATCATTCTCCATATTAATATCAAACAGCCTTTGCCTTTCTAAAACGGATTACTGTTTCTGCCAAATTATTCCCTCCCCTTCCCCTCAGATAAAGAAAATGGATAAATGATGACCATCACTCCAATGTGAATTAAATAGATGCATTTTAAATATAGCTTGGGGAAAAAAAAAAAAAGAAGAAACCCTACCAGTGAGTTAGCGTTTGATGTGAACTTGAAATGACTTGTGAAATAGAAGATCAAGAGTCTTAAAGGCTGAGACCTATATTTTGGGTTTCTACAAAGTTGGGTGAGAAAATTGTGAACATTTTTTGTTGTTGTTCACTTAAAGCAGCTTCAAAAATGGAGCTGATTTTTCTTGAAGAATAAGGAAGAATGTGATAGAAATTTTTAACCTTTTTTGATATTCAAGGTGGAGGGAAGATATCTTTTCTAAAAAGCAATTAAAATTGCATTTTACAAAGAACTTGCCAGCACAGGCTAGCTAAAGTATAAGCCCTTTGTAATTACAAAGTTCTTGTTACTCAAAAGATCTCAAAACAGTGTAACCATCCAGAATAACTTGTTATACGCAAGACAGCCAGGTGTTGTTATGATGTGTCACTGTTAGATAAACTCAGGTCAAATTAGGCTTTCAGTCATCTTGATTGCTTGAATGAGTCAGGCAGGAGTGCCATTTGACCTTCTCAGGTAAGAGCTGCTCAGAAATAGTCCGAGGCAGTGACAGAACAAGTCAGGAGTCCTAATTCCTGCTCTATTACTCTAACACTTCACTTCCTCCAGTAAAGCTGGAGACATTTCTTTTACTGCCATGGCATCTCACATCAGCTGGAGGAACAGTTTTTTTCCTCTGACAAGTTTTCTAGCAAGTTTAATAAATAGAATTTGAAAGTTTTTTAATATTCTCCCCTACATCTGTGTGAATGGCACTGAGCAAGCTGTTATCTGCTGGATTTGCAAGAACATGAGCTAATTTCTGAGCTCCTAAAATACCATCTGATTCTCTCCCTGATCAAGAGACAACTGTCTCCAGCAAAATTTCGGCTGAATTCTTTTGACAGTTTTCAGCAAAAAACCCAGTCCAAACATACTTGGGAGTGGGAGAGAATGGGGATTTGACTTTCAAAGAACAATCCTTCAACAAAACATTTTTCTATGGGAAGAGTTAGCACTTATGTTGGGGACTGCCCAGCTGGAAAGCAGCTTGGCAGAAAAGGACCTGGGAGTTCTGGTGGACACGAAGTTGACCATGAGCCAGCAGTGTGCCCTTGTGGCAAAGAAGGCTAATGGCATCCCGGGCTGCATTAAGCAAAGCATTGCCAGCAGGTTCTTCATACTCAGCACTGGTGAGGCCACACCTGGAGTAATGTGTCCAATTCTGGCCTCCCCAGTCCAAGAGACACACGGACATACTGGAGAGAGTCCAAAGAATGGCCACAAGGTTGGTGAAGGGACTGGAGCATCTATTCTGTGAAGAAAGGCTGAGAGAGCTGGGACTGTCCAGCCTGGAAAAGAGAAGGCTCAAGGGGGATGTTATCAGT
The DNA here is from genome assembly GCA_013398225.1 of Steatornis caripensis. NCBI lineage: Eukaryota > Metazoa > Chordata > Aves > Caprimulgiformes > Steatornithidae > Steatornis > Steatornis caripensis. The sequence continues at coordinate 38,985 of VZSC01010173.1, forward strand.
GTATGTAAGTAAGTACCTGAAGGGGGGGTGCAAAGAGGTCGGAGCCAGGCTCTTTTCAGTGGTACCCAGTGACAGGACCAGAGACGATGGGCACAAACTGAAAGACAGAAGGTTCCCTCTGAACATCAGGAAACAGTTTTTCACAGTGAGGGTGACTGAGCAGTGGCACAAATTGCCCAGGGAGTTTGTGGAGTCTCCATCCTTGGAGACACTCAGAAGCTGTCTGGACACGTTCTGGTCCTGAGCAACTGGCTCTAGGTGTCGCTGCTTGAGCAGGGGGTTTGGACAAGATGACCTCCAGAGGTCCCTTTGAACTCCAACCATTTTATGATTCTCTGATTTTCTGAAAGCACTGACTGTGTCAGCAGTGGTAACAGAAGATTTGAGTTTCGGGCTGCTTTCATTTACCCCAGATGACAGGCCAGGAGCAGCCTGTGAGCTTTAGGCGCAGTCTTTCCTTTCTAGCCATACAGCCATTACTTTGCAGAACTAGGTTTGGAGATGAAAGGGCTTTTTCCATGTGCTGACCCACACAAGGACCAGCTAGAAGATCTATAAAATCAATTCCAATAGGTCAGAACAGATTTCCACAATTGTCCCTTCTTCAATGTATGTTCTATAAATCTATGATTATCCCATATGGAGGAATGTTTTAAGAGAGATGGTCTCTGGTTTGGGCACGGAGCAGAAAGCCAGCAGCACTCGGAGATCCCAAGCCTATTTCTAATGGTGACCTTCCATGCAACACTGTTCCCGACTTTACTTTCTGGGGTATATCCCTTACCCACCCCACTGCATGAGCATTATCTGCTGTGCACATGGAGGCTTGAACATGATCTCAGGAAAACTGATGGGACATTTGCCACTGGCTTTGACAGAACTACAAACAGATCCAAGTTTATTCCTAGTCTATATCCTTCTAGTTAACAGCTGAGCTGCTTTCTGTGCCCAATCAAAACATACAGGAATGTTTGTATGTGCACTAAGTCATTTCCATAGCATAAAAAGCTTTTCCCACTAGCTCTTTTAAGTAACACAGACTCAGATGTGACCTCCCGTAGTTTAAATAACTCAGAAATTTAAGTCAGAAATCTCTTTAATATGTTTCATGTCTGTAAACCCTCTGAAACTTTTCAGAGAGAAATCTCAAACTATTTCCTTTTCTACAGAGGTTCCACAACAGAAAATAGTTATAAGGAACCAGTTACAGTCCCTCAGAGTTGGTCTCAATAACCAAATTGCTGTGTTTGAAAAGTGAAAGTTCACTGAAGTAGCAACGATACAGACTGTATCTGTCTCAAGTCTTTGCAGGAGTTCATTTTTATTTCTAAGTCTGCTTTGCTTACAGCTTTGTACAGAATTTGCAAGTCACTGATTGAGTTTTAAGCTCTGTCCCTAGACGCACAAAGCCATAGGCAGCTCCCAGCGCTTCTGCGTTGTCTGGGAGTCAGTGAAGGTTGCTGGCACAGAACACAGCAGAATTTGGCCTCTGGCCAGCACGCAACTGTGAAAGGCTCAAGCTACTGTACAAACAAAAAAGGACCTGGTCCTATCCAAGAGCACCTTAAAAAACACATTATCATGCAAATATCCCAACATGGCTTGTATAAAAAGCAAACAAACAGCGGAGAAAAACCCAGCTGAGAAATATAGCTCTGGTCTTGATTGAATGTCTCTCTCTTTCCCCCTCCACAACTGTAAGCACAGCAACAGTAACACTAAGACCAACACAAGCAATTTGAGTAAAGAAGCAAGCAGAGGTAAGCCTTTGAGATTTAGGGTATGACTAAAAATCCCATGAGGAATGCAGCTTTTGAGGAAAGCCTGTCCACTGTAGTGAAAAGCCCAAGGTGCTGGGATCATTTAGATCAAGTGTTCACAAACATCTACATTCTTGTGGTCACGTCCAAGTGATCAGCACCACCAGAGGCTCCCCCAGAGCTGAATGAAGATCTGCAATATAAGCATTTCAGCCAAGTAGAAGGATGTGTGGCGGCCAAGACACTGTTTAGCAGGACTGCCCTCACCCGCACCACATCCCTTGTATGCGAGGCTAGCAGAGAAGGAGCAGAATAGAGGCTTGCTTGTGCACGTCTTGTGATGGAGATCAGGGGTGGGAGAATCTGAAATCGCATCTGTAATTTTTCTCCCTTCCTCCTCTGAAAGACTACCAGGGAATGAAGCACAATCAGTTCAGTGGAAGCTGAGTCCCTCATTCCCTTATCCTATAACAAAATAAGCTGAACAGCTTTTTGCAAAAAATAACAAAAATGTAGAGCATCACTCTTTTCGCATATACTGAAGCATGTTCTACAGATAGACACACACAGCAGTTACCATCATCTAGTAAAACTGAGGCACAGAGACAGGCTGAGACTTTTCTAAATAAGTGCACAGTTCCTCTGAATTAAATGTGGGCTCTAAATTCTTATCTAGGTGCAAATATAACTCGGCTAACTTTTAAATACATAAGGGTTTTTCCTATGACTTCAGTGAAAAACCTTGTGGTGTTCCACAGTCTGAAAGTTTAGGCCTTAAATATTCAGGTGCTCACTACTCTGGGACTTCCAAAAGACTTAAGCACCTAACTATTTTTGAGGAACTTGGACTGAGATCTTAATTTCAGGTACTGGTTTTACCATGTATCTTACAGACAATCTAAAGAGGACACTTGGCTAGGGAATCATTTATCTTCCAGACACTCTTAAAAATAAAGATCAACAAAACTACAAATTTGTTTTGAATCAGCACTTCTTTCTGTGGTCCACAAGTAACATGACTAAAACTTGCAACTCACATCAAGACTGTGTTCAGGCTTGACAGAGGAAATGTGGATGTGCAGCTCCTGCACTTGTGTGTGCAGCCTGCAAAACTGTATGGGCACGTGAGCACTGTGACCCTGCGCACTTACTTGCAGTGCACTGACACCTAACTTACAGGCACACTTTTGTCTGTCTGGATGAATTAGGCACCTACCTGCACTGTGTGCAAGTACCACTAACCCTTCAATCTCACCCCATCAGATTAACGTTAGGGCCCAGAAGGGGCAGAGGCTCTGGAAAGGCTGTGTAGTCCTGTGCACGGGGCACTGAACTGACTCTCTAGAGATCTCAGCTCTTTTCTTAGAAAAGTTATTCATGTGCTATGTGACCTTTGGAGCATCCCTGTGCTCCTCTGACTTCTACTTCCCCTTCCAGGCCTGTTTTCTCTCACTGTAAATTCTTTAGAGCAAAAATCTCCTCTTTTTTAATTCTTCAGTCTCATGCGGGGATGATGAAACACAAAAAATAACAGCAACTGAGAAAAACAAAAGAATATAAAATAATTTTAGTTCATGGATGTCATAATTTTGTCCATGAGGAAGAGATGTAGCACTATATTCTTGCGATTGTCTCTTTAAGGTATGCCAGGAAAATGTAAGTCTGGTCTTCGGCTAAATTGCTGTATACATTATTAAGAAAAAAACCCAAACTCTCAAACAGATCTCACATTGCAGACCCACATCCCTCTCAAAGTCGGTCTGCCTTCCTTGCTTTAGCCTCCCACTGGGACAAAATAACGTGTCTGCTTACCAAAGAAAACTTTGACTTCTTGAAGAACCAACACATGAAAAACAAACCGGAGATTTTTGACGGCTGGCCTTCCATTTTTCATTGAAAAAATCTACCAAAACTCCTGCAGCAGCATTGCCCATTAGCTCCGTGCTTCGTGGCTGCCTGTGTGCGTACAGAGAGGCACATAAAGTCATGCGTGTCACCACTCGAGGAGAGCTGTGGGGTCTTTCTGCGGCTGGGATGGAGCTCAGGCGGCTGTCACCGGGCCCGGCCGGGACAGGAGCGGTGAGCTGGGTCCCGGGCTGCCACACGTCCCCTCCAGATGTCAGCACAGGACCGCGCAGCGCCCACCGCGCCCCCTGGGACAGGGCTCACTGCGGCCCTCCTCTGCCGCACCGGGCCGAAGGGCAGGCGTCTCTGCTTCCCTCTCTGCTAGATTTGTTTTTCTAATTTCTTTTTACTTGAAGGTTTACCAGCTGCTTTATTACCAGGCTGAGCTCTCCTTGCAGTCTCTCCCTCTCTCCTCCTCCTTCCCCTTTTTTTGTTCCTCGAGACAATCACTGTCTCTGGTCCCAGCTGCCACTGCTGATTTTTCATTACAGTTTAATTTAAAACTGGGATTGGAATGGAAATGTCTTTTTGCCATTTGGGGTTTGCGAGGCCTGTGGTTTTATTGCCAAAGGCGCAAATGTTAGCTACTACTGTTTTTCCAGAGTACAAGTGTAAGGGGCCTGCCAAAGGGGGGCAAAGGGTCGGGAGGCTTGTGGGGAACAGTAGGGGGGGGGGAAATAAATTCCCCTCACAGAAAGAAAATAACCCGATTCTTTGCTTATGCATTTATGCTGGTACATGTGCTGGTGTGTTAGAAGGAGGTGGGGTTGTAACATGTCTCTGGGCATGGGGTCTGTACAGTGCACTCACGAAGCAGATGTAAAAATAGATGAAAGCTCTGCTTGCTTCCTCGGGGTGGGGGGAAACAAAACAGGCTAACTACTTTTCATTTAAAGCTCCGTGACTCTCTTGCTTTATATAGCAAGCTGAGTGTTACATAGCACCCTGCTCAGTAATAGCACTTCAAGGGAAAAAAAAACCAGAGCGAAGGTGTGTGAGAAGGAGACCCACTAGTCACTGTCTTCAGTTCTCTTTTCCTAGCCTACACTAGAGAGTAGGATGCTACAGACATCACTGCAAGCTCTCCCAAGAGGTCAACAGCAAGCCCTCCTAAATCAGTGTCCCCCTTCATGTCCCCAGCTGGCAGAGCCTCGGCTGCTCCTGCTGGTTTGCTTTACCCAGTCTCCTCAATTCATCTATAAGCAAATGATCAGAGAAAGAAGTAGCAGTGTTTCCAAGTTCAAAATTAACTTAAGCTGGATGGGAATTTAATCCTTTCTCTCTAGAGATAAATGGAGGAGGATGTTGTGGACAGTTGCAGTCTTCAATTTAAATATTTAGCATCAGCCCAGGAAGTTGGAAACTCTGTTTCCAACATGGCAGATTACAAGACGGGAGTGCCTAATCTCAGATCTGTTACGCTGAAAAACAATTATTGTATCTCCTCTGAGGGAGAACCTTATCTTTTCCTGGCTACATCATTTCAGATGTCAGACTGAATTTCTGTCTTATCTCGGTGGATCATACTGACTCTTCGCACGTCCTACAATTCAACCTCCTCCCCCACTGGCCTTGGGCTGCTCCGCATCTGGAGCTTGTCTGGTATCGATATGGCATTTCACTGTCAGTCCACCAGTGTGAGACCGCATGCCGCTCTGCAAAGAAACGCACAGAGCCTGTTCTCCCTCAGCATTTTTCGTATCTGTCTCCAATGCCAAACAGGTTCTCAGTTACATACAAGCACTGACAACACATGCAGTGGGACAGCACAGCTTCTGGCCACAGGCAGTTTAGCCTGCTTTCCTCCTTTAACGACACTGTAGAGTGAAATACTGATTCTTCTCTCACACTCACTCAAAGACAGCCATTTCTACCCTCTCCTGCAGTGCTGAGTGCCCCTCCAGCTCTACTTTCCCCTTGCACTTGGCTGTAATATATATAGTTCTAAAGATCGGGTTATGCTAGAAGAGCAGATGATATACCCAACAGCTTGCTGAGCTGATGCACCATACGTGCCGTGATGTTAGATGTGCTGAGGCAGTACGCTGGGGCGGAGCTGGGTGCAACTAGTAGGGGAGAACAAAAACACTGAATTTGACAATAGATGGAACCGATTAAGACTCTTGAGAAAGGTAGAAGGATGATCAGAAACAGCAGGAAAAGATTTTAGCCCTAAAGAAAGCTCAGACAAAAATGCTGACCCACAAAGATGAACCAGGATGCCATAAGAAATGTTAAAAGACATTGTGCCCAGCCCCTGATCCGCTCTCAAAGATTTTGCTGCCAAGTTCAGAAGTAAAGGATAGTTTCCAGAATCACTGCAAATGAAGAAGTATTTGGCAAGAGAACAAATGTAGTAAAGGCTGAACAGAGAAATGCTGAAGAACAAGCAACATCTTCTTCCACTTACACACCGTAAGTGTGGTTTCTCTGTCCGCTGGCTGTGATTATCCAGGAAACTTTTGTACAGTGATCTTCCTGTATCCTTGTCAGCCTACAAATTTCATTTTCAACATCTGTTTTCTTTGCTGCCTCTCTATTTCCAAGTTGGAACTATGTGCCAAGGGACAGTGACAGAAGGCTAACAATGGGGATCACTTAGCCTTGGTGATGCTCTGTTCACGTACAGTCAGCCTTGGACAAAATCTGGATACTGTCAATGGGAAAACTCAAACAAAACAAGCCTGAAACAAACGAACAAACAAAAACCCAACCAAAGGACAACTTCCCATTGCTTTTCTTCCTCCTCTATACAAACAGAGTCTGCCAGGCTCACTGAATGATTAGGGAATAGATCAGTTAGCAGAGGCTTGGATTAACTGCAATGGCTGGCCAAAGGTAAGCTGGCCAAGGTTTTTATTAGAGAAGGGAAACTCTCATCTGCCAATTCAGGGAGGGATAGAAATGCCCAGACAGGTTCTGTGTTCCTGAGGAGCAGCCATGTTTATGAGGGAGGGGAAATGTCTCAGGCACGTTAGAAGAAATCATCTATTCCCACAAAGAGTGTTTGGGGGGATACCAAAGCCTACCCCAAACTGGGGAACCCAAAAAGGCATCTTTACCAGGAGAAGTTTTCCCAAGGCCCAACCAGAGACACTAGCTCAGGGTTCAAGCTTGCATCACTCAGGAGTGGCTTGCCATGCCATCACTGCTCTCAGTACCAGGAACTCCTGCCCATGCACCCCTGTGGGAGGCTGCAATCGGTTGCTCGTGCAGTATTTGCATTTTGCAGTGTTATGCAACGCATCCAGTGAGACTGCATCCACTGTGTCTGGTTTGGGGCCTACTCCCTGCCTGGGCTTGCTCCTCAGTGTTTCACCTCAGTCTTTACAGTCAGCTACAGCACTGAGTGCTCTGCGCCACTTCAGTGATCTGGTCCTCCACCTGCCACAGGAGAAATCTGCTCCTCCTACAGCCCCAGGGCAGTTCAAAAGATGTCAATAGACTGCTAATTCTGGTATACTAATGCAGTCTCTTAATTCTGAGATTCAGCTTTTCTCCCACCACAAACACACTGCTGCCTGCTTGATCTGAGGTTCTGAGCTATCTTTCCCATGCTGACTGAAGTCACCACATGGCTTTGCCAGGAGGCAGGACAAACATGCCTTTTGGTGCACCCCTCACAGGACAGCAAGATATGGGAAACCTACACCCTTATCTTCCTCCTACATCACCTGCTAGCACAGGTTTGCAATTGTGTCTTAGGACAGGACACAATTTCATGCTAGCCTTCCTGTCTGTCCTTGTGATTTTTACGGAGGACTGTCTCACAAGATTCTCCAGATTTGTCAATCATCACATCTCTTACTCTCCAGAACTTTGCTTTCTCTTTCCATTTGTCTGTCCCCTGACAAAGCTGTAGGCTGCTCTTAACTGCCCAGATCTTTATTACTTTTTTCTGGGAAAGCCATACTGGAACAGATAAATCTCCAAGGCCAGCTCAGACTAATATTGGGTTACTCAACAAAATAGTATCTCCCACATAAACACCTACAGTTTGCCCTCACACTTTGCTGTGCTCCTCATCTTTCCCATTAACTTTTTTCTTCAGCAGTAACACTTCACATTTCTTGAGCACTTTCCACCTGAAGATCACGTAGAAGGCTACAGACAGAAATGAATGAAGCTGAGTCAGAAGAAACTGAGAATATGATTATGTAGCAAGTTAACTATTGATACTTTTAAAACTTCTAACCTCTACAGAGCCTAAAGGTCCCCGCAAAACATTAAAGCAGGCTTTGCAGGCAGTCTCAAAGGAACTGCAATTCTCTGTCCTGTTCTTAGGGGTAGTTGCTGGCTTCTACACTGATGAACTTTCCTGGAAGAATGTGATGAAGGTCTGAAGAGCCCTCCTAATTGCATTTGAGGCTGTGTTAAAAACATGGAAATGACCAAGGAAGAGACAATCTTCTGAATGCCAGCATGGAAACTGCATGGATACCAAGAGACAGAGATGCTTCAGCCTGTACTGTTTTTGTTACCAGTTTGCCTTGGGAGACATTCAGGAGTTCTAGCTCAAAACTCCCCAAATGCTACTTCTACCAGCCTAAGCCCTTAAAACCACACAAGCAAAATCCCCCAGCACATCTGCACTCCAGGCAATTGATGGGAGAAACATGTTGCTTTTAGTTTTCAGACCTAGCCTACTGATCCTTCTCCTGTGTAACTGTAAACAGAATTCCAGTGGTTTGACCTTTCTCACAGAATTGATGTCAGCACATGAAAACAATAATATTTCTTATCCCTGCTGTTCAGAACACACTTAAAATGAACAGGGAAAAACCAAACCAAACCCAGCCTCCTCAGACTTTTTACAGTCCAATACAATGCCTATCTGTCCCAGTAAGGATTAAACACCAGTGCTATGGCAACACTGGAACATCTGTTGAAAGCATCACCAAGTTCATCAAACTGATGTGAGCTATGTGTACGCTGTTCAAGAAGCAAGGCACATGTCTAACAGCAACATATGAATACAAAAATATCTAGAAAGAATGTAAAAACTTATCTCCACAAGATGCATTAAAAGGTAAATATTTTCTGAACTATTTCAGATTGTGTCTTGCTGAGAAGCTGATTAAAGCTTTAAGTGTCTTACTGCTCAGGAATACTAGAGGCTGTCACCTGGTTTTTTTTACAGAATAGGAATCCTATCCAAGTTTGTTAGCCTGTATTTATAGGCTCAGAAGAAAATGCAGCCTGAATGTTAGTTGTCCAGTTTAACAAGAAAATGAATTTTTGATCTCATTTGCTGCTATAGAAGTTTTTTCAGAAATCGCATGGAAAATCCTATAAAGCCCAGGTTAGCTGCCACATATGGGACGCATTAACTCCTCATTTCTGCTGGTACTTAGCAAATTTTTGTCTGGTGACTACACATGAAAATTTTGTGGTTTTGTTTTGCTTTGCACTGAAGTGTACTCTTGTTGACTTGGTTTGGTTTTGGAAAGCACTAAGCGTAGAACGCAGCCCCAGTATATCCCAGAGAATCAGTTAGCTACGTTAAATCGTATGGAACCACATTCAGATCCTTTGGCAGAGAGAAGAGCCTGATCTTCCCTTTCTTGGGATTTCAGAGTGTTGGCCATTGTTGCACTGAAAGCTTTGCATCACGCAATACAGAGGCACACCTGAGGATTGTGCATTTGAATACGAATTGTATCCCATCCTCCAGGAACTCTGAACTAGATGTGTGTGCAAGTGCAAACGTGTATACAGGGAGCTTTACTGCCCATTGATGAAGGTGGTATTGTGTTACAGATGCCTTTGGCATATGCCCATTGGACAGGGCAGCTCATCCACACCAGCTGAGTATCTCACTATCACCTTGATGGAAAATGGGAAGATACTACAAACAGCTAGACAGACTTTCTCCCTAAATAGCTCATCGACCCTCTATGTTGTGGGGGAGAGAAAGCAAAAAACCCCACCTTAACAGACAATAATATTTCTGGGACTCGATTATTTATTTTGAAAAGCCAGACGGCAAGCCCTGTCAAGGTCATCTGTAGAAATGAGTTTTCTAAGTCATAAAGCAATAATGTGGGTCATCAGTAGACAACTGCCTGTGTAACGCTCTTCCCCCCACTCCACGCTTCTCCTGCCCCTGGCATACCCCAACATATCCCAGTGCAAGGGAAAGATGTTGCTCCAGCACAGCCCAGGTTTGCGGTAACAGGGCTGCTTCGAAATGGGCTGAGCTGCTTTGGCAGGGAAAAGTGGGGAAAGCTGTACTGCATTTGGCAACATCAGCTTTATTTAAGCTGGTGTGATTAGCATTTCTTTTTCTTAACCTACCTTTTCCTCAAAAGTGTAAATTATCAGAGGCTGGAGGGATTTTTTGGTCTTTGCTTTCTCTTTGGATGATAAAGGGGCTTGGTAGACTGAATTTGCTTAACAGACAAAGATGCACACCTTGTATTCATGTTTATGGCTCTGAAATGCTAAGCTCAAACCGTTAGAAAAAGGGTTTGTGTATTTAACCTTCCTCTGGGGAATGGATTACAGGAAAGGAAAGGCAAAACCTGCCAGATATTGAAGGTCTTCCCTTATAAACTCAGGGCTATTTTTAGTTTTCTAATGTAAAAACTCAGTGAGATGAAGAGTGAAGTGATCCATTTCCAGCAGAAAAAATGTCTGAATCTTCATTAATAATTCCTCATAGATGGCTGTGTGCCTTTATCTGACAAACTGACAAGCCATACGAAACAACAGTTACTGCACAAATGGAAAAGATATAATCTCACTATCCAGCCTCATGGTGCTTCCATTGTCATGTTACGTTATGACTGGAGTCTCCACCTTCCCAGAGAGACATGGCAGCAGGGTTATTTTATTAGGACTTGCACAAATGTCCTCATGATGGATGAAGTTTAGTGCTTTGACACGGAAATGTATTTGGAAACTAGAGTTGACACATGATATGAAGAAGGGGAGGGAAGAGAAAAAACAAGAACTCAAATGTATAATCTTACCCTCGATCTGCCTGTCAGTGATAATTTGAAAAAGCCTATATCAAAAGCTGAGCCGCAAACTGCCCAGAGGATGGGATTTCATAGTTCCCAGCTAAATGTCCTAGCTGAATCTTACAAAGCTAGGTTAGCGGAAGTCAATGACACAAGTTCTATTCCTGGCCTTGATTCCCTTGTAAAATAGGCAGCTCCTCCTTGCAGTGGCTATGAGGCAGTGGAAATAAACTCTTCCCTTTTGCCACACCCTCACATCTGGGGACAGAGTAAGTTGGATCATCTTACTCTCTCCTGTGTGGTGCTGAAACCAGCCAAAACTTCTCCAGCCTTTGGACTGGTTCAGAAAAGAGTCCCAGCTAAAGGTATTGAATCCATCTTAGCTGCTAGTGGAAACAGCGTGACCTCATACGCAGCACTAGGTCTGTGTCAGCAATGCTGCAAGGAAAGAACAGCTTATAAAGCTGCTGGCCTGGGCCAATTTTAAAATGACAAACACACCCTAAGCTACTGGATTGTTTACTTTCCTCCCTCTTCCTGACGTTATCGGTATTTCCTAAACCCTGCCTGTCAGGCATGCTTTGTTAATAACCCTCTAGTACTTTCAGAGCAAAGGTTGCCCAACAGCTTTCTCATCTTCCTGCTGCCTGTCAGGAGAGGAAATCACAGCTTTCAGGAGAACCTGGCACAGAGGGAACTGGATAGCACACCGGGGTCAAGGGTAAGAATGCACGAAGAAGTGAGAAAGCACAGGCACTCCAGCTGGCTGTACAGGAAAAGCTTTGCCTCTGTTTTCCCATGTTTACCATGTCAGGATGTTCCAGGAAGAAACTCAGCAGGCTCTACATCTGAAAGAACCAGCCAAGCACAAATCACTGCTCACAAAGCAGCGTGAGGGAGTGAAATGACAGCTAACAATCTTGGCTTAAGTTTGCGACATTACTTAGGTCTTTCCTCTTATAGAAGTCTGAGAGTGTTGTGGACAATGCTACTAGCATTTCACATAGCTGTTACATTCCCTCGCATCTCAATTGCCATCTGTGAGAAGTCCCAGACAAACCAGAAGTACCAAAGTGCCATCAGAATACACCTATCCCCTCCTTCAGCACAGGAAAACTTTTCCAAGTGGCTTTCTTAAGACTACTGCCTGGAAAAAGAAAGACTGAAGCAAGGTTTGGAAAGGAAAGTGCTTTAAGGTGTGCTCCTACATGAAAAACGTGCTTAGTAGGACCCTGTGTTCAACTAGCCTGCGGGTCCATTAAGGTCCTGTCTACATAGGTGGGACAGACCAAACCTCTGCATGTACTCCTCCACACTCCCTGGGTGTCTCCAGTCTCCGTACTTCTCCAGCACTGAGCCTAGGCAAATGTCTTTTGACTCTACCAGCTCCGCAGCAGCCCAGTGCAACTGTCTTCTGTCAGGTCACTTTATGCAAGTAAAGAAGTCTATGTCCAGCTGTCCTCACCCATGCAGAGATGTACATGTTCTCTGCAGCTCATATAAATATCCACATAGCTATGCTGGGCCCAGAACAAAATATCCCAGGCATGGCTAGCTGTGAGAAAAATAATTTTGGCCTTTGTACTTGTAATAGTCTAGGCAATCTCTTCATCTCTTGCATACCCAGAAATTGATCCCTTGCTCCCAAGCAGATACAGCTAGCTCAAAACGTGACAGCCCATCATCAACTGAGTTTACTAGAAAAATGTTTCTCAGATTTGCTGCTGTTTGTGCTAACTCCACCTCAATGTCTTTGTTCCTGCGTGGGAATGGTCCTGACTACTGATGACAGTGATGCTTCCTGTAACTGTGACCCTGTCCTGCCTGCTTTGTTCAAGTGTAATGAAAAGAAAGAATATTCGACTAAAAAGAGAACAGAAAACTAAAAATTCACCAGGGCTGGAGTAAGCTGAAATAAGAATAGCCTCTAACCACGGTACATTTAGAAGTCTCAGCGAGGGATACAATATATTGTCAATCATTTGAAGATGTCAAATCAAGTCTGGGCATCTTCCTAGGATGAACTGTAGCCCCATCAGAAGACATCAGCTTGCTGAAGTGCTATGAGTGACCCGTGTTAGGAGGGAGGTTGGACCTGGTGCCACCAAACTCTTTTCTCCAGGAAATCTGGGTCCCCAGTCTTCTTTGATGTCTTCTGGAAGTAGGAACCCATTCATGTCTACCCTCCCACCACTTCAGTCAGCTCTAATTAGGCAAAATATGTCTCCGTGTAAATGAGGTCCACAGTCATAATCCTTTTTAAATAAAATCATCCCATATTTTGTGAGTTAAATAAAATTTTGCTTAAGAATTAAAAGGAGCACTGAAGCACAGCATTGTGCAATTCACAGACTAATTTTTCCATGCACTGGTCAAGAAAATCAGATAGGATTGAGCTTGAAGGAACGAGGAATGGCTGTGTTTCAAATTATCTGAGTTCAGATTTACTGAAAATTCTTAAAACACAACATTGGAGAGAATTTGTACTTTTCCCGCATTAAGAATTTTGATAGAAGTGACAAAGTAAAGGCAGTGGATAAGAGATGTTTGTTGTAAAAGACTGTAACATTTCTGCTGGAAAAAATTAGTACTCTTCCACAGCATAACTAAATCCCATAGAAAATAAAAATTAAAAAAATAGGAAAGATAGACCTCTCCAGTTTTCTTAGAATACAATTTTCTGTTGGAAGGTGGATATAATTATTATCTGTCCTAAAAAATTACAATGTCCTAATTATTAGTTGGAAAGAAACGCCCTTTAATCTCAATAACCATTATGTAAAAAAATCTTCACCATCTGTACAATAACTAGAATGTCACCTGCTTGACATAATTAAAAATAACTACCCCTTAGAATTCTCCGTATCATGATTTTACATAACAGATAAGTAGTGTTTTACTGATTAGGAAACTGAGGCATGGACAGGAGAAATGGTTTCATATCATTATCAAATAGGCCAGTAGCAAAAAGGCACGTTCTATCAACCTACCCTGAATGTTCACTGGGCCACAGCACAGCCATTGATTAGAGATGGCAAATAATAATCTGCTGATGTAGATCAGTTTGCATAAAGTCTGATATTGGTTTTGATATTGATATTTGTTTTGATATTGATTCAGGAATTCAAAAAACACTGAGTGATTGTGATCTTCCTGTTAATTGTTTCATATTTGTTTTTCAGACAGCACAAGAAAGCCAAGGCAGTACCCAGGGGAGTGGCTGGCAGCTGTTCAAAGACCAGACTCTGGAATAGCAGACAAAGTTGAGCACAAGTATCCAGGAAAAAGAAAAATAAGCAGACACAGGGAGAAGCCTATGGAGAAGCAAGCTGCAAAGCAATCAGCCATCTCACACTGACAGACATACTGAGTGTGCTTTCCAGGAGCAGCCACAACTTTTGCCTGAACTGCTGCACTTCTCTTCCCTGTTCATGGATGGCTTCTCTTGATAGAAGCCAGCTGCATTTTCTACACCCCAAGCTGATGCTGGGCACATGCAGGAGCAAGTATCTGCAGATAGAGACAAAAAAGTCAAAACCAAAAATATTGTCTGAAAATTAATTAGAAACTGATCAGGGTGGTAAGACAAGCAAAAAAAGCAATCGAGAGACAGAAATAAACAAGCAAATATGCGTGACACTCTTCAAGAGGAAATGAATGCCATGGGAAAAAAGCAAGCTTCAGTTATGGGAGCAGGAACTGCTACCCTTTCAATTTCAAAATGTTCCTTACATTGCCACTGTTCTGGAGAAACACTTTTCTAGGAAATAGGTGGCTTGGATTTGAAAATGTCATTAGACATAACTCAAGATGCCAAGAAAATACAACGAATAATGCAGACAGGGTGGTAATAAAATGCCCACTCTTCCCCAGCAAGTAAACAAGCAGACCAGATGGCAATGGTGCAGAACAAGGGTCCTGAAGAGGGAGCTCAGCTGTAGGCCCTGCTACACCCTGTCCTTAGGCCACTGATTACAGATACTGGAGGGAGGTACCAGGAGAAAGGTTACTCCATACACTTCAGTTTTATTTTCCTCTTTTCTGTCTCTCAGAGTCAAGACCATGGGGCTGACCACAGTTTTTGTGAGCAGAAGGATCAATGAGGTCTCAGGATTTGGACAAAAGCAGAACGGCTTACGACAGACACTGCTTTAAAAAAAAAGGAAAAAAATCCCTATGGATTATGGACACTGGTTTGTATTTTCCATGGAGAAAGATGTTTTAAAAAATGGCTAGGATGAAAAACACTGAAATACTAGTAGCTGTGCCCCTATTAATCAGGAGTTGTGGAGCCGTTGCTGTACCTAGACCAGACTCCTAGTTTTCAGAGTAGCTCCTGAGTCACACTGCAAAAACTGCTGGTGGACACTTAATCTTTTCCTTGAGATAAAACTAACATGAAGCACTGCCAACACTCTTACATTTATTAAGTTTAAAAATCAGACTTTGTGACATCACATAACTTGTGGTATGGAACTGATTTTGGTGGATTTAGTCTTCCTTCTAAGCTAGTAAGAAATACATACAGTATACAGAGTATACTTTCTTTGTCCTGTATTACTCAATCAGGCTGTTTTGTACAAAGTCCATTTCAGCCTATAAATCTGTGGCAAACCACCTCAGTTATCTGTTGAAAATTCACCACCGTCATGGTATCACTGACGGCTGGAATCACACAGCATTGTTTTTTTCTCTTTGATGAAGTGACTACCAAAGTCTGAAGCATTTTCAAGATGCCCACTGGTAGGCTGTACAAATGAGACAGCCAAATCACCATAAGATCAGGTCTTCCCTGTCTATGGGCTCGTGGTAGGCATATTCAGAGGAGCTGCAAATATCACAGTGAAACGGCTCTTTTCCTCCCGTGACAGCCTTTTGCATTATTTCTCATGTAATAACCTTGTATTAAGATCCAGAACCAGAGACTCTTACATGCCTGTACATTAAGGGATACAGTCCCTGATCAAAAGCACTTACAATCTAACCACACAATCTGAACTGAATAAAAAAAACCCCTGTATCTTCATTCTATAAAAGCAAGGTGAAGCCCCCAGAGGTGTCATGACTTGCTGACACAGAAACTGATCTTCTATCTTTCGGTTTTCTCCCTCCCCACCCACCAAATCTCTACTAACCACATAGCAGTACCTCTCTTCAGCAGCATTTAAGGGCCACTCAATAGCCTTTTAAATGCAGAAGCAATTTCTACTCCTCTACTGCCAGTATATATGACAATTATTTTTCCTTCCAGAAAGTCCTAGTGATAGAAACTGTAAGTTAGGAAAGGCACACATACTAAGCAGGACTTCACCACCCAAATCAAGCCAAGACAGCTAATTAGTGTAACAAGGTACAGGAGGAAAGTCTCAAGAAAGTGGGGCTACACAAGGTGATTATAAAACCAGCAGCTGGCTGAATGCATTCATGTAAGAGTCAAAGCCTGGATTAGCTATTTCTGTGGAATGATTTCAAGACTACTCACAAAAACAGCATTTTCCACTGAAAAATCTGCCTTTGGCAGCATATAGCATGGACTCCTTTCAGGCCAGGAAACCACACGGAAAGAGACCACTCAGGAGAAAAAGACTGCAGCATTCCCAGAAGAGAAGATGGAAGCCAAATTGCCCAGGCTCTTCCTGAAAACCTTGCGAGGAAGAAGCTATTCCTGTCAAAACGCTGAGATCTTTGCACAGGACTCTGAAGGACAGAACAAACAGGCTCTCATGTGCGTTCCCAGGTCGGGAGAAGGATGCTTGTTCTTCCAGGGAGAAACACAACTCCTTTGCTAGAACTAGCCTCGTGCATATTAGTTCCTCACAAAACCCACAGATTTTGCCGGGTAAAATAAGTTCTTCCAGCTGAGGCTGAGAACATGCTAAGGGACATATTCTTCACCATACTCTGTTTGGAGGGAGCAAGGTACCTTGCAGACCAAGGACACTGCAGCTTAGATCTCAGCTTCCACCTCAGGCATAGACTAGCTCTCACAGGCCTCCATGTTCTTCAAGCTGGATGCAGCAGGACTGAGGGGACTGCTGATGGGGGAAAACCAGCCTGCCTCGGAAACACATGGAAAAGGCCTAAAGGGCCAGAGCAAAAGATCCTCCTGCCTCTCAGAGACACAACAGGGTCTGCAATAAAAATGCTATTTGTGCCAGGATCCAAGGACAGCACCAAACCCCTTCCTGAACTACACTCAACCCTTTGCCCCACTGCCCACTCCTTTCCTCTTCCTCCTTTTGCCGCTTCAGTGGGCCTCACAGGTTAACGAATTCCAGCTGCATCCACTCACCAGACACTTACCCCTCAGCTGTCTGCTTCCAGCCCTGCAGACCTGACAGGAAAGTGAAGTTTTGGCCTTGGCTCAGATGCTGCAGTGATAAGGGCCATGGAAATACCTTTAGTTAAAATAAATAATATTGCATCAGCCTTTTCCATTTTAGGATACTGGTCAGCAGATCCAAAGCTTTAGCTTCCTTCTTCCCTCCCTCTCCTGCTGTAAGAAAGAGATGGGGTCGCATGCAGCTAGGTTAATGCCTAGGATGCGGAATCTCCATGGACAGCTGGAGCATAATATAGTCTCTTCAAGGTCTTTTGGAAATCAGGAAATACCATATTTACAAGCATTCTGAAGAGAAATTCTGTGAGTGTGCTGCTGCAGGAGAGCAGGTTGCAGTGAGGTCAGATGCACGTTCAGCCTGCTCCCTAGGGCACTCCAGAGCTGGGGTGCTTGCCTTGGAAACCCAGTCAACAAGCCAGCAGCTGCCCCTGAGACTGCTCCTCCATAACAAAACACATCAATTTTTTGCAGCAACCAGTGGTGGATCTTAATGTGCAAATGTGCCACACAAACTGGCAGTTCCTGCCCTTTACCAAAGTGGTGAATTATATCTGAGGACAGATGAAAGCAAAGAAAAACTCAAACTGCTCTGACTTCAACTCCCCCCAACCCTTTTCCTATTGTCTACCTCATCTTGGAAAATAAGGAAGAAGTGCAGCAGTAGGTTGTTTTTTGTGATATCCTCATCACTAGGAAGGAGAAAATAATTTGTCATTCCTTGATTTGATGGAAACTGTGTTTAGGTAACACAGCCCCTGCTGACAGTGTTTTTCATTCCACATGAGCTGTGAAGAAGCTTAGTTGAGGCCATCCAGCAACAACATAGATCAAATGAGATGAGCACAACTCAGTGCCCAGCAGTTCCTGCAGAAACCTACAAGAAGCTCTTCAGCCTGTCCCACACCATAGGGAACATTTGGGAGGCTAAGAACTTAGGCGTCCTGCTTTGAGCCAGGACAGGACCAATTTTTTTTTTTTAGTAATTTTACTTTTCAGTTAAGTCTCTTCTAAGTGACTGCACTCTCTGAAATTAACAGTCTGTTTTTCAGACAGTGTCTGCTTCTAGTAGTGATAACGCTCGATGTTTATAGTTATTGCTGGAGTAACAGTAGGAATGGTATGCAGAAAGGCTCTTGCTTATACTTACTCCTATAGAAACCAAGGTCACTGCTTGGTTCTGCCAAACTTATGTGCCGTAAATGAAAGGGTGTAAAAGGGTCACACCTGTGGGGACAGGACAGGTGACCCAAACCTGACAAAATGCAGTATTCCATCACTTCATACTCAGTATAAGGCTGAGGGATCATGAGGGCCAAGCTGTCTTCTTCCATGGCTAGAGTCCTGGGAGGATTCTGTCCATTCTTCTGGTTGCGAGCCCTGATCCGTGCATTCCTGAATCCACTTCCTGTCTCCTGCTGAGTCCAGACTGGGGGCTTTCCCAGTGCCTGCCCTGCAGCGTCAGTGGTGATGTGATCGTCATTGGGGGAGCTCTATACTGGTTTTGTATATATTTGTATGTATTCCATTATTTCCCATTGATATTATTATACTTTTTTATTCTTATTATTAAAGCTGTTTTAATTTTTCCAACCCAGAAGTCACTCCCCCTTTTCTCTTTCCCTTTCCCTTTTGGGGAGGGAAAGGGTTAATAGAGAGCATCTGTCATCCGTTTAATAGCCAGCTCAGCCTTAAACGTTGACATTAGGATGTGCCCATATATGTGAGTAAATCCACAAACAGGATAATGAAAACTGATAAATATGTAGTTGCATCTGTGTGGCCCGGTATTGACTGAGCAAGATGAGCACTACCAGACTAATATTAATAAATGAATACCTGAAAAATGCAAGGCCTGCTGCAGTGCAAGAAGTGGCATTATATTGGCACTAGTGACATGATAGGGGCAGCAATTTGAGATGTTTAAAGTATTTGTTTCTTTCCTTTCAGCTTTAGGCAAAGCTTTAACCATTTCTCCTCTGCTGGGGAGGGACTCTACCTGCTGCTATTGTTCACCTGTGTGCAGCTGAGAAGGCAGAAGTATAAGAACAGTCAGCAATATGTGGGATACTTTCATTCTCCTCTCTGGACAAGGCACTGACCGAGTCATTTTGTCTCTTCTTGGAATGGGGATGAATTGTTCCAGCTAATTTCTGAAAAATATCGTACCAGTTCTGGGGCCAGAAAGAGCTGTGTCACTGGCTTCAGCAGCAGCAGCAGCAGCAGGAAGAAGGCCCAAATGAATGGCTC
Source organism: Steatornis caripensis (assembly GCA_013398225.1). NCBI lineage: Eukaryota > Metazoa > Chordata > Aves > Caprimulgiformes > Steatornithidae > Steatornis > Steatornis caripensis. Next base: position 58,202 of record VZSC01010173.1, read on the forward strand.
ACAGACCTAAACCTGCAACTGCTGAAGTGAACAAATAGGCAAAGAGAAATCAGTGGAGGAAAGTCCAACCAGTTCACTTCTGGTTGCAAAGCTGATACCAGTTTCACCCTTGGGAGCAGAACAGCGTGCAGAGAACCTGGATGCTTGAGAGTTTCAGCGAAATCGGAAGAATAGCAAGAAAAAGGAAGTTAGATGCTGATAATGTGCTTTAAAACTTATGTTGACTTACATGTTTGTCGTAAAATGTGTTCTCTGAACCTCACAAAGCTTCATGCCACTGCATCTCTGTTTTCTGTAGTTCTCATCAATATATGGGTTCGGCTGTGTTCTTTATATTTGCTCTTTGCTCTCATGGAGATGTCTGATTTGGGGCAAATCATCCTGCTGTTCTGCCTGTTTATCCTTTTCATCAAGTTCTGTGAATTGCTCCCACACAGTTTATATGGAGTAGATGTAAGAAGCTAGAAACACAAGAGTTTGCCTTTCCAAAGCAGTATGAATGTTCTCTCCAAAGATTTTAAAAGTACTCAGACAGTGTATGTTTTACTTTATTGACATTTGGTTTTGGGCCACTGACTCTAATCAGCCTAGTCATGTCTCAATGAGTATAAAAAGTGAAAGCCAGTAATATGAATATATTGAATATATGAATATATTGCTCTTATAAAAATGAATATTGAGTGACTTGAAACTTAAACATAATCCAAAAGGCTCTGCTTCAAACACATCTCAGATCATGCCTTTTAGATATTGGTGAAAGTCACAAAATTCACATGCAACTGCTGAGCTGCAAAGGTTNTAAAAGGGTCACACCTGTGGGGACAGGACAGGTGACCCAAACCTGACAAAATGCAGTATTCCATCACTTCATACTCAGTATAAGGCTGAGGGATCATGAGGGCCAAGCTGTCTTCTTCCATGGCTAGAGTCCTGGGAGGATTCTGTCCATTCTTCTGGTTGCGAGCCCTGATCCGTGCATTCCTGAATCCACTTCCTGTCTCCTGCTGAGTCCAGACTGGGGGCTTTCCCAGTGCCTGCCCTGCAGCGTCAGTGGTGATGTGATCGTCATTGGGGGAGCTCTATACTGGTTTTGTATATATTTGTATGTATTCCATTATTTCCCATTGATATTATTATACTTTTTTATTCTTATTATTAAAGCTGTTTTAATTTTTCCAACCCAGAAGTCACTCCCCCTTTTCTCTTTCCCTTTCCCTTTTGGGGAGGGAAAGGGTTAATAGAGAGCATCTGTCATCCGTTTAATAGCCAGCTCAGCCTTAAACGTTGACATTAGGATGTGCCCATATATGTGAGTAAATCCACAAACAGGATAATGAAAACTGATAAATATGTAGTTGCATCTGTGTGGCCCGGTATTGACTGAGCAAGATGAGCACTACCAGACTAATATTAATAAATGAATACCTGAAAAATGCAAGGCCTGCTGCAGTGCAAGAAGTGGCATTATATTGGCACTAGTGACATGATAGGGGCAGCAATTTGAGATGTTTAAAGTATTTGTTTCTTTCCTTTCAGCTTTAGGCAAAGCTTTAACCATTTCTCCTCTGCTGGGGAGGGACTCTACCTGCTGCTATTGTTCACCTGTGTGCAGCTGAGAAGGCAGAAGTATAAGAACAGTCAGCAATATGTGGGATACTTTCATTCTCCTCTCTGGACAAGGCACTGACCGAGTCATTTTGTCTCTTCTTGGAATGGGGATGAATTGTTCCAGCTAATTTCTGAAAAATATCGTACCAGTTCTGGGGCCAGAAAGAGCTGTGTCACTGGCTTCAGCAGCAGCAGCAGCAGCAGGAAGAAGGCCCAAATGAATGGCTCACAGACCTAAACCTGCAACTGCTGAAGTGAACAAATAGGCAAAGAGAAATCAGTGGAGGAAAGTCCAACCAGTTCACTTCTGGTTGCAAAGCTGATACCAGTTTCACCCTTGGGAGCAGAACAGCGTGCAGAGAACCTGGATGCTTGAGAGTTTCAGCGAAATCGGAAGAATAGCAAGAAAAAGGAAGTTAGATGCTGATAATGTGCTTTAAAACTTATGTTGACTTACATGTTTGTCGTAAAATGTGTTCTCTGAACCTCACAAAGCTTCATGCCACTGCATCTCTGTTTTCTGTAGTTCTCATCAATATATGGGTTCGGCTGTGTTCTTTATATTTGCTCTTTGCTCTCATGGAGATGTCTGATTTGGGGCAAATCATCCTGCTGTTCTGCCTGTTTATCCTTTTCATCAAGTTCTGTGAATTGCTCCCACACAGTTTATATGGAGTAGATGTAAGAAGCTAGAAACACAAGAGTTTGCCTTTCCAAAGCAGTATGAATGTTCTCTCCAAAGATTTTAAAAGTACTCAGACAGTGTATGTTTTACTTTATTGACATTTGGTTTTGGGCCACTGACTCTAATCAGCCTAGTCATGTCTCAATGAGTATAAAAAGTGAAAGCCAGTAATATGAATATATTGAATATATGAATATATTGCTCTTATAAAAATGAATATTGAGTGACTTGAAACTTAAACATAATCCAAAAGGCTCTGCTTCAAACACATCTCAGATCATGCCTTTTAGATATTGGTGAAAGTCACAAAATTCACATGCAACTGCTGAGCTGCAAAGGTTTTACTTGACAAAGTGTCAGGAGAGGGACCATTTGCAAATCACTGATGCAAACTAGGATTTCTGGTAGCTCAAAAATAGGCCAGTGTTAGAATGCACATTTTACTCTCTTCCTTAAGGGTAACAAATCTTTGTGGGAGCTGTTGCTATTCTACAACTTGCTTGTTGCTTGTCCTCAGCAATTACCTTCCCTATGCTTCCTTTGGAAAAAAAGTCCATCACTGGAATTGTATCTGCTTTTATCCTGAAGGTTAATAACTACTTTTTTTTGCAAGGAAGGAACTGTCTTGCCTTTTTTTTTGGGGGGGGGGGGGGGGGGGGGTGGGGCTGTAATCCTAAATGGGATAAAGAAAAGAGTTTTCATATGCTAGATATTTGAAGGGCTTTGAAGATTTCACTTCACAGAACAAGTAATTTTAGAGTTTCTGACAGATGTTTTTTATGTGGTCTGAGGAAGAAAGGGCAGAAAGGCAGCAGCAAAGGGTATCGTACTTAGACAGATACCTAGTTGTGTTGATGAAGCATGTATAGCAAAGGGGGGAAATGCCATCTATGAAGGTCTGGCTAATTCTCTAAGAGCAGATCAACATTATGGGCAGCATACCAAGAAGGAACAATAAGGATTATACGTTTGGCTGCAAAGTGGAGCTAAGGAAATATATTTTCCTAGCATTACTAAGTAGGTGTTTACTCATTAAGAGAGTATACATCAAAAGATGCTACTGGTTGGTATGGCTTTTAGAACTAAAGGATTGTCATTTCAGCTCCCTGGTTGTGCAAGTTTTACACATACAAACCCTCCAGTCCAACAAAAAAAATAAAAAACCAATGAAGGAATGATTGCAAGGTTGTGTTGACAGTAGGTAAAGGGTTGACAAGTAATTGTTGGGAAAAGCAATGACAAATAATGTTTGTGCATGTGCAATACAGTCTAAATGTCTGTCAGTATGGAAGACAGACATCATCTACCACAGAACTATGACGGCTAATGACAGCCTAAACTTCTGGCAGCACTATCCTCATAGACAGGAGGGGCAGCCAAACGTAGATCTGGATCCTGACCCAAAGTCAAGATTTTGGGCTGTCATGTTCTAAGGGAACGTATAAGCCATGAAATCTCGTTCTTTGTTTAGGACTCCAGATAGATCCTAAATTCAGCAGAGCTTTAAGACCTCACAAAAATATCACCAATAATAAAAACTCATTCTGAAGGAAAAGCTGCTTGCTGAATTCGTAGCTTTTTAATTCAATAAAAAGCATTAATTCTTCCCTGTCCATTCAAGCTGCGCAAGAGATGGCATGCAAGTGTTAGCAGAGAAGAAGCAATGTTTTTCCAGAACAACATTGGCACACCTGCTGTCACTGAGCTGACTGCTGTTGCTCCTGCTGTTACTCCCCAAAATATCATTTTGAAGAGGTAGTTTTTTGTAAGGACAAAGGTCCCACCCCAGGTGAAGTTATCAGTAAGTTAGGCAGTAGCACATGGGAAAAAAAGACTTATAAAAAAAATCAGAGTAACTATTATTCTGTCCAGGCAAAAATAGCCATGTTAGGTGTACCTATCCCACTTTCCTCTTGCAATCTCAGCTGAAATCAGAGAAGCAGGATCCTCTGCCAAAGTCCCTGATATTTGGGGGAATGATCATCCAAGGCGACAAAAATGTAGTCCTGACCAAGTGAGGTGTCAGAAGGTGAAAAGCTGCATCTGTTACCATGTTCTTATCTGCACTGTCATCCTTAACCATAGGGACACATGGTCAGACCTCCCTTCCATCAGCACCTCAGCTAATATTGCTGAATTATGTCTTCTGAAGTTTGAAAGCTTTTGTCTACAGTGGTTTGACCCTTGACTAACAGCTGAAAGCCGGGTTAGAAAAAATCAAGCCTTGGAATTCCACCTGGAAAGCGAATGTGAGCTTTTTACCTTGTCGTTTCACAGTCAAAGCACACAGCATTCAAAGATCAAGCCAGAGAGATGGGAGGCTTGTGAAGGATGAAGAGAGAAGAGCTTTTCCCTTTTTAAAAATGAAGTAATTAGCTCAGTAAGTGCAGAAGGAGGAGAGAAAGGAAAGGGAGATCCTTTTGTTAGGCGTTTATAATACAATCCTCTCTCCTGGCCAGGTGTGCTTGCAAGATGTTACCAGATTGCACATGCAGATTGATGAATATAAGGAGTAGGGCACCACTAAATTTCTTTGAAAGGCGCCCATCTGGGGAATCTTCATTTCTAAAAGCAGGAGATGTTCCATCTGTGTGCAGTGCATATTTTTTTTAGGGACTGCCAGTTACAGTGGGCACTACCAGTTTTCTGGTAGCGAACAAATGTTATTTGTCTGATTTAAACAATGGATGGAACCTGTGGTTACAATGGGCAGTTTCCCAGGCTTTTAGGGCTGTTCTAATTAGGACCTTGATGGGGAAGGGACAAGAGTTGAGGAGCTGGCAAGCATTAAAACAAACCAAAACCCTGTAGATATAGAAGTTCCCATGGAGCAGTCCTTGCATGTTGGATAATCTTTGGTTAAACAAATCTTCTACTAAAAGAAATCTTCAATGTATTTAGTGAATGCTTGGAATAACAATTGTCGATGTTCTTACTATCCAGGAGCATAAACAAACAAACAAACAGCAGATTTACATTTCCCATACGACATTTAGCAAAAACCTCTTCTAAAATGAAGCCTCTCAGCCCCTGACTGCAGCTTGAATTTCAATACTAAAAGACAGAGCTAGACCGTGGAAAGGGGAAAAGAGTTATGAGTAACTATTCTATAAGCTCCTTGCCTTTGAACTTTGCCTCACACACTGTTCACGGGTCACACAGCCATGCCTCCGAGTTTCTTTGTCAAAATATAATGGGCAGAAGTTGGAAGCATGGCTCAGTTCACTATAAGCACTGTGTAAACCTCCAGGTTAATTGAAAAGATACATATTGCAGGAGTTGTTTGAATAAAAGAGTATCTAAAAAGAAGAGAAAATAGCAGAGCCAGCATAAACTGCTCTGAAAACAAAGGTGAGTGTGTTGTTATGAAACCTTGAGGCCGGAAAGAAGGAACCTACCCTGCAGGGCAGTTTAAAAACCTCTTGGGAAATTTTCTTACAGGGAGCCACATCACATGGGGGAGGAGGAGAGCAGGGGAGTGTGTCTGAGCCAAAGACAGGGCCCTGCTGGGAGGCATAGGTAAATGCACAGAGACACCAGGAAATAATTACACTTGGAGCCAGTTTTGCTGCAAGAAGCGAAATGAACGGTTCACGAAGAGTGAAAGAAAAGGAGCCTCACTGATTCCTGGTGTCTGTGGGGCACAAGAAAGGATGAAAAAATAAAGAAAAGAGATGGGAGGGAAGGATCCTCACTGCATCTACAGATCTTCTCCATTGCATTAGCTGTTCCCTTGCTCTGCCTTCCTTTACCTTTCTCTGCATTAAGAAAGTTATTATCTGTTCTACTCATCAGACTGCTCACATATACTTATCTCATGTGCCCTCATGCTGTTCTTCCTACACTTTCTCACCATAAAAAAACCTTTTAAATATTTTTGTTATCCCTCCCACTATGTTATCTTCTCAGCCCCGCCACTGTATTCCAGCCCCTCCTCTTCCCCTGCATCATTAAGCTCATGGAAGTCCCCACTTGCAGCTGAGGGCCTAAGTCAAATCAAGTTAAAGCAATTTCAACAAAAGGTCAATTTGCCAAAGAAGAAGTATTTCAGGTGGCTCCAAACTGTGAGCTTGTATGGAGTGCTTTGACAAACTAGTTTCATCTGTACAAAAATGGAAAAAAGAGGAAAGTTTGTCTAAAACAAAACAGCATTTTAAAAATAATGGTTCCTCCTTATTTTTTCCTTTTTGTCTCAAATTGTTTGCTACCTGTTCTGCCCAAGTTCCTGATGCATACCTAAAATTACTTTACCTTGAAAGTGTCAGAATGTATTGACAACTTGTATTTCAAGTATTGTATTTCAAGAACGTATTTCAACTTTTTTGGAATGAGGCTTTGCATCTCCCTGTACTTCAAGACTCCCTCACTTCCTCCTGTTCAATCACTCTGAGTATTATCCCCATCCTGCTCGTGGTCCAAGTGGCATCTATGACAGGGGTCTTTCCCTCCGTACTCCAGCACAGCCTACACACAGGGTTTAGACACAGCTTTCAGCACAGCATCTCTAAATGTTTCCTGTTCAGTCAAGGTTTCATGCTGACTCTCCTGATTTCTTATCTCCATCACTGAAACATCCTTTGCCCCAACTTGTACAAACGCCATCTTGTCTTGTCAACAGCCACTCAGAACAGTATAGCAAAAATCCCTTTTTGACAGGATCCAGGGGAAGCATGCACTGTGAGGACATCTGATGCTGTTCCAGATAACTACAGAAACAGAGCATTGAAGAAATCACTGTAATATGAAAACTGGACTGGTTAAAAATCACTCACAAAGAATACATACTGTTAGCGGATCTCTCTCCAGCCGGAGGGACACTTGAAGCAGGACCCAGCACTCATCTGTCCAGGCTCATTTTTTATTTCATTAGTGACCTGGATGAGAGAATTGAACATATGCTCAAAAAACGTGCATGGCATTGACCTGACTTGTTCTTGTTTTAATTTTCCACGTGTTTTTTAAAATCTTTGAAAAGCTAGAATACTGAGATGAAATAATTTAATTTCTTGGTTCATCCAAAAATTTGAGAATGTTTTATTCCTGCCTTAGGAGAAACCATTTTATTGGTATGCTTATGGCTGCAAACCAGAATTTGGGGGTAATCAAACAGCACTCCGTATCTCTCTCTCTCCCTCAGCTCAGTTCTCCATCATATTCCTTCTTTCTGCCAGACATATCTGCACTGAGTTGTATTTCATTTCCCAGCAATAAAGCAATATGAAAATATACACCCTTCCCCTTAAACGTGCTTCTCTGGATCTAGTCATGGAAGCATTTCGCAATAATAACAGAAGGGCAGGATGGTATAGGTACAAAATATTGTCTCTGAAAGATCTGGTACTCAAAGCTACAAAGCTAAAATCTGCCTGACTCTCTGTACTTTATATTAAGGTCTCTGACTTTAAGCAATAGGGGAAGACATAGGTTCTCCATAGAGCTTTTCAACGAATAGTTACTGATTTGCACATCTGTTAAGTTTACATATTCAAGAAGCTTTAAATATTTTCATTTCCTTTTAAGAGCACAAAAGAGTTTTGGTTTTTTTCCTCTCCTCCCCATTCTGATTGTAAAGGTCAGCTTAACTTAATCAAAAATATATTGCATGTCTCCAGATCACTAGCTTTCAAATGACACAAGCTCCATAAAAATCTCATGAAGTCTTTCCTGAGAACATCATTCATTCAGACTTGGGAAATTAGAAAAGAGATTTAATTTTTAAAGTACATCTAATGTGCATGGAGGCTGCTAGTCAGCAGCCCCCAAGGTTGCAGTCCTCCATCCACACACTGGCACACTGAAAAGCAGCAGCGCAGGGATCCTCACTCAGTCCTGCCAACATGCCCAGTCTTACTGCGGAGCACAAAAGTGATTCAGCATTAGGGACTCTTCTCATACAGGGCTCTAGTGTCCATCTACTGAGCTACTTAACTGGCTTTTTTATGCTACTACTCTTGCTCAAAGCAGGTATTTGAGGGCTTTTGTAGGTTGGGGAGGAAGTAGTCAGTACCTGAGGAAGAGCTCCCAGGGAGCAAGTTAACTACAGCCGTGTTTGGGAGACAGGTATTCAGCAACAGACTACGCTACCCTAAGCTTTCAAGTTGGCCTTCCCAGGGCAATCATTACTTGGTTGCAAGAAAAGGTGAGAAGTGTTAATCCATTCCCAATTCCCATTTCATTTATCAGTTCCTCGAGCCTCTCAGCGCCCCTCAGGCATCCTTTTCTCTGACATCTCTGCCCTCAGCAACTTGAATATGCCTCCCAGGCACTCTTCATTGCTACAGTAATGGCTGGGCATTCTTTCCTATTAAGTCACCAGCTTTCTCTGCCTTCACTCCCCTCCAGGCCCGGACTTTGGAGTGCTTCCTACAAAATCTCTTTACCCAACATGAGCTTTCCATCCCTCTTGATGCCACTCTCCTGCCCTCCCACAACGGAACTTCTAAGCTGTTAATAATGCATTGTCAGGTGCCCTCTGCATTTCTAGGAAGCTGAGCACAACATCTTTAGTGACTTAACTAAATATTTTATGTGCTAAACTACAATCTCTTCTCAAAATATCACTTCACCAAGTCTTCAGATTGCAGCTGAGTCTCTGGTGATGTTTTTAATGGTGAACCCCTATAGATTACTGTTTATGTCACTTGCTGCTCAAATTGTGCTGCCTGCTTCCTATAGCAAGTGACAAGCTTTGCTGTTAGCAGTGAGCATGTAATCACACACTGTACATTTCAGCTTCAGCTGTAATGATTTCTTAAAGATTTTTAAATTATCTAAGTGGCGAATATTTGGGCATACGGACTGCCTTGTAATCCTTTTTGCTCTCAGTACATCACTGCTAAATTATATCTGCAGAACTAAGGCTACCATTGTAATTATAGCCTCCATAAGGCTGTAACTGCCCAACAAAGAGAATTCATTCAGGTCAAAACAGTGTTTGAATGCCATTATGGCTACAGGGGTCTGCCTGGTAGTGCTGTGCCGACTTGCTGTTGTGTTAATTGGTAGTCACAGATGTGGGCATTGAAAAGGAGCGGCTGGAAGTTGGGTGAAAGACAAGCTGACATAATTAGTGGGTGTTGGTGAGGAGATGGACACAGATTTGCAGGCAAAAGAAGCTCCCTGCTTGCCAGCTAAAAATCATCTCTGTCTCTGGCTGCAGGAGTTGCTTGCTGAATCTCGCTTCCATCTGCTTGGAAGATGACTCTCCAAAGGTGGCAGACCAAATCCCATGCTCAGACAAAACACATCTCTGTAGCACAAAGAGGAAGCTCTGAACAGAGGGAGAAAACAACTGTGAAATCCAATCTCAACCAAGAAAAACACTTGAGCCAGAAGAGTCCTCGGTGTTGAGACACCCCTGAGGGCAGCTTGTTAAAGCAATTTCCCTGATTATGAGAAGAGTCCACTCAGAGGCACAAGATGACACGTGCTCCCTGGGAGACCGCACAGTGGGGCTCCACCTCCATCCCCCTTTAGCTGGGTGCTGCTGCATCTGGACACTGCTATGCAACAAAACCAAGTCTTAGGCTAGGCCAGCTGGACAAAGCTAAGACTTCGGGGGAAACCATGGCCTATGCTTATGAGAAAACACTGCAGTGGGAAGAGAAAGATATTCCTCCTGGACATTCACCCCCATTGCTTTGCCCGAGGAGGCCAAGTGTGTTCTAGCACAGAGCAGGTTGCGGAGTGCAGAGCAACACTGGAAGTCCTGTTCCTTTACACTTCAGACATCCTTTCTTCTCACTTGAAAAATTGGGCTACCAGACAGAGGGCAATGGCTCCTGTCTGTACCCAGCTACCTCTCACAGCCTGTGCAGAGCCTCTTTCCCAAAGCAAAGAGGCTCACCCTAACGTTGACAACATAGCTGAATTCATTGGCATTCATATGCATGTTCAGTTAGAAGACAACCTTCTTTCTGGATGGGAGAGTGTCCCTACAATTCTTCTCAAATTAAGCAAACCTAGCTGGGCTGCTTCTGTTTGGCATACACTGTTTCTTAGGGAATTCTTCTCTACTTTTCCCCATGCTCCACTTTGCTCAATCTGTGGGTTTTTTTTTTTTTACTTCCTTGAGAGAGTCTTTCAAAGAAAGAGCACAGTCCATAAAGAATTTGAATCAAAAGCCCAGTCCTGGTGCAAGTTTGCAATTTCAGTGAGTTTCAGTGACTGTGAGTCATTATACATATTATGTTATGTGTTATGGATTTATGAGGATTTATTTATAATCATGGGAAGTGGAGCATGAAGACCTCTGAAGATTACCTTGTTTACCTCCTCCTCCTAGAACAGGAAAATCTCTACCCATTCCATGCCTCACAGACAGCAGCCTCCAGCTGTACCCTGTCTTCCACTAGCCTTACAATGCAAAAGGTTCTTCTAATCATGACTTAAATCTTATGCTCAGTTTAAGCCCATCACTTCTCTTAATCTCTATTCATAGGCAAGGAAAATAGATTATTCCCTTTTCTTTGACACAAGGTTTTTTCTGCTTGTAGATTTATTGTATCTCCCCTAAGTATCTTCTGGTAAACTGAACAACCTTGAATGCTCCAGTCTATATTCATCAGTCACGTTTTCTGAAGTTCTGATGGTTGCTGACAGTCATCTCTGCTTCCCAGCCAGGCAATCCATACCTTGAATTACAGTACCCCAAAGTGGATACTTAGTTCAAGTACTAAATACAGCAAAAAAGTGCTATCCCTAATTTATAGACAATTATATATATATATATATATATATGCTAGCATTTCTGCTTTTATTAGAACACCGTAATATTTTTGACTCCTGGCTCTGCAAAGTTTCTGTCTATTTCTTTGTTCCCTATCTGAAATTTTTGCAACAGATTACTCTAATACGATACAGGCATTTGTGCCTTGTTCTTACAGAATTTCATTCTACTGTTTTTCAGATCAGATTTCCAAACTGGAAATACATTTTTGAATTCTCTTCCTGCTGAGCAGTGTGTGTGCAGGTCCACTGTGCCTGGTGCCACCTGCAAGTTTAACTAGCAGACACATTCTTGCATCAACCATGCCATTTACTGAAGGGATAAAAGCCTCAACCCGTCCAGAACCCGCTCACACACCACAGCCCCGCTGTAACAGGTGCTATCCAAGCACAGCACTAAAAGATGACCCTATGCCAGCAGAGCTTGCTAAGTCAATAGCCTTGCTTTACCACTGTTTAAATCTCCAGCTAACCTTCACCCAGTCTGCAGCATGCTGATACAGGGCTCTGATCCCACAAAGTACTCCTTTGACATGAACACCCAAAACACTGGTGACTCTCCAGAGATCTGGCAAACCATAGCAGAGTTCTAGTTGATGTCAATTGCCCAAAAGCTGTGCTGCCAACGTCCATTAGAACTTTGGTATCTACAGATCTGTAAGTGGCCTGCCCCATTACGTCTTTTCCAAGTCTACAAAATTTAGTCACTGCAAACCCCAATCTACACAGACACCCCTTTGGCTACAAGCAGTCCAAGGAGATCATTTCACTTGGGTCACTGGAAGAGTACATTTCTCTAGATTTAAGTAAATAACATCTTGAGCTTTTTCTATGCCTCTGACATCAAGGTATACTAATCACCTCCTTATAGAAAATACGCAGACATGATTTATGTGTTTGGTAAAATTTTATCAACTTACAGCAATCAAATCAATTAGCTAAATTAATTCCTGTTAATTTATTTACATTGCCTAGGAATATTGCTTGCATGGATAGCTCCAGTAACTGCAACGTTATGTTTCAGCGAAACACCAAAGTAGAGTTGTTCAATTGTACATCATAATTAGGCTGTGACCTCAAGCCATATTGGCTTTGGCCAACTCTGAAATCTTGGAAGCTGTTATCTCCAGGTGATTCACTGTCTCAGGATTTCAGTCAGCTCTGGAGGTGAATACTCCCCTTGAAAAGTCAGCCTTAAAGCACACAAGAACTAAAAGAGAGGCCCCTTTGTCTGACCCAACCAGGGACAAGAAAAGTACAAACATAGCCAAGTCTGGCAAATCAAAGTTAACCCTTGAAGTCCTACTGGAGACTCAAGCTTGGCTCCCCACTAGTATTTTTGTGCAGAAATTACTCCACATTTTGTCTGCTAACAACTTAATAACTTAAAGAACGCAAGTTAGTTTGCTAGTTTTTCTTCTGCAAGAAGGCTTACGGAATGCCATTTCCCATTGATGGAAAAAGACGTTATGTCGCTGTGTTGGTCTTGGCTTTATAAGCTTTCCCCTCTCCTTTTCTTCCCTTCCTCCCTCCCTCTCCCTCATACGCTTATTTTCCTCGAGTGTTTTATGGTGGCTTTTATAAATAACTGGACATATTCATTCTAACAAGCACTTCGGCCAGTCAGATTCATTTCTGTATAACCCCTTGCAGTGCTATTCAATAAAATGTGAATAATTACCATAGCAACTGCAGCATGTGGTACATATGGTGCCTCTGAGAAACAAAGCATTTTTTTCTTTTCTTACTCTTAAAAAAAAGAGCCACATACATTAGTTTTAATACAAAATGAAGTCTTACAGTGTTTATTGGAGAAGAAAAAAGGTTTTCAAATGAAGAGCCATCTCTCACTCTGCTTAGAAGCACAGATAATCAATTCTTCATACATCATCATCCTTTAATCTCTCATTTCTTCACATTATCAATGTGTACATTTTTGCAAAATGGAAACAATCGGTACTCAGACAACAAAGTACCCTGATTAAGTCTTCCTGTGCTCTTACTGGTTGGATGCTCCAATAGACAAACAGCACAAAGTGAAGGGTGGTGACTGGATTAAACCTGAACAGTAGCAACCCTTCAGAGCTGCCTTGCATATATCCCCTGGAGTCTTCCTCCCCCTTAACAGGGACAGCTGAACTATCAAAATGAAACTGCACTCCAAGTGCTGCAGTGTACATCTCAAGTCCTGAACATACTGGTAACATCTTATCATCAACACCGATCTGCAAAACTGAGCATTGCCCGAGTTGTTTCACATGCTGTTCCACAGACATCACCCAGGAGTGGGGCTGAGGACCATTTGGAACCAGTAACTGCTTCAGTGTTGTGTTTGTGAGTCAAAGTCCTAACCTGTTTTGCCAAGATGAAGGTGTGGTAGCTTTTGAGTCTAACTGGTTGTCTCCAAATGTATCATCTTGTTGACCATACAGCTTGAACCACATGCTCATACGTGCATGACATGGGCATTGAGTTTTCTGAGTGTGGAAGATCAGTGTATTCTTGGAGATCAGGTTCTCAAGCCCACAGCTCCAAAAGTCAAATCACAACACAGCTACCGTGTTCCACAAAAGAACTCTGAAGTAGCTTAATCTTTTAGCATCCAGTTAGAAACTGAAACTGAGGAGGCCCCACAGACTGTAGAGGAATAGTGCTCTTGTTGACTTAGCCTGCAAGTTACGTATCCCTAGTAGAGCTTTTCTCAGCCTGCAAGTGTTGTGATCCTGTTGAATTCAGAGGGGCTGAGCAAATATACTCTGCACTGGCAACCACAAACCAGCTCGTATCCTTCATACCATCATCCTGCAACAGGACATCTTGCCCAAAACACAACATGTCAAGCCCTTAATTGAACTCTCTTGGCACAGCAGACTGTAAGGCTTACTGCCTAAAACTAGCAGATCCCAAGAGACTCCTAAGGGACAAGGAACATCCTTTCAAAGCCTCAGAACTTCTGCACTAGCCTTTGTTTCTAGTTAAACGCTTCCCTCTCCCTCTCTTTGTTGTCATCCTCCCCACAGGACCAATATCAGAACAAGGTTTCCTGAATGTGCAGACACTTTCTAGACTCAAGCTTTGGAGATTGTAAAGATGTGACATGCAGGCCTCCCTGCCTCTGCCCCACCTTCCCCTGCTGACAGATCTCTCCCTGAGCTGCACAGAACCTGATTCTGCAGGGGGATGAAGTGGTATGGGGAGCAGTGGTAATGCTGCAAACAAACACTTTTTCCTGGCTGTCCTTCCTACCTGAAAGAATGATTTGTACATGAAGGATCCCCCTTCCTTAGCTCCCATACCTCACGACAGTCCCAGATGGTTGGATTCTCTTTTTTTTTAAGATTCCTTTTGAAAACATTAGCTCTGGTATCTCAAAATCTTGCATGAATGACAGGATTAGTTATACCTAGCTGTACACGTTCTTGTACACATATTGCACACAAAAATGGCCACCTGAGGTATCTGAATGTGGACCTGGTTTTGTCTGTTTCCAAGCTTTCAGTGATCCATTCAAACTTGGTTGTTAAATCTCTAGCAGGCAATCAGCAGTGCACATTCACTCTGCAGTCTTCAACCACCAAACCCAGCTGAAAAAAGCACAGCCCTCAAAGTGCTGATCACCAAATGCAATTGGGAACTGAAATAACCATTACTTTTCAAAATGGAGTTATTGGTTACTATTTAATCCTTGATTAAATAAAAACAAAAAGCCACTAGAGAGCGCCTCTTCCACAGTGATGGGATGAGAACTGTAAACCTGGTTGTCTGAGAGACTATTTTGCTGAGAAGTAGAGAATTCAGTGACACGGGGAATTATTATGCACCATTCATTTCCTTGTAATTTAACTCTCAGTAACAAAAGCATAATGTATAGTCTGGTTTACTGGGCTGATTTACAACACTTTAAGTGAAAAGACGATTTCCTTCTTTTCCTGCTGACATCAGCAGATATAAAGTGTGCATCTTATAACATGACATCTCTGTAGACAGAGCAATGCAGAAAAAAGCCCTAAGAGGTTGTGGCACCGTGAACAGCAGCTCAGGAGCAGAGAAGCAGGCCCAGAACCGCAAGACAGTGCCTCACACTCTTACTCCCCACAAGAAAAACAACCAGCGACACCTCACCAACACAGACCAGCTCCCACCCTTTGCTGCAGCTGTGTGGTTTGCCACCTTCTCACAGAGGCTGGTGTCTCTGATCAGGCAGCATGAGCTTGTCTTATCTTGTGCCAAAACACTGTCCTTAGAGACCACCTTCTTTTTGAAACCTGAAGTCTCATTTTGTTATCTAGGCATGAGGAGTAGATAAATCATACTCTGATAGGGTTGTTCATTTTATGGGACCATGTGAGAACACCATGCTCATACCAAGTGTACCCATGAATTCCCTTTTCTCCTTCACCACATGTAAGAAAATTGGCTACGGAGACCTTAATGTGCTGTTACCTCAACTTAAAAACACCAGCTGGCGCTTTTTCCTTCTCACCCTAATCTTAAAGGCTAGAGAGAACTTATTGTTATAATACAACTTCATACAGGCTCAGCTTTTGCCCTGGAGTCCTTAACCCAAACCTCTGTAGGCACCTCATAAGTTTGGGTTTGCTTGTTTAAAAAAAAAACAAATCACATAAAAAACTCACTTTCACAGACATGAAAATGGCATACTTTCAGCCTTGATCAGAAGCACTCCATTTCTGCCCAAAGGTGAAAAGTAGAGAGGCATACACAAAGTGCAAAGGGAACATGAAATCTCACAAGAATGGGTTTCCTCTCCTGAATTCTATGCATCTTGTGGTTCAGAGTTGGTAAGAAAAAATATGACAGGGAGACCAAGAGTGGTGTTTTTCAGAGTATTTCAGAGCTGAGCAGGAGACATCACCATGTGTTCTCTTTAAACATGTACACACCTGCAAAAACCCAGCATGCTGTAACACAGCAAAGTGGCAGGGACATGAGAGCCTGCTCTGGTCCTTTTAGGCTGTTTGTGGGACTTACAGGAGTAACAGAGACTCCTTTATTTTCAGCTGAGAGAGTAGGGGAAAGCAAAGGGCAAATACAACAGTTGATGCTCAAGGAGGCAGCAGAGATAGACAAAATGTCACTGCATCTAACCTAAGACAGAGCCCTGCAGTGTCTGGAGGGACACAGCAGCACACGATACCAAGAGAGTCCCATTTCTGAGACATGGCACATGACAACAACGGTCATGAGTGAGGCACCACTTTTCTCTGTGACAGCCGTGGAGCCTCCTGAGGGATGAGTTGCCATCTGCCAAGTGCCCACTGCTTTGCGATGAAGTAGGGATGAATGATGCCATGACAACACTGGAAAAACTCTATAGGATGGGCAAACAGGGGCAACGGCAATATGTATAGTAGGACAGATGCCAGTCTCTATGTTAAGCCAGGAGATTCCCTTGGCCTCTCAGGTGCTGACAGTTGTCTATTTTTACCTCAGAATTGACACTCCGGCCCACAGACATGAGGAAAAGCTCCTTTAGGTGCCTCACACCCACCATTTCATTCTCAAGTATATTTCTCAATCAAGAGGGTGACCTACGCTGTGGGCTTTTGTTCAACAGAGTGAGACCTGAAGGAAAAATAGTAATTCTGGATAGCAAAGAAGTCAAACAGTGAGCTTCATGTCTTTACAAGAAATGCATTCGACACCTAGCAAAATGCACAGGTGCAAACCTCAACAGACCCTCAAACCTCTAGAGGTCATGAGTTCTTGCCTGAATTTTACACACTATGTAGTGCAGGATAGGTCCGAGAGTACCACAAGGCAAATACCATAAAAAGCAATGTACTACCACAGCTCTGCTACCAAGTCACTTCCTACCTCTTCAAGATTTATTGCAAGAAGCAAATCCCACTAAGTAGATCATCTTAGCTGGGTAACAGTGACTCCTTCAGAGAAACTGACAGGAGACAGAATGGAAAGGAGCCAGCTCTGCAGTGGTTTAGGTCGGATGCTGCTCCCAGGTAGGTTTTGTGAGAGCCATCTCTAGACTGAAGAGTTCCCAGCCTGTAGGCTTGGTATTAGAAGGGCCGTCTTAGAAGGAAACTCCGTATGTCTGTCCCTGATGTACAAAATGCACAGGTCGGACAGAACAAAAAAAAAGCAAGTAGTAAAGAGAACAGGATCCTCCACTGAATAACTCTTTAATAGCAGTCATGTGTAAACAGTAGTAGCTGTGATAGCGATATCATCCATGTAATGCAGACCCCAGGAGGGCATGGCACCTGCTAGACAATCCTGGGCTGTGTGGGTGCAGAGGCTTGTGGGATAACTTTGAGATGCTCAAGACAGTCTGCCATGGAGAGAGTTTGCAACAACGGTATTATAGGCTGAAATTACCCCTACAAGAAGATGTGATAAGAGGATATGTGTGCAGAAGTCTTCCAGCCTGGGGGCTCATTTCTGATAGCAAAGCAAATGTGTAGACATACCCAAAAAACTGTAAATGAGTTTCCCTGCTTCTATTTTATTAGGTACGTTGATGATTCAACAGCAGTGAATCAGACAAGAAAAGACGAATAGTCGGTTAGTCTAAAACCACAGGGAGTCCTCCTGCACTGAGTCCCTGTACCTGACTCTGTATTGCCCGCTACCTCAGCCTGCAGGCAAATCTGTAGGAACAACATGTTATACCAAATGGCTGGGTTTCAAGTAAGTTGTTCAACTTACTTAACATGAACTATCAGGGCCATTACAAAGCAGCTGGGATGTCTGGTTCATGTTTTGGTCAGCTCATTGGGACCTACCCATACTGTCTTCCCAGCAGACAGGAGCAGCAACATACCGCAGAGCTCTGCAACTGGAAGCTTAACCACATCCGCTGCCTCTTTGCTGGAGAGAAGTGCAAATCTGATATAAGCGGGTGCAAATTTAACTGAAACCAACATTGTGTCCTTGACACTCAGCATCTCTGGCAACTTCAGTTAGGGTCTATTGAAGCTCTTATTCCCACAGTTTTTGTGGAATTGGCTGTCAGTCTACATGAACCATGGGAAAGATTCCAGCTTGAATACCTGCCTGATAGCTAGTTAAGAAACTGGGACTGTGCCAGCTTAGTTTAAAAGGCCATGAGGACTGGTTAGCAGCTAAGATGGTTACCATGATCAGAAAAATACAGTTAATTGCAATAAACTCTCCAGTTTATCCAGGTGGCTCTTAACATTCCAATAAATTATTGGGTACATTTGTGTTCACACTGAAATAAGAAACAAGACCAAACCTGTTACAAACCCCCTGGGAGCTATTTATGAGACTTCATGAAAGTTACAAACTCCCTCAGCACTGATGGTAAAGTATGCTCTTACTAAATAGACCAGCAAATACATTCTGCAATTCTTCTGAGTTATGATCATGAGAAAAACCACACAAAATAAAACTTTTGTATCGCTCCCAGTATACATGAATTCTAATGAATTCCCTGATGAAAAATTTGGTTAAAGATAGACGTGGGTTGACAATATGTTCTCCCTTAAAATATCACCAGTATGCACAGTCCTAATGCTTTAGATTAAAAAAAGAAAAAGTAAAAAAACACAAATCCCAAGGTGCACAGGAAGTCCCAGAAGTATCCTACACTGTGGTTACAAGCACATATTTGGCAGCTATAGCCATGCTTTCAGTATGTGTTGGCATTATTAAACATCCCAGCTGAAATCCAAATCATAACTTGTCAGTCACCAAAAGTATGTGATTATGTTTGCCAGGTTTGATTAGGTGACTTACAGAACTAACATAGATGGCCAAAATAAAATGTTCTGTATGTCAATATTTGCATGTTATTAAACACATTATTATTTGTATAGCTCAAGATATGCAATTCAACTTATATCAGTTAGTTACACGCTTCACAGCGTGACGGCACATTTAATTCTAACATTTCCAACCAACACGATGTGAAATCTTAGTATTTTTCCATGAACTCACTGGAAAATAATTTCAAATAATGAATCAATGTGACAATTTCACAACTGTTTGTGAATAGGAATAAAAGAGAATTGTTAAATGAATTTTATTTATTGCGAGTTATTAGATTCTGTCTCCCAAGAAGCCTTCTAAAAGCTGTAATGTGCTCAGCAAGGCAAGCTGTAGAAGTGTTTGTTAAAGTTACAGCATGGGGCTCCAGGCTTATTTTTGGCTGAGATCTGTTCAGTTTCCGGGTAGAGCAGCTATTATATGGATCTCCTCGCAACCACCAGGACTGCAAACTGAGCCTGGGATCAGAGAGTCCTGCTGGATTCCTTTGGTTCTGTTTAGCATCCAGGCAAGCAAGAAAAGCTCTACAATGCCAGTGACAGCCTCAGTAAAGCACAGGGAGCTGAAATGCCTTTAGTTTATAAAGTAGATTTGCACAGGTGCTAAAATGACAATGAACTCGCAACAATATTCTGCTTGTCATGCAGAGGAAGGGATTGGAGGCAATTCTCTTCCCTGTCTGTTCTGGTGCTGTAGTGCTAATGGGAATATCAAGCAATACAAGGTATTTTTGTCAGAAAAGGCAGCAAATGCAAACAATGAACAGACCTCTTGAGCAAGACTCCAGCTTTACCCAACCAGTTTTCAGAGTCAGATCAGTATTACGTTTCATGTGATACCTGACACTTTTCATGAATTTTGTGTTTTTAGAGCTTCTAAATTATACATTTCTATTAACATTACTTTAAAGGGCAATATATTCTCAGTCTTATCCATTCAGAAAAGTTTGCATGGAAATAATTTAAACTCTGCTAGAATAAATAATTCAAGCTTTCCCTTTTTATTACACACTAAGAATATTCTCATGTAAGTGACAATTGTAATGTCCCTGTAAAGTGAAATTTTTACCATACAAATCCATAACTATGTTTGCTATGTTTTTAAGACAGTGTATAATCTGTTTATGCACTCAGTGTTTCTTCCCCACCTGAAAAAATAAGCTAAATGGAGATGTTCCTTGTTACAGATTTTAATTTTTTTTCACCTGTGTTACATACTGACTCTTGATAGAATTTTAGTGTAGCTATATGTTGTAAATTGTCAAATAAATAAGTAAATAGGTAGGAATAGACCCTGACCTGAACACAAGAGATCAGAGGCATAAGGAATGTAGGGATGCTTTAGCTTAGTAGAGATAGACCTGCCCCTACATATGGCTTTGGAAATCTTGCAGTATCATTTCATGCAAAATGGATAGTCAGACCTAGATTTTTGCTTTTTGAACATCTTGGACATCAAAAATTACTTAGATTGCTTTGTTTCAGTCAGGAAAAGATAAGGAGGGAGAGGAAAGTCCAGTCTTCCCATAATCACGAGTGGGAGTGGTTGTGAACTTCCTTTTCCTCTCATCAGCCTCCATTTAGCAATTTGCCCCAGCATAATTTCCTACTTGGTGTTTGTACTTCGTGTTTCAGCCTTATTTTTGCCACCTTCTTTTTCTTTCCCAGCATAGACACTGAACTGAGAGAATGACGTAAAATTTTCCATCCAAGTTTACAGGGCATCTGAATAACTTCATGTCTGTTTACTGCACATGACAAAGTTGATGAACAATGACTAGAAACTCAGAACTAGATACCACTGGAAACCCAAAAATGTTGCTGTAATTGGTTCATCTGAATCATATTCCAGACCAAAGGAGAGAGTTCCCTACCTCTGTCCTTCTCAGGCTTTCACCAAGATTTTAGGCTTAATCTGAATTAAACGTTTGAAAGGTCAAATATTGTTCTTAGAGTTTTCTCAGTTCTACCCAGTAGTTAGAGAAGACATGGGGGG
>VZSC01010175.1:0-15022 GCA_013398225.1 Steatornis caripensis
CCTGGTTGTATTGAGTGACCGGAGAAGAAGGGGAGCCCAGATGACCTGTGTCTGGTGCTGGAAAGCCACCACCCCCCAGGGCTTCAGAGAGCTGAGACTCACATAACTCTCTTCTCTGGCTTCAGGCTGCTTCAGTTCACATTTGGGCCAGAGGAATTGCCCTTTCACCCCAGCCGTTTCTCTTGTACACCCCTGAGCCCCCAGCGCGGCTGGCTGAGGTCCACACCGACGTCTCGTGGTGCTCCCTGGCGCTCCCACCAGCGCTGGCGTTGGCCCCGCGCCCCTTGCTGACGGCTGGCTTTCCGTCGGGCTCTCCCGTGGGGTTTTTTTGGACGTTCTGGTGAATTCTCGAGGCGTCAACTGGGCAGGGTGTGGGGAGGTGGTAGAGCTTGCCTCTGGGCGTTGGGTGATGAGTTGGTCCCTCTCTGAAGGGCTGTCCCCGCCTCACCCACCTTGCCTCTTGTCCCAGCTTAACTGGGAGTTTCTTCAGGCTGAAGGGAGAGAAACGGTCCCATCTGCTTTGGGCCACGCTGGGAGACAGCGGCTGGCTGCATACCTCCGGGCCGTTGTTTCCAGGAGGGGAGCGGAGCTGGCTGTCTCTGTCCGTGGGGCTCTCAGAAGGGCCGTGACGAGGTGGGAAAAACGGTCCCCGTTCTCAGCGTGTCTTGGCACAGACGGATGGGTGGAGATGCCGGGATTTTTGGTTTTCATACGGCCTGGGTACGGAGCGGGACTTCCCGTGGCGTGGCGGCAGCCCTGGTGGCACACCTCTTCTCCCAGTGTCGCTGCGATTTAACTGCTTCACGCCTGCGGTCGCGGGCAGAAAGCCCCACCTGCTGCCTGGTTCTGCCCTGGGATGCTGCTGCTGGCACGCTGTCTGCATCGTGCTTGGTTAATAATTTATGTCAGAAGAGAGTAGGTCAGTGGAATTTATTTAAAACAAGGAGGATCTGACAGTCCGAGCGCTCATCGCGCTCCACCAGTCAAAGAAAGGCCTGGCTTTGTTTAAACTCGGCTCCTCCGCGGCGGAGGGGCTGTCCGCGGGATGAGAAGGCCAGGTCGGTGTCGCCCACCCTGCCTGTGCCACCGGGCAGCCCTGGCGTGGCCTTTGCCTTGCCTCTCGTGAGAAAGGATAAACAAATATTTCCTCAACTCCCTCGTAGGAGGGTCGTGAGGCTTACAGCACGTTAGTGGAGGGAGGGCTGGGAGGGCTGTGGCGGGGACCCAGAGGGGTCCCGGTGGAAGGACAGCGGTGGTGGGGCTGGCAGCCCTCCCAGCACGCGCTCTGCCTGGGTTTGATACGAGCCCCATCCCTGCTCTGGCCATTTCTGTCTGGTCTTCGTTGACGCTGTGAAACGTTACCAAATGTCACGTAATGGATTGCTGGAAAGAAACACCTCCCAGCAGCCGGGCCGGCGCAGGGAGCGCCTGCCAGCTCCTTCGGTTATACGACTTTCCGGGCAGGGACCTCTCTCTGTACATGGCAAGTGCGGTGCACATCTGTGCTGCTGCACAGGTAATAATGAAAGTGCCAAGCCGGAGCCGGTCCCGGCCATGATGAGGGCACAGGACCGTGCCTTGGGGCTGCCGTGCCGTGGGGCCGCCGTGCCCGGCAGCACGGAGGGCTAAGGGCGGGCATGGTGGGGCAGATCTGGTGGGATGCTGGGCTCCAGGCCGTCTCTTCGCACCAGGCTCTCGGCTCCTGCGAGCAGGTGATCTTTGTGCTGGGGGTTGATGTGTTGGCAGGGCAATCTGCGAGGCGTTCGCGCCTCGGCTCCGCTGTGCAGACCCCTCCTGACTGCGAGCAGAAAGAGTGCCTGCCTTTGCCAAGGAAATGATTTGCTCAGTGGTACGGAGCCTCGCAAGGTCTCCGCCTTCCCCGCTCACGTTGGGCTGAGGTTTCTGCCTTCTGCTCCCTCTTGACACCAGAAGACAACAGACTTTCTCTGAGCTGCTTCTTCCCCTCGAATGCTCTCTCTCCCGTTAGGTGCTGGGGGGCCGTGCCGTTTCCTTTCACATCGTCACCCTTTGGGCGCGTTTGCGTGTCCGGCCGTGGCGAGATGCAAACAGGAGCTCGGCGGCTTCGCGGCGGCGGCGGAAGGCGCGTGGGTGGCAGGAGCGGGGAGGTGGGGAGCGTTTCTGCTTTGCCATCCGGTAACTGCCTGAGCTGGCGGCAGGGGACTGCTGTAATTTGCAAAGCTGGTTTCTGGCACACCCCGAGGATCAATAATCTACTTAGCTGAAAGTTTGCTGGATCTCTGTTCTTCCCTTCGTTTTCTCCCAGCCCTTGATGAGAGTGCTGGATTCCTTTCATGCACGTGCTCCAGCCCTCCGGCCTCCTTGCAGCTCTCATGAGCCTTGTGCTCCGTTGCAGACAGTTTGCTCGGCTTTTCTTGCTGGCTCCCTTGTCGCTTCCTTGCTAATTGTTGCCGAACCTCGGGCTGCAGGCTGGTTTCCTGAGCCGACACGGAGCCGCGTGCGATCAGGCTCTGTCGGCTGTGCCCTGCCTGAAGCTGCCCCGTCACCGCCAACACCGAAACAAGGTGCTCCAGCCTGGTGAGCCCTCCTGGCGGCACGCTCCATTCCCAGCTGAGGGTGCTGTGCACCCTGCTGTGGCACAGGACCGCTTGCGGTGGGGCAGCGTGGGCAGGAGGCGGCACTCCCCACCAGAGCCGCGGTGCCTGCACCCTGACGCCGTGCCCCCACCTCGTCCCTGCGCAGGAGCGTGGTGGTGCGGAGCGCGGTCCCCTGGCGAGATGCTGCCCTTCGAGGGCTTGGAGAAGCGCAGCTGCTCCGATACATCCGTGGGGAGCAGAGAGGTGTGGAAGCGGATGTCAGGGGACAGGGCAGCCTTGCCTGCTTTAAGCCATCCCCGGCTATTGCTCCTGCAGCTTCTCGTGGCCAAAGCCGTTCCCCAACACGCCTCGAGCGGCTGCCCGTTGAGCTGTTCTGAGCCTACAGGATCAGGCTCTTTACCCAAATGGCCTGGGTGTTGCTGTAGGGGAAGCCATCGGCGCTCCTCCTTACCCACGACCCCGGATGCTTTCCCTCCTGATCTTTTTCCCCCCGTAACTTTTTGGCCGCCCGGGAATCTCGCTCTCCTCGTGCCTGGCTCCGGCGCGCAGGAAAGGGTTACAGCTTTCCAGCGCCGAACGGTTTCAGTTTGCTTTGTTCAGTGCAATGCATATTTCATACGCTTAGCTTCCCAGCTGGCAGAGGCCTGGAAACCCTGCGAGCTGTCGGGTATTGTCTCTCTCCTCCTTTATTTGTTTGTTTGTTGGTTGGTAGGTTTTTTTGGGTTGTCGTTTTTGTTGGATATTTTTTTTTTCCCCCTTTCCCAAATTGCTCACTCGCACGAAAACCGAACCCCGGTCCCTGACAATAGGGGTCTATCAGTAGATAAATGGTTTCACAGCTGTATCTAATGCAGCGCTCTAGCCAGGGCTTTTATGGCGAGTAATTTGCTCGTGATGAGGCTGCGAAGGGAGCCGTGCGGGGCGTGTGCGTTGCAGGCGCTGGCAGCAGGAGGACGCTGCAGCCATGGGCTTTTCTCCCCCCCCACTGCCCCGCCAAGGTTGTAATTATCTCGTTGTTTATCCATATGCAAGCTGTCGTCCTGGACGGGGGGCTGCGGCCATCCCTCCTGAAAGCCACCAGCATCTCCTGGCCCCTCCTGCCTGTGCCCCCCACCCTGTGTCTCTGCCATCTGCTAGCAGCTTGCTGCTGGTTGCCAGCACCTCCGCGGGGCTGCGGGCGTTGGGGGCAGCTGGCACCATCGCCCTTTGTTAAGGCCGGAGGTCTTGGCCGTCGATGCCCCTGCGGAGGGGACCACGAGTGGCTCCACCTCGCTCACGTTCATCCCAGACGTCCGGAGAAACGGTGGGGAGGTGCTCGGTCACCACTGAGCTGCCAGGGTTGTCTTGGAGGCTTCCTCCGAGGTCTGGGCACCGCCGTGGCTGCTGCCCCTGGGTGATGTGCCACGGGCAGGGGTGGGTGCTGTGGACTTGGGTCTGGGCCAGATGGGTGCCGTGGGCTTGCGTCTGGGCTCGGCCAGGTCCCGCGCGGCGGCGCTGCTGCACGCGCACCTCTTGCTTGGTGTCTCCTCATCTCATCCATGCAGAGATTTTGAACCGGCTGGTGCGAGTGTACCCGGCTCTGCTCCCTGCGGGTGGCTCCCGGGGCTGGAGATGGGCACGTGCCGGCTGTGACTGGCGTTCCCAAAAATGGACGGTACAGACGTGCTGGTGGGGATGTGACCTCCTGGGCCAGGGAGTCCTGTCTCTGGCTGTCCCAGGCAGCCACCCTGGTTTGTTCCGTTCCTATCCCGATCAGACCGCAGCCTAAACCAGTTTGTTCTTTGTCCTTGGTGCTCCTGCACTTCCAGAACATCTCTCCTCCCGATGGGACAGTTTTTCATCCGTTTTCTTGTCCCTGCTGCCTCCCATCCTCATGTACTGGTACCTCCCGCAGGTGTCTCGGTGGTGAACCATGGCTCCCAGTTCCATCTCCCATCAGCAGCTCGCTGCTGTAGGTGCAGGACGTGCCCTGTGACGCTGAAGCCTCGTAGGAAGCCTTCATCAGGACAGCAAGCCACTGATGCAGGGTCAGACTGTTACGTGGGACTTGAGGCGGAACTGGGATTCAGCAGCAGAGAGCCAAGGCTGGCGAGGCTGGCTGGCTACCATAGGGGCGCGCAGGATGCTTTGGGCTTCATCTCCNAGCAGCTCGCTGCTGTAGGTGCAGGACGTGCCCTGTGACGCTGAAGCCTCGTAGGAAGCCTTCATCAGGACAGCAAGCCACTGATGCAGGGTCAGACTGTTACGTGGGACTTGAGGCGGAACTGGGATTCAGCAGCAGAGAGCCAAGGCTGGCGAGGCTGGCTGGCTACCATAGGGGCGTGCAGGATGCTTTGGGCTTCATCTCCTCCTCCTGAGTCTTTGCCCACGTCACAAACCTTGCCCTCAGCCCCCTCTCTCCCATCGATAGCCACCTCCCGGGCAGGCAGCGTTCGGAATATGTTGCTGAAGGCAGCCTCGGTTAGGTCTGCTGCTTTTCTTCTGTCCGGAACACGAGCCCTCAGGTTTTCTGGCACGGTCCGCCTTTGATAAACTCAACTTCTTCCCATTTTCCATTTGCCTCTGCTCCTTCCAAGAGCTCCTTCCGAAGCCCTCGCTTACATTCCAGTTCTGATTTCTGTTCCCACCGTGTTCCCCTCCTCAGTGTCCTGTTCTGTGTCCTGCCCATCTATTCCAAGTTTCTTCGCCTTGTTGCCCAGGCTGCTTTCGTTGCTGTGTAAACATGGGAGCTGCTTCTCCTTGATCACGTCCAGTTCCTTAGTGAAGTCGATCCGTAACTGCATTCTCACGTGCGTTTATGTCGCCTGCCTTCCTTCTGTCTGTCCTCTGTTGGGTTTCGTGGTTTTTTTTTAATTTTTGGCCATAGCTGTATTTTATTTCTTCGTGGTGGTTAAAGTGGAGGCAGAGCTTGTGTTAGCACCATGTCCCCTTGTTTCTCAGCTGAAAACTGGTCACAGGAGCAGCCTGGATCCCAGAAGACTGTTTCCTTGCGCGTTCAAACCGAATCCATCTGTCAAGGAGAACCCTCTTTCCACGAGTGTCGCCTTCGAGCTAGCCTTTGTCATCGCACCTTCAAAATCTCTGTTGATCTCTTTATTGCTGTGTTATGCTTTCATTCTCCCTTGTAGGGGGAGGAAGACCTGGGCTGTGTGTCCTCGGTCCCCTTCACCAGGCCGACAGCCTTGGCTCTCCCAGCACGAAGGGCAGGGCAGGTGGATCCCTCTCTGGTCCCATCGCGGCTGGTTTTGGTCTTCACCCCTTTTCTGTTGCCTTGGCTGTGCGAGGGGAGCCTGAGGGATGAGGTGTTCGTGTTTGGTGGCGCGAGGCACGCGATGAAAGCGGGTCTCCCGCCCACGCGGTCGCTGCTGTGTGTTTCTGCTCCGTTTTCGTAACCTCGCACCTGAGTCCTCCCGACGCGGGGGCTCAGCCCCCGTTCTTACGACCTCGGCTGGGTCGTGGAGGCCGTCGCCGCCGCGGCACATCCTGGAGATGTTTGCCGAAGAGCCCTAGGCGGCGTAGTGGAGGTGCAGAAGCGGAGAACGGAAGAAAAAGGGACGGCGGTCTCTGCCCCGGGGCGCTTCCAGCCGAAGGGAGGAGGCACCGGCTGCTGCGGCATGGTTTGGCACGAGGAAGCAATTAGCGGTTCTCGGGCAGCGCTACCGCCTGTTGTCACAGCACATCACAGCCTCCCCGGCCTCGACTTTTAAGTGAGGCTTACGAAAAGCGAACCAAAGGCGCGCCGCTAATGGAATCCTTGCCTGGTCCTCTGCCTGCGCCCGAGCACGAAATCGGAGCGGGCGTTGCGAGGGCACGTCGGGAGCCTGTCTCTAACGAAGAGAGCCGAGGGAGCGGGAAGCTGTGCTGACATCTCGCCTCGTTTATTATCTTCCGGAGCCTGCAAGCAGGAGGGATAACGGTGGCGTGGGGAGCTGTTGGCGTTTCTGGGGTAGTGTTGCGCGTCTAATTTATGGTGTTAATACAGATCAAGAAGTTTTGGGTCCGTGGAACAACTGCGGAGAGGACTGACCTTTCCCAAACTTGGGTCGTTTTCTGTGGTTCTTTTGGGCTCATCTGGAGTTAATCAGTCTGGTAACTTTTAAAAGTCAGCATCGCCTAAAAATACATACCGTCACTTTTGTTGTCAGTGGAGCAGCATTCGCTGTAAGCAGAGGGCTGGGTTTCTTTGAAAATAACTCCCCGTGTTCCAGCTCCACTGCGCACCAGCCTTGCCTTTAAATTTATAACCCTCCAAAATGAAAAATAAATTGATTGTGTTATTCCCAGCCCTTTTATAAGAGTTAACATTGCAAAACCAGATGTGAAATGCGCCCCCGTAGATCACACTCTGGGCTTGGGGTTTTTTTCGTCGGGTTTTGGTTTGGGTTTTTTTTTTTCTTTCTCTGTGCTGCATCCCCGAGGAGCAGAAATCTGCCTTTTTCCAGCAGGAGGAAAATTGTTCTGTGTCTAAATCGCCTCCTGCTTGCCTTCTCCTCGGACGCGGAGCTCCGAGGAACGATAATGCTTTTACAAAACCACGCAACTTAGCAGGGAATTTTTAATTATGAATGTGCACGAGAGTTCAGATTGCCTGGGAATTCGGTAACGCTCTAGCAAGCCTCACACCTCTAGGACGTCCATTCAAGTACGGCACGGGGAGATAGTGATTAAAAGGCACTGTCAAGCGGATTATTGGTCTCCAGTTTCCTTCTAGGAGGCAGGTGAGCGTGTCCTCGCCTCCCTCGTCACCCACCGCACCGGTCCTGGACGTAGCGTGATCCCACCGGTCTGGAAAAACGGCGTCTGAGCTGAGCCTGGAGCTCCTGTGCTTTCTGTGGGTCAGCGAGGGCTGAGCTGTTGGACGCCGTGTTGGGGCAAGGCTTTGCTGTATCGCGGCACTCTCCGGGCCACGGAGATCTCGGAGCGGGCAGTGGGTGGTCTGGTGAGGCGCAGGGAGCGTCTCTGCAAGCGCTAATGGCCGGTCAGCTTCTGCAGCAGCGCGGTGGCGAGCGTGGCAGGGCGTCCGTGCTCCGCGGCTCGACCCCGGCGTGCAGGGCAGGAGGTGGGGACAGTTCTGCAGCCTTCATTATTTTTATATATATAGATATATAGATATATATATGTTGTTTTCTGTGTTCTGGTATATTTAAAAAAACACCTAACGAAACAACAGGAAAAAAGCTACTGCTCTGCGAGAACTGCTAAAAGGGCTGCATCGCTTCCGTAAACCTCACACATATAAATTATTGTCCTCTATTAGTCACTTAAAAGGCTGGGTTGCTTAATTATTTTGATCACAGTGATCACTTATTTACAAGGTGGGGAAAAGTGCCAAGCGCTTCCAAGCCGAGCAGCGCAGTAGGGCTGCGGCAGAGGCGGCAGGGCTGCAGAAACTTTTCCTTCCTCCCCACAAACGGAAATGCTTTTGCTGTTCTTGGTCGCCTCAGTGATGGTGCCCAGCACCGTGCGTGTCCCGGGCTCTTCTCTCCTGCTCTCGCAGCGGCGGTGGTGGAGGTGGGCTCGGAGCCCAGGCTGGCGGGAGCTGCAGGAGTGGGGTTGGCCGCGGCCACCTGGTTATTCATGGAGCGATGTCTGCGGAGGAGCCGGAAAGCAGGCTGGGGCTGGCTGGGAGGGTGAAACAGGGAGTGCGGACCCAGGGACAGACGTGTGAGTAGGGAAGAGGAAAAGGAAAATGACAGGAGATCTGCAAGCCCTCGCGCTGCCCTCGTCCTGCTCCGCTTCGCCCCATCCCGGGAACCCACTCATCTGCAAATGATGCAGGGTCCCTTTTAAGGTCCCTCCTAGGAGAAGATGCGCTGAGCCGCAGCCTTTGGTACCCACCCAGGAAAGAGGTTCAGATTGTTGTTGTTATTATTATTACTGCTACTACTACTACTATTGTTATTATTTGGGGGCAGGGGGAAGTTGGGGTCCGGTAGGAGTTAAATGTGTCCCCCTGAAACCTACCGCTTGCAACCCGAAGAAGGCGTTTGGCTTTTTTTCCCAAAAGCTTGTCTGTCTTCCTCCCGCTAGCGAGTTACTACCTCCCGGTGCAAGCCTCGCCTTCCGGCGTTCACTCTGTGTCTTCCACGTGTTCCTGCGCAGGAATCCGCGGTGCCGCCCGTGCTCCGCAGCGAAAGGCACGCTGCTCTGAGCCTGCCCCCCTAAAAGCCCCTAACTCCATTAAAACCCATTACAAGCGCCTCTGCCGCGGTTCCCGGAGGAGCGCGGGGCAGCGTGTATCAGAGACCGCAAGAAAACAAATGGCCACTCTGAACAAATCCCAGGGCCGCTTGCCAAGCGGGGATTCCCAGCTATTTACAAACCGCCCTCGCTGCCTCCCGATAAAGAGGTAAAGGGGAAGCAGGGAAAATACGCATTTTATAATCACCCAGGTTCAGTCCTTCGAAGGCTTTATTGCAACCTTTGATTTTCACGCGTGGAAAATGGAATCTTATCTAGCGTGCCGGCTGGCCCAGCTCGACTCGCCGCATCGGTTTTGTGGCAGAAAGCTATCAGAGAGCGACCTTCGGGGGCACGCTGCGCCTGGGCGTTAACGTTGCTCGAATGCATTAAAGCCGTTGAAAGGTGCTTTAAAATACGGCGCTAGGAGAGGAGGCTATCTGCGCAATTAGCAGCGCGATGCTTTCGGCAGCGGCTTGCGACGTCGATGCAGCGGATCAGCAGTGGGTGCCGCCGAGATTCGACGGAGGGAGGAAGCAAACGCGCTGGCCACGCCGCTGCCGCGAGAGCCCCGCTTTCAGGCCGGCTGGCTTGGTGTTCGTGGGACTCCGGCAGGGGTCGGATGCGAGGGGCTGGAGGAGATAAATGCCTCGAACCCCGAATGTTAATCTGTGCCGTTTGCAGGCAGCGGAAGCTGCTGGCGCTGGGGGGGATTGCGTCCCCCCCGCCGGGGAGCAGTGCCGGTGACATTCGGAGTTCAGCAAGCGAAATCCTATTAAGATAACGTCACGGCCTTTCTGTTTTACTGTTTGCAAGCCAGCCATAACATCATTAAATTACACAACGGGGAGGTGCCTGCTGCCAAGGAGCTCTGCTCAAGGTAAGATGTGGGTTGAGCCGCTGCCAAAATTTGAGTTGATGTGACAAGAAGTTTGGAGCTGGTTCAAGGCTTGATTCGCACAAGGCGTCGCAGCGTGCAGGTAAACACTGCGCAGGATTGGTCCCCGGGGCAGCTCTGCTGCTCCGATCCGGGGCACGGCGCGGGTTGTGCAGGTGGGACGGTATCCGGCGCTGCCGGCTGGCACTGTGCAGTGCCTGTGAAGGGCAGGGCTCAGCCGGGCAGGCTGGGGCCGAGGGCGTTTGTCGTAGCCGAGTTTACACCCGTTCTTGCGTTCAGTGCCGACGAACAGAAGACAAAATCTGGCCAGGTCTGTAGGTGAAGCCCAGGCAGCTGTTAGCAGGTCCTCGCCGTCCTCACCTCTGCCACCCCCTCCCCATCCCGTTTGGGGAACTGGAGGCAGCCCAACAGGCAAAGGGACTGGCTTTGGCGGCTCGCACTAGTGATTGAAACGCCCGTAGTGTGAGGGCAGCTTCAGTAGTCCCTTATCTCTGGCTGAGATGGGCGGATGGGAGCCAGCGGGGCTTGCAGGGAGGTGAGCGGGGTGGAGTTGCCCCCCGGGAGGAGACGTGTCGCTGGCAGGGTCCTCGGGGCTGCCTTACCCGATGGGCAAAACCGGAACCGGGAACGCTGCAGGCGCTGGGGTGCTCAGGGAAGTTGCTTGTTTTGTGATGCTGCGGCTGGACCGGCAGGAAAAGGAGCGAGAAGAAACAGCCACAGCGTAAAACTGGACACATCCTCTCCGTGACAGCACCGAAACCCTGCCGTGCTGGTCCCCCGCAGCTCCCACCGCGCCCCTGCCGTGCTTGCCGGCGCAGGCTCGGTGCCTCTCGCCCTTTCGCTGCTGCAGGTGCGGAGGTTTGGTCCCGGGCTCTCCTGGACCCCGGGTGTCTCTGTGCTGTCCTGCTGGTGCATAGTCTGGTCCTCAGGCTCCCTCTTTCACATCCCCCGCGGAGAACTCATCCAGCACCACCCTCACCTTGCCGTCATTCAGCTCAACTCCCGCCGTCAGCATTAAGGACGTTTTTCTCCTGCAGCGCCTTCCAGGCAGTGGAGGTGATGCAGAGCCGGGGCTCCAGGAGCCCGGCCCGGGACACGCGGAGGCGTTCGGGTGATTCCGTGGGAGTGCCCGGGCTGTATGTGCAGCGCGCCCTGTGTCACCCCACCCTCCAGGACAGGACATCAGGAAGAAATGACTGAAAACGTGTGCCTTAAAAGGAGCTTTCTAAGCATTTCCCACTAGAGAAGCTTTGTTTCCACCAAAGGCTGCACAGAGACACGAAGCCTGCCCTGCTCTGGGATTCCGCCTGGCGCTCCGGTTCTGCCCTTACTGCTTTCCCTCGCGGCCGCGTTTCTGGCATTGCCGGCTTTTGGCGTCCCCGACGCGTCTCGTCCGTGTTGCAGCAGCTCGCGTACAAAGTGGCTCGGAGTTCCCGTCACCAGGACGTTCTCCGCGAAGGGCCGGAGCGCTGTGTGCGAGCACATCTCGCCGTGACCTTCCATCGCGGCGGTGGCTTTGCCCGTCTTCCCTGCAAAGGACTTTAGGTTAACACGGTCCCGGGAGCGGCGTTCGTGCCTCTCGAGTGCCTCATCTCTTACCCTGCCTGCATCCTTATAATTACGGAGCCATGTATGTGCAGGGGAGATGAGATACCGTGCCGCGTCAGGCAAGCCTGTGACCTTCCTGCGATTCTCCAGTTTCTGTACCAGCGGGGTATTTGTTTTGTTGCCATAGAAAACCTGCCCGTGCAAGGTTTGCAGGGTTCCGAGTTGTCACTACAACCGTCGCCTTCCAATGAGCCTGAAAGGAGCCGCGTGTCCCCGAGAACAAATCAGATGGTGTTTCCTGCCACCTCCTCAGGAAAAAACCCAAAGTGTTAGATTGACGGTTTTGGAAGGCGAAGTTTTCAATCTATCAACAGAGCAGGCAGCAGCGCAGCACGGTCACGGGAGCGCATCGTCCCCTGCCTCGTGCCACCTCGCAGCGGCTGCCCTCCTGGCTGCGGCGCGCAGGATGGTGCTCGTCCCCCAGGACACTGCAGATCTCGTACGTGCGGGGTGAGCGGTGGTGGTGCCTTCAGCATCGCGCCAGGATCCGATCTCCCAGCTGCCGTGGGACGGTGGGTTGTGCTGCCCGCCCCGGGGCAGGCAGGGCTTCGCCGCTGGTTGCTGCAGGTGCCAAGCGGTGCGGCTGGTGGCCGGTGTCCCCTGCGGCTGCGATTGCCGTGGCTGAGCCGCCCGCTGACCCTTTCAGCTGGCTGCTGTCACTGCGAGATACGCAGGCCTGGAGGGCAGCAGCACTCTGGGGACGGGACACGGAGCTGCCAGGGATGTGTGGGTCTCTCAGGACGCAGCCTCTGCGCCCTGCTCCCATCCAGCCCCCAAGAGCCTCTGCCGCGGGGAAGGGCGGTCTTGCCAAAGAGAGATGGGAGACGGGCTCCTGAGCGGGTGGGTGCCCCGAGCAGGGTGCCTGGAGATTGCAAAGCACGATGCGCTGTCTCTGCCGATGCGTCCGCAGCCGATGCCTCTGCAGCATCCCACTCCTCGGGTGGTGCTGAGGCTCTGGGGCAGGGAGTCAGGATGGGGCTTTTTTTCCAAATGATTTCCCAGGGGAGAACGTGACCCTGGCAGAGGCTGACGGGTGCTGCGGCTCTTGCTGAGCCGGTCTGCGCCAGGCCATCCCGGGGTCAGAAAGGACCATCCCTTTCCCAAGGGTATTTCCTGACCCTTTTCCAAGAGTGTTTCCCATCTGCTAGCGTGGGAGACCGCAACTCTCCTCGGCCCGCAGCTGGAAGGCATCAGCCTGCCGGGACTGCGGTTCCAGCGTGGCCGTTCCCCTTTTCACATAACACAGACGTATATTTTCAGTGCTTTTGGATATCGAAGGCACTTAGGGGAGCCCTTGTGCCCGACGAAAGAGGTCCTGCAGGTGGGCAGGCTGTGTCGGCGGTTGGTAAAGGCTGGAGAGGGCACGCGCTGTGGGTCCTGCTTGTCCGTCGCTGCGCTGAGGGCAGCGCGGCTGCGGGGATGACTGCTCGCTGCCGCTCCCCGCGATGCATTCACTGTGTGCTTGTCCTAGGTGACGCCGGGTCTCGAGGGCCAGGAAGGGGAACTGCTCGTGAAGGGGCCCTCCGTCTTCCGCGAGTACTGGAACAGACCCAGAGAAACAGCAGACGCCTTCACACCCGACGGCTGGTTCAAAACAGGTACTGCGCCGGCTTCCCCGCGGCCTCTGGGAGAGGGCAGCGAGGGGAGCGGGGGGCAGCAGCCGCGGGTCGGCTGCCGGTGGGGTTTGGAGATGCTGGGTGTGCACGCTGGGCGTGCTTCCGAACGCCGGCCTCAGGGAGCGGCTTTGCTAGCGTTGGCCGTAATTAGCCAGGTAACGGGGTATGTTTGGGGGCGTCAGCATAATACGGTGGTGCCTAATGTTTTCTGGGGACTTAAACTTTGCCACCTCAGCACCTCAACACCGGGTGGGATTTAGCTTAACTGGCACGGGGACCACCGCATCGGTGGAAAAACCCCAGTACGCTCCGAGGCGCTGGACCTGTCGCGGCGCCGGCGTGCTGTCTGCGGGGCGCTCTGCTCTCCTGGCCGCGGCCGAGTGTTTAAACACAAGGCGCGTAGGGTCGAAGCCGTGAGCGCGGGCAGCGCGGCTGCGTGGGGTGGGCTGGGGTCGTGGGCTTCGCCACTGCGGTTGCGAGGAGGTTTCTCAAGGAACCATCGTTTGTGAGTCAGAAGGTAGTAATTGACGGAAAGCTGAACTTGCTGGGGAAAAAAAATCCCGGCGGGTGTCTTCGGTGAGGGAGCGGCTCGGGAAGGGGCTGTGAAGGTGCCAGAACATTTTTTTAAAGGGAAAAGCCTGAGTCTTCTGAATAAAGAGACCTTTTAATTTGAAACCAAGGCTTGTTTTATTTTCACGTGACGGTGGCGTTGTGGAAACGCAGGCGAAGTGTTTCTTTTTCTGGGTTCCTCAGGATTCGCCTTTCCCTTTCAAGGGAGAGAAACATTTCTGAAACATGAAATGTCGCCAGGGACGGGCACGCTTCTGGTATTCGCTTCTTTTAAATCAAATTTCGCCAGGAAATACCTTAATAATAATAATAATAATGCCTGTTGCGGGTGGGTCCTGTGCGCACCTCGGTCGGTTTTATCAAATATTTGCGAGCAGAAAACAGATCCTGTGATGGCAGCGGGTGCCGTCGGGGCTGCGCCTGCGTGAAGCTGCTGTGGCTGGGACGGCAAGTTCTCCGAGGAGAACCCTTACCGGCGAATCCTGCCCCTCACGTGGCATAACAAATTCAGGAGGATACCAGGCTGAAGACCTTTCCCAAATAGACGTGACAGGCCATGAATAAGTTACGTGCTTCAAATTACACCTCTTGGTCTGCGCGTGGCGTGGCGAGCGGGCAGAGACCTCCTCGGTCAGAGGGTCCCGTCCCCCGGCGCCGTCCTGCGATTCGGATTAAACACCAAATGAACCATGGGACGTGTCGGCAGGCTCTGGCCCCGGCGGCTGGTTGGTATCCCGGCGTGCCCACCTTCCTGCCGCCCCCGCCGCCGGCCGGCAGCCGGCCGGGCAGTGGCATAGATACAGGCAGCATGTTGGCCTGCCTGCCCCGAGCCCGACCGCCGATTAGTCTTGCCAGTGCAGAAGGGCGGGATGGCTCCTTTCTGCCTGACCTTAACATTCACGCAGCACTGACTTTCCCGTTCCCGTCTTTTACCGTGTTGGCAGTGCCATCAAGTGAGGAGTCAGGCTGGATTTCTGACGCCTTCCGTGTCATCTTATGTATTTACGGTTCTTGAAGAAGCTGTGATTTATTGTTACGGTTATCCCGAAGCAGACGCGGAGCTGCCCTGCCGGCAGTGTCACCACGGGTCCCCATCCCGGGCAAGTACCGCGGGCTGGGACTGGAGCTGGAGCATCACCCGGCGGTGCCGGGTGCAGGGCAATCAGCTTTAAAAATTTTTTCAGTCAACACTCCTGATGAATATTTCAGATGCAAAGGAATAGCATGCATTAATTATTGCAAAGAGATGTCTTTAGGAGAAAATGATTTTGAAATCCAGTTTAATTTCATTGTAATGCGCTGCAAACAGGAAGGGAGTATGTGTGTTTAATTGGCTCTCGGGGGTAAGGCCGGGAAGATGGCATGCCTTTGTCACAGGCCATTAGTGATACAGACTGCGTAATGAGAGAGTACAATCAGCTCACAGCTGCCAGCTCCTACGGGGAGAGAATGATATTAAATAGAAATCAGTATAAATTAAACTTAACCCTTTCGCTGGCTGAGCAAAGCTCAGCACTAGGAATAAACGGCGGGGGGAGCAGAGACTGGGGGATTCCGCCTGGCGCTCCGGTTCT
>VZSC01010175.1:15208-30939 GCA_013398225.1 Steatornis caripensis
GCGGCAGACCCCCGGCCAGCCTTTCTCCCCGACATCCCCCGCCGCTGCCTAGGGAGGACAGCAGGCTTTTCACTCTCTTCCCCATCCCGTTCCCCGACTCTTTGCCTTCGTTCCTCTCCTGACCGCGTGCTCTGTCTCTCGCGGACGTCGGGTCGAGGGGGCTGGTTTTTTCTCATTCAGCCCCGACGCCGCTTGCCCGCCGTGCCTGCCCCTGCCGCCGTGACAGCCGTTGGACATCACCCGGAGATGGCGACTGTCCCTGTGGTGGTAAAAAACCGCTCCGGGGAGCCGAGGAGGTTGTGTCCCGTCATAGCGCCTGGGATCTGGAGGGCGAATTACCCCCATTAAGCGGAGGTGGGGGACTTTGGAGCGGAGACCATACTGGCAGAGTCCGAAAGAGGCAAAGCCCGGCCGGTGCCGGCCTGCAGCCTGCTGTGTCTGCCGTTCGCGCGTTATATAGGTCGGTGTTTTAAAGGTGGGGCTGAATGCGTGTGCGTGGTACTCCCCAAACCCAGGCGATGGTATTTCTGACTCCGTGCTAGCGTTCCTCACGCTGCTGGACCCTCGCGCGGGTCCCCGCCAAGTGACCTACAGGTCACAAAAGCAATGACGGCGTGATTGCAGGCGGCGGCCACATCCCTCACGTCCCCCCGAGGAGACGGGGAACGCGCACTCAGCTGCGGCAGGGACGGCGTTTGGAGAGGGTAAACTTGGAGACGGCGCGGGTAACTCCTCAGCTGTCGCTGTTAACGGCGATCCGAAAACCCAGCGGGTCAGCAAATGAAGAATGATTGCTGCAAGGGGATCCCCGGCGCGTTGCCCGCGCTGCACCTCGTCAGGAGTCCGTCCCCGGAGGGGCTCTGCTCCAGGGTGGCACAGCACGGAGCCAGGGCACGCGGGGAGACACGTCCCGCGCTTGGCGCTTCCCATACAACGAAAGAGAAAGCGGCGCGATGTCTCCACGCACCGAGCACCGAACGCGGGCTCTGCGCGTACCCTCCCCACGCGTTGCTGCCGGTCTCACGCGGTGCCGTGTCCTGCTGGCTTTGCTCAGCGCTGTCTGTTCGGGGCTCCACCTGCCTATCCATCCACAGAGTTTACGCACACAAAGCCAAGAGGCACCGGAGCTCATTCCCTCCTTTGGTTTTGCGATTGGAGTTAACCTGGAGTTCAGCCGCTNGCTCGGCGCTGTCTGTTTGGGGCTCCACCTGCCTATCCATCCACAGAGTTTACGCACACAAAGCCAAGAGGCACCGGAGCTCATTCCCTCCTTTGGTTTTGCGATTGGAGTTAACCTGGAGTTCAGCCGCTGCACGGGGCTCTCGTGGCCTGAGCGCCGGTTCCCTCCGTCCCTGCCCCAGGGCGAGGGGTGACGCTCCAACCCTGCGCGCTGCCTACTGAGTTGGGCCCTCGGGCTGCTTCTGCAAGGCCACGCTCACAAAGGAATCTCAAATTTTTAAGTCTTTTCTGGCTGCAGGTCATTTATTTCCCCAGTACCTTCCTCAAGCCGGTTCTCTGTTTCCGGTTGCTGTTCCTGTAAGTTGAGTTATCGTGGGGGGGGCTGTTCAAAAAGTGTAGGAACCAAAAAAACCAGAGCCAACACTTACGTGGCAGCAGTCATTTTCCTTTCTGATTGACAGCTCCTTTATTAAAATCCCCTTTTCTCCCAAGAAAGCAACCCCATGTTGAGCACTGGGGCTGGCCGTTCCCTCTATGATAGGGAGAAAAAACAGCGACGCAGGCTGTGGCCACCAGCGTTGCCTCGGCAGCGCGCTCCTGCAGCTCCCGGCTCGGTTTCTGGGGATATCTCGAGAGGCCGGGCGCTTAGCGCGACAACGGCAAACCTGGGCTGGCTCCCCTCGGGACGAGAAGCGAACGCCACGGGTGCGCGGTGCGCGGATGGATCCCTCTGCAAACATGCCCGTTTCGCGCCTCCGGCTGGAGAAGGAACGAGTACCCTGTGTTACAGGGGGGAAAAGAACCCCAGACAAAAAGACGTGGTGCTGCGGTGACTTTTCGATGGGATTCAAGGTCGTGGCCCTTTTGAGAAGGCTCTGAGCTGGGCGTGTTGCG
Source organism: Steatornis caripensis (assembly GCA_013398225.1). NCBI lineage: Eukaryota > Metazoa > Chordata > Aves > Caprimulgiformes > Steatornithidae > Steatornis > Steatornis caripensis. The sequence continues at coordinate 17,282 of VZSC01010175.1, forward strand.
TAGGCGATTTACTGTTGCTCCCGTCCGCTTTACTCCCTCCGATTTGCGCCGCTGTCTGCCTAGCTCTCCGTCTCTCTCATTTCCATCTGAGTGAATTTGATTATTTTTATTGTATTAATGCTGTTGACAGAGCTGCTTAGATCAAAGTCCCCTCCAGCCATTTCCAGGGAGACTGCCGGGTACCCACCTGCTGTCATACATCCACGCGGCACCGAGCCCTCGGAGGCCGAGACAAACCCGAAGGAAAAATGCCTGCGGCCGTCTGTCTCGTGTCGCTGCGATACCTGCCCGGCTGTCCCGCGCCCTGCGAGGTGAGAGGCGATCTCTGAGCACGCTCGCATGCCGCTGAGCCGGGAGGATGGAAGGGAAAAATAAGGAAGGGAGTAGTTTTTTACGCGGATGGGAGTGAGACACCGGCACAGCCGATGCCCCGTCCCTGGGAACATCCATGGTCAGGCTGGACGCGGCTCTGAGCAACCCGGTCGAGTTGAAGATGTCCCTGCCCAGGGACTGGATGACCTTTAAATGTCCCTTCCGACCCAAACCGTTCTACGATTCTATGAGCAAGCGCCGGGAGCTGGAGGAAAGCAGCAGACGAACGCCGGCTTCTCTGGCTATCCCGGCCCTGATCTTTATTCATCCGCCCCGGCCTCGCGATGCTCGCGCCACTCAGGCTCTGGCGCTGTCAGATTGTGTTATCTCTGCCCAGGAGGCAGCGATCGTCAGGCAGCGAGCGCCTTCGGAGGCGTGAGGAAGGGGACGGGCAGGGTGTTGCGGAGCGTGGTGGAGTCGCGGAGCGTGGTGCCCAGGCGCTGCCCGTTTGCCGGCATGTTTTCCTGCCTGCGCGGGATGCCTTCTCCAGAGGAATCTGGCGATGCAGTGGCGCGCGCAGGGCGAGCGATACGATCGGAAAGCAGGCTTCTCCCCGAGGGAAGGCCAGCTTCCATTCACATTTGCCCACACATCCAGAAAATTAGAATGCGGTGTATTCAGGGAGATTTATTTTCAATTACAGGTTAAGGCCGAGACATGAAATAGCGCCGGGTCTGAAAGTAGTGCATAAATCCCGCAAGAAATCCACGTATCTCAGCTCCATATAATAAGATTTTATTGATTGCTATATTGTATCTGTCAGAATAAAACTCTCTTAATGCATGCATCAGGATGGAGAAGATAGAAAGCTTGTTGGTAGTAGAATCCGATTCAAGAATCAATGCACTTTGATTAATATGTCGTTAAGAAAGTAAGAGTTATTTAACTTGTTTGAAGCACATTTCAAAATGATGACTCGTATCTTTTAAGTTTCTTTCTTTAAGCTGCATTTAAAAAAACGGCCTCGTAGCTGCTTTCCACGTCGCTAAGTCCTGGCGGATCACTGAGCTTTTGCTAGATCCTTTTACGCAGGTCACAAGCGCCCCGGCTCCCATTGACAATAATTCCTATGGCCCAGAAGACCGCCCGCGTGCCGTTGTTGAAGGCTTTAGAAGAGGAGAGTGAGGTGGTCCTGCAAGCTCTGTATTCCGTCTGGATGTTCTGCAGTGAAAGAGGGAGCTCCGGGAAAAAAAGCGAAAGGGGAGATTAATCTGGAATAAGGCGTCGTCAGGAGAAACGAGCAGCACCCGTCGGTTCCGGCAGGCTTTCAGACGCTGCCGAGCTCGGGCGGTCGGCGGCACGCCGCGCGTCTGTCTGTGCTCCCTGAACGCGCCGTTCGCTCCGCTCGCGCCGTTCCGCTGCGGTCTGCAAACTCGGGCGCCGAGAAGAAGCCTTGGCGCAGCTGGGAGCACCCTGCTCAGCGCTGCGGTTCCCCAGAGGTGGGACCTGCTCTTGCTGCAGCCGGGAAGCCCCAGGCAAGGGAGGAAGCCCAGTGACCCCCCCCCACCCCCGACTGGTTTCAGGGACCTCCCAGTGTCCGTGTGTCCTCTTCAGGCCGAGCTCTCCAGTCTGTAGCTGGGCACCTCTGCCGGCGCCAGCTGTGGACCCTTGCCACTGCCAACCCGGGTTCTTTGGGAGACTTCCACCCCGCCGCTTCTGGTGGAAAAGGCAAAACTGCGTGCAGTTTTCCAGCTCAGAGAGATTTCGTGTTTGTAGGAAATGCCCTGGGCAGGTCATCCTTGGCCAGGCACAACCCATTCCTCCTCTGGGGCTGGTCTCCGAGGAGAAGGGGCAAGCGGCGCGCGCTCCGTCCCTCCGGTGCAGGCTGTTTGCCTGGCACTTGCCTGTCCCCGGAGACAAGCAGGTGTTTCCCTGCCGGGGGAATTGCTTGCGTTCGTGGGCGTAGCACTGACACCTGAAACAGAAAATACTCGAGCCTGATCAAGGCAGATTATAAATAGAAATGCATCTAATTAGCATCCTAATCTGCAGGTTTGCTGTTTGTTTGCAATGCCTTTCCTAGTTGCAGATCCAGTTAATGCAAATTCTGTTTTTAAAGAAACGATTCCTTAATTATAATGTGTTGCAGATGACGTGACTTAGCGGTTTGCTAAGCCCGCGGGCTGAAGCGTTGGCTCCCTCCAAGGCTGGGCTGAAGGAGCTCCTTTTCGAGTCTGTCGCACCTTGAGCTCACGGGTCGGGCAGGGTGGCAGCGCTCGCCTGCTGCCTTTGCTAGCGGCTGAGAGCTCGGAGCCACGTTCCCTCAAATGAAAGGACACCCGAAAAAAAATGCCAAGCATGCCCCAAGCACAGCGCTGCGTGCAGCTTTGGGAAGGGTATCCCACCGGATCCTCGTGGGACGGGAGCAGGGCAGCCTCTGCGGTGAAGCCGGACCAGCCGTGTGCTGGGCGCACGTTTCCACCCAGCCCTCACTTAAGAGATGTTTCTAGAAGTAAGAGCGGAGAGATGGCACCGTGTCTAACGTACCGGCCGTGTGTAAAGATTCCTTTACGATCTCAAAATGTTCCTTATGCACGCGCACGCTTCTAACGCTGTGGAGAGAGAATTCCCTTTTTCCGCTTCCTGCCTCGGTAGTTATTCTTTCTCCTTGAGGAGACGATATTGCCAGGTTTGCCCGGTGGCTGGAAGCCTTGGGGCCATCAGGACACAGCGAAAGGAAACCCTACGTGGCCGTGACTGCGTGGGCGTTGTCTTTCCTCGACTGCTCGCGAGGCCGGTGTTTTCGGCGGTTCGGGGAGCGACGTGGGGTTTTTGTAGCTGTAAATGAGAGCAGCTTTTGGCACAGAGCGCGTTTACTCTCCGCGAAGCTCTGCTCTCGTTGTGTCCAACATCTTGGATGCCAACCCTCGACTTGTTTGAGAACCTCTGCTCCGCGGGGCCCCGTTGTCAGAGGCGTGGAGCAGTTGCGCCCCAGCTGAGAGTCGGTGGGAGCGGCAGGCACCCACATCTCCAAAATCCAGGCTGTTCCCTCTCAGTCTTTAGTTGCTTTTACCTTCCGAGCCACGCTACGGCAGCGCTGCTCTGGCAGCCTGAAGGGAGAGGGGCTCGTTCAGGCTCTGACTGCCGGGAGTGATTCTTCCCATCCCATCCCATTCCATCCCGTCCCATCCCATCCCAGGGATTAGTGCAAGGAGTCCCGGCCGCAGCTCCCGCTGGGTTATGTCGTAGAGACATCAAGCTGAGCTCTGCAAGCCTGTCAGAAGATCTAGCAGGAGAATTGCAAGCTGGCAAGTGGGTTAAGAGGGGAAGTGCAGGACCGAGCTCAGGATGTGGTAAAGAAATGGGCTGAACAATCGTCTTTCTCNCGGCCGCAGCTCCGGCTGGGTTATGTCGTAGAGACATCAAGCTGAGCTCTGCAAGCCTGTCAGAAGATCTAGCAGGAGAATTGCAAGCTGGCAAGTGGGTTAAGAGGGGAAGTGCAGGACCGAGCTCAGGATGTGGTAAAGAAATGGGCTGAACAATCGTCTTTCTCGTGGTACTTGGCAGCGCCCACTGGATCATTGGCAAGGCTTTCTTTCAAGTGGCAATCACTGCTATATAAATAGCATGTCTCCTCCAGTGCAGAATTAAAAACCCCATAAAGAAAGGTCGGTATCGAAGCAGCTGAGTGGGATCCCCGAGCAGTTGCGCAGAGGACGGGACCCATCGCGGGCACTGTCGAAGCGTGTGTTGCCTTGAGTACGGCTGGAACGGTGCCCCCGGGATTTTCACCGGTCCGCGCTCACGGTTCGGGCGCTGTGAAGAGAGTGTTTGGTGTGTCTTCGCTGTCACTGCTTGCCCCGTGAGCGTGGCTGGGAAAGCCTCTTGAGCAGGAAGGATAAACGCTGCACAGAGTTGTCCACAGCAGTGACCAAGGGGGGGGATTTACCGTACCCCCCTGGCAGAGAGCATCAGGGCAGGAAAGGGAACGCTTGCGTGGTGACGTGATCGCCCAAACTCCAAACAGCGTTCAGCTTTGCGGATGCCAGGCTGGCAACTCGCTGCTGCAGCCGAGAGCTGTGATCTGCGTACAGACCGCGCTTCGCTCTTCGCTTCCTTGCCAAGCCAAGCCCGCTGCTGCCTGGCCTCATCCGGTTCAAGCTACCAGGCCCAGCTCTTGCGATGGAGGTTTCGCTCTGGCAACAAGCTGGCCGGAGTTAAACCTGCCGGTTTGCTCGCTCGGAGCTTTTGTAGGAGCCTCACCTTGCAGAGGCTGAGGGCACGCGGGCAGACAGCTGGAGCTGCTCCCTGGGGGTGCCCAAGCAGTCGCGCTGCCGGTTTTGCAGTTCGTGGTGCCGTGGGTCCGCTTCCCAGCTGCCGCACGCGCTCGTCGTGTCCCGGCGGGCTTCCCCGCATGGCGTCTCGCGCCGGGAGCTTCCCCTAAAGCAGCACACGGGTGGGAAAGGCTGCTTCGCTGGCCGCGGGGACGCCTGCTCTTCAAGCTCGGGTGGTGATGGCGGTTACATTCAGTCCCGACGCTTGCCCCTCACCAGAGGTGCCCAGCTCATAGAGGAAATCCGTTGAAAACAGACCTTCCTTCAACCTTTGGCCACCTATCATTTTTCTGCCTTATTTTGTGCCCACGGCTTTCCCTTCCTCCTCGTTTGCCGGGCTTCCCATCGCTCGAGGCGCTCTGCTGGTGCCCACGCAATCTGTTTAGCTTGCTGAACGCGTTTTGGGGTTTGGTTTACGTAACGCAGCGCAGCCGTACGTGGAGCAGGATCGGGGAATCGCACAGACTGGTTACAGCTCTCGGGACGAGCCAGGCGCCCAGTGGCCTGATTTCCTCCCATCCTCAGCACGCGAAAGCGAGGGATCGCTCTTAGCCGGCGCGATCCAAGACCAGGCGCCGTTAAGCGGTGGGGGTTTTGTTGGGTACGTTGTTGGGCCGGCGACGGTGCTTGAAGAAGAGCCGAGCATCTCCGGCTTTAAGAGGCTCTGGCACGCGCTCCGTGCGCTGGGACAGACAGCGGCCGAGGATGCGATTGCTCCAGGCTCTTTACTTCCAACGAGAGTCATCCCTCTGGATTTCGCTCAAGACAATTAAGAGCATATTTGCTTACGACTAATGGTATTGTGCTGTAAGCAAAAGTATAGGCTTCTGTATATTTAAGCAAACAATTTAAGGCAGATATCTTCCCTCGTATGCCGCCGCTGCCTCTCTTAGTCAACAACGTCCATCGTTATCTCCGCTTTATTCAATAATTCGTCTCACCAGAGATGGGGACGGGTTGCGACACGGGCAAGAAGAGGTCGTTCTCTCTTTTGCCGAGGTGTAATTGATCCCTCAGCTGTTCTGCAGAGGGCAGAAGCCAAAGCCGAGGGGTTTAATCTAACATTTTTATTATTACAATTATCGTTTTTAGCCGTGCACGCGTGGTTACCGTGCTCTTCAAAGTTTCGCCAGCTGAGTGGCAGCCGCGCTCGGCTGGGCTGCCACACCTCGGAGCATTTACTTATTTATTAGTCTTCGAGTTTTCATTTTCATCTTGTTGTCTGCAGGGATTTCTATAAATATTTAAATGCTAATGTGAAAAAAAAAAAAAAAACCCCAAACAAAAAAACCCACCGCGTTTTTCATTTTTACTTACCCATTTTCTTTTCTGGCTTGTCCCCTGGGCAAACCCACGTGCAGTAATTCGGGCTGTGAGCAGCGGGGGGGCTCCCCCCCACCCAGCCGCCTCGTGCTGTATCAGTCACCCGTGAGTTCCCGCTGATGATGAGCGAACCTACAAAGTCTTGGCTGCCTGGCTTGCACGGACGTTCAAAGGTTCGGCTGATTTGTCTGCTATTTTCCATCAGAGGAGAACGGCACCCTTGGAGCAGGGTGCGCAGCGTCGCCGCGCTGGGGACCTCCGTCTGCTGCTCGTGCTCGAGGTCCGGGATGTGCTGAAGCGTTGGCGAGGCTCCTGGTCGTGCTGAGCGTACCCAGCCATGAGGTACGGCGCTTCTGCCGGGGGCAGGCAGGAGCCAGGATGCTGCCAGGCTCTGCCAAGGTCTGATTTTCTGTTAATCCTTTCGGTGCTGTCCTCTCCCGGCTGAAAGCTGGCGCCCAGGACTTTGTCGTGGCATATGTCGTGGAAGGGGGTCTGACGCCGACCCAGGCCAAGGCTGGAGCAGGGACTGTGTGCGGCGATCCCTGAGGCCCTGAAGCAATAGTACCGAGACAGGCCTTTGTATTTGCAGGCCAAAAGCTGCTGGCCATTTGGGCACGCTGGGGAGCCCGTCTTGCGGGGGTGGGAGAGCGTCTGGGGTCTGGAGGGGATGTGGCGGATGATGCTTTCCAGGCTGCCCCAATGTGTCTGCAGGCGAAGCTGAAGCCGCTCGCTCTGTTCGTCCGTGGGTTTGAGGGAGCTGCCGACGCCACTGCCACCCGTAAACCGGGCGAAGGAACGTGAACGGGTGCCGAGGACAGGGTGAGCTTTGTGGTTCACAACAGAGGAAGCCGCTGGACGCGTGTGTGTTCTGCGCCCGTCTCCTGCCCACCCCAGTCAGCGTGGGCGTGAGGGGCAGGCGGCAGAAACGCGCCTGCCGGTCGATCCCTCAGCCCTGACTTTGTGTGCGGAAGCCGAGGCCCCCAGGCCCACCTCAGACGTCCGCCACACCTTCACTGGTGCAGTCCCATGCCTGGGGTCATAGCCCATTTTTATGAAAATTGGGCCAAAAATAACCTACATCTTTCCCGTCCTGCAGTTCCCTGTGCTTTGTTTCTCTTTGGGACATCAGTTCTTTAAAACCGGAGTGACCAGAAGATGCGCCCTTGGGCTGGAATCCTGCGCGAAGGCATGGTGCGGCAGGACTAAGTGTCACCAGAGGTTCACGTGGCCCTGCCTGAGCACGGCCCTGCCTTCTCTCCTGCTTTAGGCAGAGCCCTCTGATCGAGCAAAGCGCCCCAGGAGAAAAATCCCCTCGAGAGCAGAGCCAGGTCTGTGTGGGGGCACAGCCCGCTCGCGGCGGTCGGCTCGGGGTTGTCGAGCGGAGCACGGCCGGGGGGATCAGCACTGAGCAGCCTTCAGGATGGCGACGGACGTGCCCGCGAGCCGTGAGGGTGCAGCGCGGGGTCGGCGAGCGTCATCCAGGCTTCTCACCCCGCTGCCCGAGAGCCTTCAAAGAGCACGGCTGCGAGGGGAAGGTGTCACGGATTTATCACCCAGCCGAGGGGTAGCTGCCCTCCTTGCGTGTCCAGCAGCAAGTCCCCGGCTTCCCCCGGCCCCTAGCTGGAAGCAGAGTCGGGGAGAGCTCGGCTCGGGATCACCGGGTTGAAATCAGACTCGTCTTATCGGCAGCCTTCGCCTCCCAGGTACCTGGAGCTGCCGCCAGCGTTCCCTGCACCGCTCCAGCTCCCGCTCCGCTCCAGCCGCCGCCTTATTAGCACAGCTCTTTATGAGATGCCCTGGAGTGATTTTGTATTTTTTTTTTTTCCCAGGTGTAAATGCCAGGGGAGGCTGTACCGGTGCTCCGCATTCTTTCATCTCGGCAGGGTTTTGCCCTTTCTCCCAGCGTGGCTCTGACAGCAGGCTCAGCGCCGCTGCCTGCGGAATACAAACTCCCCCATTGCAGAGCATGACAGGAATTCATTCCGGGCTGGGTTGTTCGTTGGCGGTTTTTGTTCTTTTCTGCTTTTCTTTTTTCCTATTGCTGGATGCTCCAGGGGTCTCTGGAGAAGTTTTGAGAGTGGGGAAATCAGTGGCTTAACCCCTTCTTGCCCGGGAGCGGGCAGCTCGCAGCACAGCCGACAGCCCTCGCGCATGGGGAGGGCTGCAAAGCAGCTTGGCGCCGCGATGCGATTCCCATCCCCTGACCGAGTCAGGGGAGAGGCACCGACACACCGAGACGGCTGCATCCCTCCATCTCTTAGTGCCGGCCATTAGGGCAGTTGGAGGGTCTGTTCCCCGCTTGCTGAGCGCGCAGCGCCTGCCATTAGCGCTGATGGGAGTTAGGCACAGAGGTAGGCACGCGCGCGGAGACGCGGCGATGCCCCTGAGCTACAAATCTACTTGGCAATTTTATTATGTAAATAAATGGTGCTTGCACGTACACCTGCTGCTGCTGCTGCTCGTGGTGATGTTCATGGCAAGATACGTAAACAAACAGCGATTCCGTTCTAATAGATTTATTTCCTTTCTCGTGAGCCATTAAATTACCTCCAGATTTCACGCAGGTGGAAATCTGTAACAGCGTCAAAAATCTCCCTCTGCCTCAGTGGACAGTGGCCCGCAGTGCGTGACACCCACCGATTACCCTCAGACATTGTTTTGGGAGGAGGCGTGTGAGCAAGCCGTGCCGTCCTCGGCGTACCGGTGTCTTTGGATGTCCTCACCTCCAGCCGGAGCTCCCGCCACCCCCGGGCAGTTTGCGGTGAAGGCAACAGCAAACCTCCCCGGGCTGAGCTCGGTGGCTGCGCAGCCCGTGTCTGGAGGACAGCAGCCCTCGTCCAGGCCCCTCGGCTCCATCCGACCAGAGGGCGAAGGGCTCTCCCAGAGAGTGGAAGCAGAGCTTGTTCTGGACCTTGAGGAGGCTCTGGGCTGGGGTTTGCTAGGAAATCCGTCACCTCCCTGCAGAGCATCAGCACCGGCGCTCGCCAGGCTCCCTGGCACCGTGCACCGGTCGCTGGGGCCTGCGAGGAGAGCAGCCGGCTGCCCTCCGAGCTGCCCTGCCTGTTCGCAGCCACGGGAACGTATCTCCGGGCTGCAGCCGCTGAGCCGCTCTGCTCTTCTCCGCTCGCTGGCTCCGGGTTTTGGCAGCAAGGCAGGTCGCAGATAGGTAGGGCTGCTGCCAGCGAGAGCGCTGAGGCAGTGTGCCGCGGCTGCCGGGGCCGGGATAGCTGCTGGTTCAAGCATCGCGGTGCTGGTGCTTGTCCCGGCGGGGAGCTGGTGCCAGCGGCTCGGCTGAGCAGGGTCGCTGGGAAGGGCTTTTGCAGCGCACCCAAGCAGCACCCGAGCGAACAGGAGGCCTGGACGTTGCTGGGGAGGGGAGATGGTTTCCTTCAGAATAACTGGCTCGTTACTATATGCACGCGTTCGTTCGTTAAAGAAGTCTCAAACTCTCCCCCTCAGGAGCCCTCGATGCTTTATTAATGCTTGTGGCGCGCACCAAACGCTCGGTGCACTGCACCGGGAGCGCTGTGCTGGAGCAGCCCCGTGCCCGCGCGGACGCAGCCCGTTTGGTTTTGGTCGTTGTGTTTACTGAGCCCAGGGAAGGCGTTTTGCTCGTGCAAGCAAGCAGGTGAGGGTAGATGGACTTGAGTGGCCCCGAAGAGCTGCTGCGCTGATGTGGCAGGCGCCGGAGGCAGCGGCAAGCCGGCCGCTGGGAGAGGCTCTGGCACGCGCTCCGTGCGCTGGGANAGGTGTTTTGCTCGTGCAAGCGAGCAGGTGAGGGTAGATGGACTTGAGTGGCCCCGAAGAGCTGCTGCGCTGATGTGGCAGGCGCCGGAGGCAGCGGCAAGCCGGCCGCTGGGAGCTTGGCGGGTCTCACCACCGCGGTCCGCGCAGGGTGCAAAGGATGCGCCAAAGCAGAAGCTCAAGATTTCAACTTTACGCCGTGGATCGGGCTTGACAGGGGCTTTCTCGGGTCCCCTTGGAGCTCAGAAGAGAATCCAAGGACCTGTGGAAAGGACAGGATCGGGGTTGGCTCTGGTTAACTTTGATGCCGGGAGGCTGCCGGAGGGGCTCAGGGTTTTCCCACCGCGTTTCCCTGCTGAAGCGGTCGGGGATGCAAGGCAGCGGCGGGGGAGCGGAGGAGGAACGGAGCAAGCCCCGGCGAAGCAGCCTGATTTCAGGGAACGTGTGCTGGGCTGCGGGAGTGGCTGGGGGCAGACGGGGAGAGGGGACGAGCCTGCGGCAGCCCAGGCAGGTGACGTGCGTGAGCAGGGCCACGCGTTGCCGCCCAACCGGCCTCTGCGAAGGAGCCAAGATCCAGACTTTCGGAAGCGCTAATTACTGCTAATTGCCTACGATTCGTGTTCCTGACCTCTGTTCTCAGCCAAGATGGCTGACAGCAGTGACAAACATTATTCATTTCCATGCAATACATCAAGCTAAAGTTGCCTCTGTTATTTAGCCTGTCGTTTAGCATTTCATTAAATAGATATGTACACATACATCACCGTTGCCGAGGCTGCGTCGATCCGCTTCAGGAGCCAGGCTGCCTCTGCATCCACCCCAGCAGCATGGCACGCTCCGGATTCACTGTGCGCCAGGTTGGCACCTCGCTGAGCGCCCGTCAGGCACTGGTAACCCGTCGGCCAGTTGCACGCCCGATATTCAGCCAGAGGGTTACCAGCAGCAGCGGTGCTGTTGCTCCTAAAGGGAGATGCGGCTTGGAGACACGAGGTCTCTCTCAAGTGGATGAAGTCGGTTGGATTCCTGAGCCGGGAGTTTACCTGCAGCCATGTGCGAGGTCGCTGTCGGAGGAAGCANTAGCAGCAGCGGTGCTGGGGTTACTCGCAGCAGTGGTGCTGTTGCTCTTAAAGGGAGATGCGGCTTGGAGACACGAGGTCTCTCTCAAGTGGATGAAGTCGGTTGGATTCCTGAGCTGGGAGCTTACCTGCAGCCATGTGCGAGGTCGCTGTCGGAGGAAGCACGCTGGTGCTGGGCTGTCGGTCAGCTCCGGCACGGGAAGAGCAGCAGCCGCAGCCGAGGGGCTGAGTACCGAGCCTGGGCTCAGGGCTGCTCTGCGTCACACTCGCCGAATCGCTCAAATCTTCGCACCTCTGGCGGAGGGGAGGGAACGACAGCTCGTGGGAGCATTGCTGCCGCGTGCAATAGCAGTAGGGTTAAGGGTGAAGCACGGGCGGAGGTGCCCCACACGAGAGGCCGTGGTGGCGCTGGGGGGCGAGGAGCGGGGCTGTGGCTGCGCTGTGCGCTGGGACGGTCCCTCTGCTGCCGGCCTCTGCCGAGCTGGAGAACGCGTTCGCTTTCATGGTGGCCGGAAGGAAGGGAGAAGGTGTGGCGTTAAAATGAGCCCGGAACTACAAAGAGTAGCAAAATCCTGGCGCTACCGGAGGTGTTTCTGGGCACACGCAGCTCCGGTAGCACTGAGGAGCCCATGCACCAGCGCGGAACAGCAGCTGCAGCTTTTGTGCAGCCACAGCAAGCGCTGGGCTCTCCTCTCTGTGCCGTGAGCATCGGGGTGCTGAGCAGGGCAGAGCTCTCCCGGATCCGTCCGTGGCGGGAGCTTTCAGCCGGAGCTCTGCTCATCCGTCCGTGCGGACCAGCCTGGAGCGGGAGCTTCCCTTCCTTGCACAGAGTCCTGGGGTGCTGCGCCCGGACCTGGGCACCGTGGGGTCCAGCCTGGGCCCCAGGATGGGGTTCATCCTGGCTTTGCCGCAGGGTCTTCTCACCTCGCGCCGTGCTCAGGGCAGGGCTCTGCTCTTGCTGCTCATGGGCTTTCCGTCTGGGCTGCCCGGTCCAAGGGGCTACCGGGAGCAACTCCAGTTTGCCCGTGCGGCACCACGTGGTCGGTGCCCGCCCTCTCCCAGCGCTCCGTAAATAAATTCCCCGTGTCCATCCTAGCACACTGTATCAATCTTGTTTAATAGACTGGAAAGCTTATTGCATGGCAGCAGGTCGCAAGGAGTGTCGAGGTGATGGATTGCGCCTTCCCGGAGTCGAGCGTCGTTGATGTATAATGAAATATTTATGATTTATTCCAGCTAATAAACTGGAGTGAAGTGTGTGATGTATGTGAGCAGATGGGGGATCTATTGATGCGGTTTTCGCTGCGTGGGGGGAGGGAGAGGTTTATGTCCGTAACGGAGACGCGTCGCGCGGCGTCCCGTCCCTCTGCCCGTCAAGGTGGGCACTTGGCCGCACAGAGGACAGATCGTCTAATTCCTGTAGGTGGCCTTTAGCACTCGCCGCCTGAGCGTTTGGCCACCCCACATCTCCTCCCGCAGCTTTTCTCGAGCGCAGGAACCTCTGGCAGCGGCAAGAAACCGTTTCTTTAAGCATTGGGCTTGGGGCTGGGAGCTTGTGCTGGGAGGGATGGCAAAACCATTCTCGCCACCGGCTGTGGGCGGAGCGGCTGCAGGAGTGCCCCTGCCGTGCCACGCTCCGCGGCTTCCCGGTCCCACCGTGTCTGCGTCACCGCCAAAAAAATAATTTCCGTGGATTTAGGAGAGCAGCGAGATGCTGAGCTGCCCTGGAAAGAGCGGGGCAGCTTGAAACCGTGGAAGAAGTTCTTGTCCATGCGATGGGCGATGGGCACGTGGAGCTCGTCGCTGCCGGATGCTCCCAAAGCCGAATGCTTGGTGTTCAGAGCGGGAAGGAGCATTTCGGTGGTCTGCTGCTGGGCTGCGTGGGACGGCCTCGGTGGACCTAATCAGCAGGCGTGAAAAGCTGTGCTCGAAGGCGGCAGGGCCTGCCTGCCAGCTGTGCTCCCGCAGCTGCCTTGGAGCGGGCAGGATGGGCACCGCAAGCCTCGGCTGGGCCCCCGTGTGTCGTCGTGCCCGTTCGGCTGCGCGTGCTGGTGAAATCCAGCCTGAGACTCCCTCCCGCAAAGCCCTGTCCAGGCAAAGGGGGTTCGAGCCCCCAGATTTTCGCTCTGCTCTCCGAACTGGTGAGAGCGTCGGGATCAGGGCTCGGGCTCTTCACCGCCCGCCCAGACTGTTGGACCAATTCTGCCTGGAAAATAAATTGTCGTGTTAATGACCCGTGTGTGTCTCTTGCCAGAGGGTGAGCTCTGCCTCCGCCGGGGATGGACCAGGAGCGTCAACAACCATTTTAGGGAAGCAGGAGCCAGGTTAGAGTTAATCCCGGGGTAAAGCAGGGACGGATGCACAACCGTCTGCCCGCTGCTCTGCAGTGTGAGTGGCGACAGAGCGAGGCCGCTTCGCATCCCACCGCTGTCCTGCCAGCTGTTCCCATTTCTGCCTAATTAGCCTCCGCACCAGCGTGCCTTGAGATCCTCGGCTGAAAGGCACCGGAGAAGGGCAAAGACTGATCATTCCGACCACCTCCCTGCAAGCTTCCCGGCGCTCTGCCAGCTGGGAGCCGGCCGCTCTCCCCTCCCCGACACGGTTTGGCAAGAGCAGCAATTCAATTCTCCAGGTACGGGCAGTGCGGAGGAATGCAGGAGGGGAGCTCCTCTTATCTCGGGAAATGAGGGATCGTTGTGCCAGGAGAGCAGCTGACAGCAGGGGATTCCTCCTGGAGTTTGGGGAAAAAAGGCTGAAAAGCTCCCGAAAGAGCAGGTGTCAAGCTCGGCAGGAGCGGAGCATCGGCAGCATCGCAGCCGGTGGCACGGAACTGGCAGTGCAGGGGGAGCCTGGGCTCCACTTTGGGTGC
>VZSC01010175.1:32707-47541 GCA_013398225.1 Steatornis caripensis
CCCCAGCAGCATGGCACGCTCCGGATTCACTGTGCGCCAGGTTGGCACCTCGCTGAGCGCCCGTCAGGCACTGGTAACCCGTCGGCCAGTTGCACGCCCGATATTCAGCCAGAGGGTTACCAGCAGCAGCGGTGCTGTTGCTCCTAAAGGGAGATGCGGCTTGGAGACACGAGGTCTCTCTCAAGTGGATGAAGTCGGTTGGATTCCTGAGCCGGGAGTTTACCTGCAGCCATGTGCGAGGTCGCTGTCGGAGGAAGCACGCTGGTGCTGGGCTGTCGGTCAGCTCCGGCACGGGAAGAGCAGCAGCCGCAGCCGAGGGGCTGAGTACCGAGCCTGGGCTCAGGGCTGCTCTGCGTCACACTCGCCGAATCGCTCAAATCTTCGCACCTCTGGCGGAGGGGAGGGAACGACAGCTCGTGGGAGCATTGCTGCCGCGTGCAATAGCAGTAGGGTTAAGGGTGAAGCACGGGCGGAGGTGCCCCACACGAGAGGCCGTGGTGGCGCTGGGGGGCGAGGAGCGGGGCTGTGGCTGCGCTGTGCGCTGGGACGGTCCCTCTGCTGCCGGCCTCTGCCGAGCTGGAGAATGCGTTCACTTTCATGGTGGCCGGAAGGAAGGGAGAAGGTGTGGCGTTAAAATGAGCCCGGAACTACAAAGAGTAGCAAAATCCTGGCGCTACCGGAGGTGTTTCTGGGCACACGCAGCTCCGGTAGCACTGAGGAGCCCATGCACCAGCGCGGAACAGCAGCTGCAGCTTTTGTGCAGCCACAGCAAGCGCTGGGCTCTCCTCTCTGTGCCGTGAGCATCGGGGTGCTGAGCAGGGCAGAGCTCTCCCGGATCCGTCCGTGGCGGGAGCTTTCAGCCGGAGCTCTGCTCATCCGTCCGTGCGGACCAGCCTGGAGCGGGAGCTTCCCTTCCTTGCACAGAGTCCTGGGGTGCTGCGCCCGGACCTGGGCACCGTGGGGTCCAGCCTGGGCCCCAGGATGGGGTTCATCCTGGCTTTGCCGCAGGGTCTTCTCACCTCGCGCCGTGCTCAGGGCAGGGCTCTGCTCTTGCTGCTCATGGGCTTTCCGTCTGGGCTGCCCGGTCCAAGGGGCTACCGGGAGCAACTCCAGTTTGCCCGTGCGGCACCACGTGGTCGGTGCCCGCCCTCTCCCAGCGCTCCGTAAATAAATTCCCCGTGTCCATCCTAGCACACTGTATCAATCTTGTTTAATAGACTGGAAAGCTTATTGCATGGCAGCAGGTCGCAAGGAGTGTCGAGGTGATGGATTGCGCCTTCCCGGAGTCGAGCGTCGTTGATGTATAATGAAATATTTATGATTTATTCCAGCTAATAAACTGGAGTGAAGTGTGTGATGTATGTGAGCAGATGGGGGATCTATTGATGCGGTTTTCGCTGCGTGGGGGGAGGGAGAGGTTTATGTCCGTAACGGAGACGCGTCGCGCGGCGTCCCGTCCCTCTGCCCGTCAAGGTGGGCACTTGGCCGCACGGAGGACAGATCGTCTAATTCCTGTAGGTGGCCTTTAGCACTCGCCGCCTGAGCGTTTGGCCACCCCACATCTCCTCCCGCAGCTTTTCTCGAGCGCAGGAACCTCTGGCAGCGGCAAGAAACCGTTTCTTTAAGCATTGGGCTTGGGGCTGGGAGCTTGTGCTGGGAGGGATGGCAAAACCATTCTCGCCACCGGCTGTGGGCGGAGCGGCTGCAGGAGTGCCCCTGCCGTGCCACGCTCCGCGGCTTCCCGGTCCCACCGTGTCTGCGTCACCGCCAAAAAAATAATTTCCGTGGATTTAGGAGAGCAGCGAGACGCTGAGCTGCCCTGGAAAGAGCGGGGCAGCTTGAAACCGTGGAAGAAGTTGTTGGCCATGCGATGGGCGATGGGCACGTGGAGCTTGTCGCTGCCGGATGCTCCCAAAGCCGAATGCTTGGTGTTCAGAGCGGGAAGGAGCATTTCGGTGGTCTGCTGCTGGGCTGCGTGGGACGGCCTCGGTGGACCTAATCAGCAGGCGTGAAAAGCTGTGCTCGAAGGCGGCAGGGCCTGCCTGCCAGCTGTGCTCCCGCAGCTGCCTTGGAGCGGGCAGGATGGGCACCGCAAGCCTCGGCTGGGCCCCCGTGTGTCGTCGTGCCCGTTCGGCTGCGCGTGCTGGTGAAATCCAGCCTGAGACTCCCTCCCGCAAAGCCCTGTCCAGGCAAAGGGGGTTCGAGCCCCCAGATTTTCGCTCTGCTCTCCGAACTGGTGAGAGCGTCGGGATCAGGGCTCGGGCTCTTCACCGCCCGCCCAGACTGTTGGACCAATTCTGCCTGGAAAATAAATTGTCGTGTTAATGACCCGTGTGTGTCTCTTGCCAGAGGGTGAGCTCTGCCTCCGCCGGGGATGGACCAGGAGCGTCAACAACCATTTTAGGGAAGCAGGAGCCAGGTTAGAGTTAATCCCGGGGTAAAGCAGGGACGGATGCACAACCGTCTGCCCGCTGCTCTGCAGTGTGAGTGGCGACAGAGCGAGGCCGCTTCGCATCCCACCGCTGTCCTGCCAGCTGTTCCCATTTCTGCCTAATTAGCCTCCGCACCAGCGTGCCTTGAGATCCTCGGCTGAAAGGCACCGGAGAAGGGCAAAGACTGATCATTCCGACCACCTCCCTGCAAGCTTCCCGGCGCTCTGCCAGCTGGGAGCCGGCCACTCTCCCCTCCCCGACACGGTTTGGCAAGAGCAGCAATTCAATTCTCCAGGTACGGGCAGTGCGGAGGAATGCAGGAGGGGAGCTCCTCTTATCTCGGGAAATGAGGGATCGTTGTGCCAGGAGAGCAGCTGACAGCAGGGGATTCCTCCTGGAGTTTGGGGAAAAAAGGCTGAAAAGCTCCCGAAAGAGCAGGTGTCAAGCTCGGCAGGAGCGGAGCATCGGCGGCATCGCAGCCGGTGGCACGGAACTGGCAGTGCAGGGGGAGCCTGGGCTCCACTTTGGGTGCGGAGCAGCACCCCGACCCCCGCCAGCCCGCCGGCAGCCGCCCGCCAGAGGCAACGGGGCTGGCTTCGGGTTGTTCTGCCGCTTGGTGCAGCCGGAGCAGCCGGTGCTGATTTCTCCCGGTGGTTTTGGGGCTGGTCCAGCCCCAGCCGCGACAACAGCAGGGCTGGTCCTGAGCCGAGCGGAGGGCACGGCCATGGGCTGGAGCAAGATCCGCGCTGCGTGACCGATGGAAATGCTTTCTCAGGGACTGTCCAGGCTGGGCGGTCACCGGAGACCCTCCGGGGCACACCGTCCCTGCGGGTCAGTGTCTCCTGGAAAAGTGGGTGCGAGGAGTCCCTGCTCTGCAGCCCGGCTCTCTGAGGAGCGCAGGGCTGCGCTCTGCACGAAGCATTTGAAAGCCAAGACTTAATTTGCAAAATCTGGAACGATTCCTTAACAGCAAAAGGTCTTGTTGATACGAGAAAGTGCTCACACCACTTTCTGCTGCTGGCAAGGGAGAGCCCACCAGCATCCCCGACACCGCTCCGGCCCCGGAGACCCGGCTTGCCTCCCTGGGCTCCTCACCGTCGCGTTTTTCCGCAAACCCTTCTGAAACCTGGAAAAGCCACTCGAGCAGCCGGGGAGCTGCTAAAGGAGCAGCTCCAGCCTGCTGGGTCAGCAAGCGCTTTCCTCCAGGAGCAGATCACGTAGCCGTACCGTGGGCTGAGGCTTTCTCCTCTGACACCATAGCTGTGCACGGTGCTTCTTCTAACGCCTCCTGCGTGCTTCCAGCAAAGCGTTCCTACACTGCCCGCTTCCATCCTCATCTTTTTCAAGTGCCGTGTGAAGGCTGGACCCGGCCCGAGGCCAGGCTGCCCGTGCCTGAGCGGGACCCGGGGAAAGGCTGTGTTTGAGGCTCGACTCTAGTCCAGGGCACCGGCATCCCATCCCTGCTGCTTTTCCCTGCCGCTGCCGTGCACGAATGCTGCCGTGCCAAGCGTTACCAGTGCCGGCTCTGCCCAGCTTCAATCCTGCCCAGCAACGCAGCCAGGGTGGTCCAGAGCAAGCCTTTTCATATTGCAGCTGCAAACGGCAAAGTCGGCTCAGTCTGACAGCCCCGGGCCAGGCTCTGTTCGCGATGTTGGTAGACTGCGTGGCTTTGGTTTGCGAACCTCGCGGCGCGTGTCCTCGGGTGCCTGTGCTGTCTGGCCTCCCGTCTGCTGGGGCGGCACGGCGAGCCGCTTGGGAAAAGCCGGGCACATCCCTTGTGGGGAGCGTTAAACACAAAGGAATGGGTGTATAAATAATGTGGGGATGGACAAAAACCTCCCGGAAGCCAGGAAAGGCCACGTGCCGCTCTGCAAGTCAGCGTGGTGCTGCGTTGCTCCCGTGTCGGCTCAGCGTGCTGGTTTTCGGCTCGCAGAGCCGCAGCTGAAGCTCGCACGTCGCAGCGCAGCCGACACTGTCGTTGCCGCAAAGCTGGCGACGCGTGTGCCCAAACAGTCGTTCGTCTCGCATCCCTCCAGGCGTTCGAGTGACGTCTGTGCCCGGGCAGCAGGGACGTCGTCTCGGCAGCGGCTGTGTCGAGGGTGGGCTCCTCCTGGGGTGCAGCTCCCGGGTGCCACCCTCTCCTCGGCACCCGTTTGCAGGGCTGAGATCTGTGCTTAATGAAGCCTGGTGGGCCAGATCCATTATGAGGGCAACACTGTCACCGTTCGTTGGGTTTTTCCAGCAGATCCTAAGTCCTGGCTCAGCATCGAGATTGGGCTGAAGTCACCACCGTTCCTCGTGCTTTACCTGAAGCGTCTCATTTTGTCCCGCGCCCTTCTGCTCTCTCAGAGCTTCTCCAAGCTGCTCAGTGCTTCATTCCTCCAGCCAAAGTGTTCTCTTGGTCAATAGTTGGGTGGAATGTTTGCTCGTGGCACCTTTGATGTGGAAACGTTGCTGTGTTTGCTGGGAACAAGGTGACCCATGGGCGAGGGTGTTGGCACAGGAGCTCCAGGGCAGGTTTGCTCCTGTAGCTCTGCTCTAGGGAGCAAAACGTCTCTCGTTCAGCTCGTCCTGGCAAAGCGGCTCCGGCAGCGCGTTGGTCGCTAGGAGGGCTCTGCGCGCTGTGAAGGAGGTGCGCAAACTAAGGGCCGTAGCGGCAGAATCACAGGGGCCCTTTCATGTTTGCAGCCAGTGCTTTGCGACTTGAAGGACCTCGTTGCAGAAATCTCTGGGGTTCGCGTTTGGCAATGGGGTCTCCATCGCAGCGTGTCTGCTTCTTGGAGTTCGTTTGGGCAAGACAGAGCGTGTACAGTGCGGCGGCCATTGCCGAGTAACCACCCATAGACCACCCTTCCCTATAAACAGATCTTACCCAAAGGCCTCATTTTTAAAACAAAGGGAGCCTGAAAAAGGACTTTTACGCCTTTCAGCGCCTGATGGCTCACGGCATGGTTCGTGCCAGCCCGCAGTCTCCACGGGCTGAGCCGTGGGTCGGCACAGTGTGGTGCCTGCCGAGCCTGCGGGCTGGTGGACACGGCCAGAGCTTGCTTTAAGGTGCGGCCCGGGCAGCCCTCGGCAGCGTGATGGGGGCGCCTGGCCTGGCCGCATCCCGCCGTCGCTGCTCGGAGCCGCGCCGCTCAAGCCAGCCTGCTGCCTGTTGTATAGAGATACATATCCATCTGTATATAACAGGCCGGGTTGGAAATACATCTACATCTGTATCTATAGCCATAGATAGATAGAGATAGGTAATATATAGATAGATACAGATACAGATACAGATATAGATAGAGATATATAGATATAGATGTAGGTACAGATAGAGATAGAGATAGAGATTAGCTATAGATATATAGATATGGATATAGAGATAGAGATAGAGATAGAGACAGAGATAGAGATTAGAGATAGAGATTAGCTATAGATATAGATATATAGATATAGATAGATATAGATTAGAGATAGAGATTAGATATAGATATAGATATATAGATATAGATTAGATATAGATATAGATATAGGTTAGATATAGATATAGAACAGGCCAGGTTCGATGAGGCTTTGAGCAGCCTGGTCCAGTGGAAGTTGTCCCTGCCCATGGCAGGGGAGTTGCAACCAGATGACCTTTAAGGTCCCTTCCAACCCAAACCCAAACCATTCTATGATTCTATAATCCTTTTTTTAAATATATATATATAATATATAAAAATAACTGTCTGAAACTCCAGCAGCCCGCCCCCAGCTCAGCCGGCGCAGGAGCCTGCTCAGTATGCAGCTCAGCAGAGCCTTTAACATTTCGCAGAACAGATGCCCACTGAGCATCTTGAAACAAATCCAAAGGTAGCCGTGACGGCTGCTGTCAGGGAAACAATAATCCCATGGCCTCGCTAGCATCAGCTGCGCCACAGCACCGGAGCTGAGCCACGTGCGACGGAGGCTTCTGCCGCTGGCTGCTTTGTTTGCTGAAAGGAGCCCGGTCAGAGGTGGCCTGGGCAAGCAGAGGCGGAGATGTGGTGTCACAGACCATAATCTTCTCATCAGCCAAAATCCCCTTCCCCGCGCAGCTGGCTGCGAGGAAGGAAATACAGTTTCTGGGTCTGTGCTGCGGGCAGCGTCTGAGCACAGCACGGCTGTCCTGACCCTGCTGTCGTGCGCGATCCCTGTGCCGGAGGGACAAGGAAGGGAAGGGCTTTGGGAGCGAGGATGGAGAGGCGCTGCGGGGGTTCACTGTTCCCAAGCTGAGATAGTCTCGCTGCTGCGAGCTCATGCCAGTACTCCTGAAACCAGAGCGGGACGGCGCGGCTCCAGAGGCGGAAGGGGCTGGTGCAGGCGGAGGACGAGGCAAATCTTCGGGCTGGCTGGGCTCCTCTGTGGCCGCAGCAGCCCTGGGGCTCCCGACCAGGCTGGACACGCGGGAACCCTGCGCTGAGGTGTTTGTGGGCTTGCACGGGGACGAGAGGCGGCCAGGAGATGAGGTGGTGGTGGTTCGGGGGCAGGATCACCCAGGTGCTGAACTGCTGTTGAATGAACCGCTTCCACGGCAGCCCTCCTGTGCCTGCGCTGCTGCACTGGGTGCTCCCCGGCAGCCGCGGGCATGGCCACCTGGAAAGGAGGGTCGCCAGAAATGTGGTTTGGAAGGTGGTGTCACCTCGTGGGGGGAGAGCTCCTTTCCGTGCTCAGAAGTCCCCCCGTCGCCTCTGTTGCCCCTGCCTGCTGGGGAGGAGGTACCCACGCTGGCAAAGCGCTCAGAGGCTGCTGGGCGAGGAGCACCGTGGTCTGCAGCCCGCGGAGGTTGCAGCCTGCATAACGGAGCAGAAAACGCCGGGGCGGCCGGAGGGGGACGGAGCATGACGCCGGCAGCAGGGCTGCCTGCAGGGGCTCACGGGGGGCTTATGCGCCACTGAGCACAGGGACGCGCGTCGGGAGCCCCGGGGAGACGAGCGCAACCCTTGCCACAGGCCCTCGGAGCAGCGCCAGGTTTGGAAATGATGCTCTTAGTGCTGCTTAAAGGCAGCGTGCGGGAGAGAGTCATTAAGCAAACAACAGCATCCTTTTAACTAGTCTCCCTGGCCCTGGAAATCCCCACTGGCCTGGGAGGCAGCGAGCTGTGCTGGATGTGCCAGCGCACACGCCCTCTTGATGTGCTCGGCTGGTAGCAGATGGCGCGGGGCAGAGGGTAATGTGGCTGTCCTCGGCGGACGGCGGTGCCCCAGAGCGTGCGCTGTCCTGTCAGCGCGGGAAGTGACAGCAAGACCCTGACACTCGGCTTCTGGGAGAGAGGAGACAGAAAGAAAGAGGTGGGGGGGTGGAAATCACAGAGCTCGTCCCAGACGCAATAGTCACGGTAATAATGCCAACCGCCCGCCGTGCCGTGCTGCCGACGGAGCTGGAGGGGTCCGTGTGGAAGAAGCACGATGGCGTTTGTGGGGAGCGTGGGGATGGAAGGTGAGCGGCAGGGAGGGGGTCTCCCCTCCCGCTCCGTGCCCCGTCTGAAATGACTCTTCCTCCTGTCCCTGGCTGTGCGGGGAACAGCTGGGAGGGTGACAGCTCGCGGAGCGCATCCCCTTCAAAGAGCGTGTTTTGCACATCTCTGAGTGCAGGGCAGTCGCCTCGAGGAGGTGGGAGCAGACCCTGCCCGTGCTCCTGCCAGGGCCGGGAAGGCAGGGGATGGCTGCGCCGGGATGCTCGTGATGGCTGTCCAGGGATGCTGGCGATGGCCGTGCGGGGACGCTGGTGTGGGCTCCAGCTGCTGCCCGGCTGGACCGGCCAGGCACGGTGCCCAGCCTAACGAGCAGGTTCCAGTGCCGGACTCCAGCGCAGCGCCCTCCTCGCCTCAGCACGTCTTGCGGGGCTGGGACGGGTACTGCACACGGCGTTGGGTGCTCAGGCTGCCGCCAGATGAGGCGTTTCGTTATGGCGCAGGCACGTCCTGAAATCCCGCTGGCGCAAGCAAAGCACAGAGACTTCCCTCGCTGGAAGTGGGATCTGAGCCAGGCGACGCTGGGGCTTGCGTGTCCCGCTCTGCCCGGCGGGATGCGCGTGGGGAGACAGGAGCGGGGCAGGCACGAGAACCCGGTGACGGGCTCTGCCCTGGCAGCTTGCTTTGCAAACAGGATCCGGAGAAATCAGCCGTGGCTGACACCTCCCCGACGGACTCAAGGGCGGTCAGGGATATGAACTCAGTCCTTGCTCGTTGTAAGGAGAGATAAGGGGAGCGAGTCTCCTGGGCAGGCGCAGAGCCCTTCTGTCACATTGGAAGAGCTCGGTGCAGAGGCATGTCCTGCCCCAGGTCTGTCCCCCGGACCCAGCCGTCCCCCAGAGCCGTCCCTGGGACCGTTCTCCCCATCGCAGAGCAGAGGAAAATGCAAATGTGGCAGCTTTTGTTTGCGTAAATCCTGAAGAGCAGCTTGGGAACTGCGTGTCATTGAACCGGGCCTGAATTCCCTCTCCTCTCGCTGTCTTCTCTGTCTGCATAAGCAGCTCCCGATCTCCCTGTCGAGAGCTCGTGGCTCTCCAGTGCCGCGGTTTAATTAATGTTCACTCTCCAGTTCTGTGTCAGTCACACATGCCACAGCGATATCGGGTGCAGAAGGTAGTTTATCACCGCAGTCATGAATTCCTTTCAACCCCGAGCAGCCGAACACCCAGAGAGCCCGAGTTTAAAACTATCCCACAACTTTAAGATATCCCAGACAGCCTTCGACATCCAGGAGAGCGCCAGGCGGCAGGCAGGCAAATACAGGGACAATTAATCATGCCCTGGCTGAACCGAGCAAGATGAGCTGCTCAGGATTTTGGCGTGTGCCAGCTGAGCAGGGACGCAGCTCTCTTGGGGAGCAGCCCGAATTTCAGAACCGGTTCTGGTATTTCGTCGCTCTGACACCGTAAATCTCCAGGCGTTCGCTGCCTCTGCGCGCACCGCGTGGCGTGCCGCAGGGGAGCTGCAAACGGGGCTTTGTAAAGCTGCGGAGCCCGCGGACGTGTCCTACGGTACCTGGGCTGCGAAGCGTGCCGGGGGCCAGAAGGAGCACTGGGAAGGAGGGATGTGCTCCCCTCTGCCGGGTGACACCGAGTCCCCCAGAGGAGAGGGGACCTGGAGCGCACGCGGTCCTCGCTGAGCAGCGGGGAGGCTCTCCACGGGCCGCCCCACACGGTCCCCAGCTCTCGACGCATCCCAGAGCCCGCAGAGCGCCCTCAGCGTGCTCCTTGCACGGCTTCCCCCCAAACCAGAGGTGCAGCAGGGCCCTCCCGGCTCAGCGGGCTCCCGGCCACAGGGGTGCTGGGGCCCAGCACCCCGGGCTGTCCTCATTCCCCATATTTTGAACAGCGCCTGGACGGGGCGTAGGGGCAAGGCAAGCGTGCGTGGGAGCTCCTGCAGCCCCAGCAGCGCCGGTTCACCGTGCTCAGGTCTTTGCGGGAAGCTGCTTTCCCCCCCCGCTGCCAATCTCTGTGTTGTCTCCGCGTTTGAGCTTTGCAGCCGGCAGCGAGACGAGGTCTGCGAGCGAAGCCGCAGCGGGGAGCGGGCCGGGTGTGTGGACACAATGGCAGCGCGTGCCATTAAGGAGAGGATGGAGACTGACGCGCAGGGGAGAGCTAAGGGCCCCCCTGGAGCTGCCATCAAGGCTCTGAAATGGAAATGCGAGGTCCCCGGCCCCCCCGCCCCTCGCCCGCCGGTTGGCAAAGGCTCTATTAGCAGGATGTGAGTAATCATCTTAAGTAGCTATCAAAGTGCACCAGCTTGTTAAGCATTTAGCCAGGTTGTGCTGACATGACCTCTCCTCAATCTTCCCAGCCTCGGCGCGAGCGGCTAATTACCGGATCACACCTGCCGCACGCCTTCTCGCCCTGCGCAAAGGACAGGTCGGATCCAACGTGTTGCTTGGGGCAGTCTCGCCTTCCCGATGTCCTCCTCCACCTTTTTTTAGTAGTAGTAGCCACGCAGGAGTGGGAGAAAGCCCCCTTTGCAGCAGCGGTGTTGCCAGCTGGCAGTGCCCAGAGCAAGGGCTGCTCCAGGGGACGGCGGGGGCCGCGGCTGCCGTCAGGGCGCGCGCACGGAACCGGAGCTGCTAGGAAAGCCGGGCTGCTGGAGGCGGGTGTAGCGTCGTGGCACAGGCGAGCGGGTGGGAAGAAGAGGAGGCTGTGGACTACACGGTGGGGGCTGAGAAGCCCTGGGGATGGCAGAGGTCCAGGAGGAGTCACGTCCTTCTGGGGCGGGAGCACCGAGGTCTTTGGGACGGGTGATTGCCAGGAAGGGGCTGAGCTGGAGCCTCGCTTGGCTTGCGGTCCGTGTTGAGAGTGCGCTGGGAAACACCCGCCGGCAGCGATGGCCCCTGTTTCCACTGCTTCCACGTTAAAGGACTTCTGGGCGCACAGCCTCATTCTTCCCGTTCCGTCCACAGCAAAGCGATGGCTGCCTCCCCTCTGCACGTCACTGGGAGCTGTCGCGTGGGGCGGGCTGACACCCCGTCCCCAGGGCTCTCCGCAGGGATGCTCGTGACCGTCGCGTGCCGGTACCGCGAGCCAGGGCATCGCCCGCGTGTCACATCCACGTGGCAGGAAAAGCAGAGGAGAAGCAGGGGTACGGCGTCTGATGGAGCCCGCTTTGCTTTCCAGGAGACACGGCAGCATACAAAGACGGCGTTTACTGGATCAAGGGCCGCACCTCGGTCGACATCATCAAAAACGGGGGCTTCAAAATCAGCGCTCTGGAGGTGGAGCGTCATCTGCTCGCGCACCCGCACATCACAGGTACCCTGCTCTTCCCCGGTCCCAGCGCCGTGCCGCGGAGGGACAGCACGTGGGACCCTGGCTCGAGCGGCAGCCCCGGCTCAGCGAGGCTGCCCCGGCTCAGCGAGGCTGCCCGAGGGCTCGTGCCCGGCGGCTGCTTCCCAGCCTTCCCGTTAGCGAGGCCGGGTCCGAGCAAAGAGCAGGCTGCATTTAAAGCCCGCTGTTGCTCGTCTCCCGGGGCTGAAGCCGTGAAGCCTGCGGCTGGGTGCTGACTCAGCAGGAGCAGCTCTCAACCGATTTGGGGAATAAGGCTGTAATTAAATCTGTCCTGCCCTCGTGTGTGACCCTGTACGAGGGCACGCAAGTGGCGCCCCCGGCTCGGCACCGCTCTGTGCATCGCATTCCTCCCCGTTGACTCTAAGTCGCTCAAACCACGGCTCTTCCTGCGTTTGCCTGGGTGAAAAGCTCTGTTCTGGGAGATTGTGCCAGCACCAAGGTCCCAGCATATTCCTGTGCCAACATCCCACGGCATCTTCCTCCACGCACTGCTCGTCCCTACCAGCGGTGCTGAGCCCCTCCTCTACCCTATCCCTGACCCCAGAAACCGCTCGGGCTTCTCCTGCCGAGTCCCCTGCTCTCTCCGCAGACGTTGCTGTCATCGGGCCTCCAGACATGGTCTGGGGCCAGCGGGTCAGCGCCGTGGTGCAGCTGCGCAAGGGCGAGATGCTCTCTGTGAAGGACCTGAAGGACTGGGCCAGGTAAGATGCCACGGGCAGCGCACGGCGAGCAGTGCCGCGTGGGGAAAGCGGGCTCAAAGCGTGCGGCATCCTCGTTAGGGACGCGTCAGGGGAGGAGCGAAGGGGTGGCCGGCGGTGACGCTGTGCCTCAGCCTCTGGGGCTGGAGAAAAGAGCCCCGCTCCAACCAGGAGGTCACCGAGCATATGAAGATAAGGGAAATAAACGGGCCTCCTACCCCAAAAGTGCCTTTGATGAACGATGCACAGTGTGGCCGAGTGGCTTTTACCCCACAGCCCCGAGCCCAGCCGCTGGCAGACAGCGCAGCACAAGCACCAGGGCAGGGGACGCTTCGTGTTTTCTCAGCAGCAAGAACATTGCCCGGTGCTGCTGCAATCGCTCTGTGCTCGCCTTCCCACCCGCTGGAAGCCAGCCCAGCGCCCGCTTAATCCCAGTCCCCGGTTAATCCCGGAGACCTCTCCCATGGGGTTTGGAGAGGGAAGAGCCCCGAGGGCTCGTGGATCTCGCTGGAAGTCACTGCGTGAAGTCACCCACGAGCTGCGCCTTCCTGGAGAGCATGGCACAGAGCAGCCGCTCGCTGTCCCGCAAGGCTTCGGCATGAAAACCTGCGCCTCCTCGTTCAGATCGGCCAGAGAGCGGCCAGGGCCGAGGTTTCGGGTGTCAGCCGTCAGGGCGTAAGCAGGCAGGAGCCGGGAAGCAGAATCACCACGTTTATCGCTAATATTCCATTAGCAAACTACTTCATAGCAGGATTTTTTCTTTTCCTGGCAACTCCCTCCTTCAGGCTGCGGATATTTTTGGCACGGCTGGTGCTATTTTGTAAGCGGCAGGAGCACTTGTTTCATCAGGGGCTGCGCAGCAGCCAATTAAAGATTTCCCCTGGATTTGCAAAAATCACAGTTGGGGGACTGCGATTTAGCGAACGCACGGAAGACGCTAGCTGGCCGGCTGCTGCTCTGATTAAACAGTTACGTGGTGGGGGAAGAGAAGCGAACAAAGAAACCAAACCCGCACCCGGGCACAGCTCGGGCAGAGGGGCCAAGACCGTGCCAGGGTGTGCACACGCGTTAACCCTCCGGCCGCCGGTCGTGTGGGGCTCCGGCTCCTCCCAGGNAGGCACAGCTCGGGCAGAGGGGCCAAGACCATGCCAGGGTGTGCACACGCGTTAACCCTCCGGCCACCGGTCGTGTGGGGCTCCGGCTCCTCCCAGGGCGGCCCACGGCCACCAGCAGCTTTTGCTTGACGTTACTGATGTCCTCTTGCAAGCTGAGATGGCCCTGGGATGCCTGTCCTGGTAGGTACGGGGTCTGGTGCTCCGGGGTTCTCTGTCAGGACCCTCCTGGGCCTCAGGAGCAACGGGGAGTGGGGAACGGAGATCCCCACCGGGCCACGTGGCGGCTGCTCAGCCCTGAGCTTCCCGGCAGGGACGCTGGTGATGCCAGTGGATCCCTTCATCGCTGCTCCGCTGTCTCATGGCCCTGCTGCAGACACAGCAGCCCCGAACGGCTACCACAACCCGCAGAGAGATGTCCCTGCACCGGAGCCTGCCCAGGGGCACCACCACCGGCGGCTGCGCGCTACGGGTCACCGGGGTGTTGTGCTGGCGGTGGGGATGGCCCCCTCGCGCCGGGCCATCGGGGCGTTCCCCCTTGTCCCTGCACACCCCTTCCCATCGCCGGCCCCGGCTCCATGCGCAGACACGATGCTGTTCCGCCCGCGCAGAGCAAGGGCAGGAGCCCTTGAAACAAAAGGCCCCAGAGCGGCCGCTGCCCCCGACGCGGGCGCCTGCTCCCTGCCCACGCTGGCTCCAGGCACCGCTCCGGCTCCCCGCCGCCCGCCTCTCCCTCTCGCCCTGTCTCTCCCCTTTATTTTTTATGTCACTTACATTCGTTTGGCCCTTTTTCTCGCACTCCCTGGCAGGAGACACATGTCCCTCTTCAGAGTGATTCATTTTGCGGCTTTCGCCTCCGATCACGCTTCCCGGCGACAGGCGCCATCCCGAGTTAGAGGTGTCCATATGGCAGGGGTGCTGGTGGCGGGCGCGGGGGGAGGGCCGGGCCGCGGTTGAAGGGCTCAGCAGACCTGGCATCTCGCATTAGAGTCAGTGCCAGGACGCTGCCGGAGCTGGGCGCCGTGACAGGTCGGTGACACACAGGCAGCAGAAGGCAGGAGAGCCCCCCCTCCATGCTCTGCAAAGGGCACAGGGACGATGCTCAGCGCTCAGGCTCCCGCCCGCAGCCGGAAGACCCCACCGTGGGCCGGAGCGCATGGCTGCGAGTCACCGGCACACGCCAGCGAGGTGACGCACCTGCGGTCTCGGTCCTCTGCCCTGATGCCAGGACACGCGGGGGTGCAGCACCCATCGCACCACTGTGCTCTTTTCCCCTCCCGTCTCTTATGAGGAGCATCGATGAGGCCACAGCAGGGGCTCTGCCTCCGGCTCGCTTACTTGAAGGCTCTCCGTGCCCCGTCCCGAGCGGTGGGCGGGCGTTTCAGGGTGCTGGTGGGCTGCGTTGCACTCACGGGGTGCTGCGTCGCAGGGCTGGCAGCGAGGGCAGCTGCTCCCAAAGGGCAGGGGAGCGGGCAGTGAGGGTGACCCAGCGCAGGTGGTGCCCTTGCCGCAGGGCTGAACGCGCAGGCAGAGCCAAGTAGCGGTAACGTGGTCCATCAGCCCCGAACACAGCACGCAGTGAGCCGGGCCCAGGGAGCGCAGGCAGGAGCAAAACGGGGCCCAAGATGAGCTACGGTGCGAGGGCAAAGCCCACCCAGGAGACGGAGGTGAGGACAGGGCTGGAGACGCGCTCTGCACCCCCGAGGGGTCCCTCCGGGGATGAGCTGCTGGCAGCACAGGGCTCTGCAGAGCCAGGCTGGGAGCAGGCGCCCCACAGCATGGCTTAGGAAGGGCTGAGAGCCCAGGGC
>VZSC01010176.1:0-95000 GCA_013398225.1 Steatornis caripensis
GGCAGAGGGCTCCCGACTTCTTGCTGAGCAGACACCTTGTGGGGACAGGGGACTTGAACGGCGCTGTCTGCAGTGCTGTGCCTGGAGGGTGGCTGCCGGAATGGGGAATGCGACCCTGGTGCTCCGGGTATGGCACACGAGATAGTCCTGAAGACGGCAGATTGAACTGCCTGGTGTCAGAGAAGCAGGAGAGGTACGGTTGTGGGGGAAGAGCATCTTTCTTGGGGTCTTAACGTTATCGGTAAATCACAGTTGGCGCACTCGATTCAGCGTAATGGATGTGCTCTCATTTCCCACAGCTGATGAGGATTATATCAGCTTGGTTTAACAGTCTCATTTTCTGCTCCCAATGCACACTTGTTTTAATGCGTTTCGGTTAATGAGGTAGAAGAGAGAATGAGGTGTTACTGTTTATGTACAGACAGCGAGTCTGTGCAGAGGACTCTGGAGTCCACGCAGTCCCTTCCCATTGCTCTCAAAGGGACGGCATTAGCTGGCATTTATAGAAAATTTATTGGCTGTGGTTTATCCAGGTAAACTTTTTCCCAGCGGCGCACATTTCTCTCGTGCCTTCCTCATGCGTTACTGCAGGCTACGAGACGTGCCACCGGCAGCCTGTCCGTGGGCAAGGGGTGTCAGCGACCTGAGGTGGCCCGCATACCGCGTCTCACAAAGCGACGCAATATATCTGATACGGGCAAAGCTGCTGCTACGTACCTCGGGTAAAAGGTTCACGTGTGCCCTAAAATAATTTATGGCTGGGGTGCTTTGTACCTCCGTTGTTTCGCTGCCGTGGTGTTGGCAGGTCACAGCCGGGATCGGGGCCCGCTCGGTGCCAGGCGCGGTGCGAGCGGGTTGGTGAGCCGGTGCCTGCGGAGAGGTGTGCCGTGCCTCGGGGGGGTGTGGCAAGGGGACCCTCCGGTGCCCCTACGAGAGGGACTCTGCCTTCCTGAAAAACGGGCTGTCCGCGTGCTGACGGCAAGTATTTGCAGTGGGGTGGACTGGAGCTGTGTTTCTCCCAGCAGCATCCTGCCTTCCGCAGCCCCGCGCCTGGCTCGCTGCTGGTGAGAAGTGCCTATAAATAGTTAACGCTGTTATTTAATTCCTGGCTGAGTGCCAGCGGCTGGCATCACTTGGCTGACAGCGAGCCTGGAAGGCCCTGCACATTGTACCGGGTTTGAAGGTAAAGCTGCTGTTGGTTTAAGCGGGAATTAAGCAATTACCGCATCTTAGTTCTCCCCACCTTCGGTGGATTGACTCTATAAATTGTCAGCCTGTTGACATTTTAATGTGAATTATGTCATATGGTATCCCCTTTGATTTCAACATGCCTCAGTTTGTAAATACACGAGCCTCTCAAAGGGTTGTGGTTAGCGTACACGCAGAGGGCCTCGGGGTTTTTGGTGGGGAAGGAGCACAGCGCTCGCCTCTCTCGGCAGCAAGCGTGCCTGGCACAGCGTCTCGCAGCTCCGCTGCCGGAGCTCCAGGCACGTGCAGTGATGGCTGCCTCGGAGCACCCGTGTCTGGCGGGACTCCCCGCATGCTGCGGCTGTGGGCAGCCCCAGAGAGCCCCGGCGGGCGCTTGCCGGCACTGCATGGGGTCTCGCTGCATCCCCCAGCCTCCCTCGGTCTGGGCGCTTCCCTGCCCCTCCGCAGGGCAAGAGCTGCCCGCGTCTGCAAGGGGCGAGGGGCTTCTCCATGGTTGGCGTCTCCAGAAAAAAAAAAGCAAGAAAGCAAGAAATACTTGCAGAAAGCAAGGCGGTGCTGGTGCTGTGCGAAGACTCAGCACCAGCCTCAGCTCGTGCCGGCAGTCTCTGTCGGGGTGCAGATCAGCTCCTCAGGCACAAGCGGAAAAGAGAGTGCCGGTAGGGGAGGAGCTGCACGGTCACGCCAAAAACTTTTTGGGAGGTGGATTTAGCTAAAAGTAGAACAGCGAAGGGGGTGGAAGGACAAGGCAGGAAGGGCTTGTGTGGGTGAGGAGGCTAGGACAGGATCACGTCAAATACCCGCACAGCGCAGGGCTGTGGATGATGGCTCGCGCTGCAGCAAAGCCCTGGGGTGCCCCCCGGGTCACGCTCGAGGCAGACCGGTGCTGTCCCCTTCTCTGGGTTCCTTCCTGATGGGTCCCCTTGCAGCCCTGTCACCGTCCGTCTGTCCTCCCGTCCCTCAGCCTGTGCTGCAGAGAAACCCCTAATCCGGCAGGCCCCGACTCTTTGGATCAGCCATCCTTTCTTTTTTGAAACGGGCTCAAGGAGTTGTTGCAGTCTTTACGTACGTGCCAGGGAAAGAAGGATCCTTGGGCAGGGTTAGCAGAGGAGGGAAGAATAGCTGGGAGCTCTCCTGGGGTGACTGATGCCTTCCTCCCTTCAGGTACGACGTGCATCCACTCCAGCAAAAAGCCCGGAGGTTTCCCGGTTTGACAACTGCACATTTAAATTCTGACACCCACAGCGTTCGTGGGACTGTTTCGTAACTCTGGGGGCGTCGCGTGCAGGTATGTCACGTTAGGACCGTGTTTGTACTGCTGGGGGTGCTCGCAGAGTGCACCTGCTTGTGGTACCTGCTGACGAACGCAGGATCGATGCCCGTAGGAGGAGGGAGGCGTGAAGGAGGACGGTGCTCTTGACTGGTTTTGGCTCTTGACCACCAGCTGCAGTGCTAGAAACGGAGCAGATGCTGATGCGTGTGCTCTGCTAGAAGTCTCTTGGAGAAGACGGGCTGTCACAGAGCCGGCTCTTGAGCATGCTTTGACCATAGGTGGGAGAGATTTAAAGACTTCGGAGTCCTTCTGTAGGTGGTGTTTTCATGTCGTGGGGTCTGTGTTATGGACAGCTTCTGTCCACCTGTGCGTGTCCCGCAGTCCCGCAAAGTAGGAACCTTGCTTTTATTTTCACGCCTCCTTGTTTTTGACTTACCCCCGGGGTTTTGTGGCGCGTGCTCTGCAGTGCGCGGATGGACCTGTTAAAATGTCTGACTCTGGGCTGGGCACGCGGATTAGCAAGACGTGAAACCTGCGTACTGGCCTCTTGATGGCATGCGCTGACCCCGAGCGAGTATCTTTGCAAAGAAGTTAATCCCACGCGATCACAGAAATGAAAATCTTAGGGCTGCTGGAGTAAATGGAGTTACACATGCAATTTCGTAAATAGGATTTAGAAATCTGTCATTTCTTCACACTTCTCTGCCGCGAGTGGACACTGCTCCCAAAAAAGCTTTTGCTGCTTCCATTTTATTTCTGAATTGCAGTAGGCAGTAAGTACTCTTAATGCTGATTAGTGCTGCCTCCATAGTATTTATCATTTACCCTGTGTATGTCTCCACAGACTTGACATTGTGGATTGCAGACCCAGCATTGCTAAAACCAATAAATACCGTGCCTGGCTTTTCCCGGGAGTTTCTGTACCTGCACATGGCAAGGACAAATGGATGCATACACTTGAACAAAGGGAGCTCCAAAGAGCAGAGACATTTAGCATCTCAGGTTTTGGGAGTGTACCTCTACAAGCTCCGTATGTTCCATTTTCATAGCCTGTCTTGGAGGAAATGGCTGCAACTAATACTCAGAGCAGCTCTGCTCTCCTGTAGATCCCTCTGCAGAAGCGTACTGCAGTTGAATTAGGGTTTAGGTATGCATAGGAAATTTTACACAAACACACCGTCAGTGTTACAGTTGCACCGAAAGAAAGCACTGTATGAACTCGGGAAGCTAGAGCTTCCCGTCCGGTAGGAATCCGAACAGGTTCGGGCGCTGACGGCCCTCCTCATGTTCTGTGTCGTGCTCAGTGCTGCGTGGGCCGTGGGCTAGAGAGATCGCAAAACAATGTGGGGGCTGGGGAGGGGGGTCCTTGTTTTTGAAAACCAGGAGGGACGTACAGTGTGACCTTAGGCGAAGCTGTGGTATCTTACCCCGTACTTTGAATTACGTCCCACGCTTCTGCGTGCAGTTATAAAGTCTCGCATTGGAAAGCCCTAGGTAAGGGACAACGTGCTGTATCCTTTTGATTGAAGAGTTCACTACTGTCCTGGTTCAGAATACATGCACCATTTCGTGTCTGCGGTTATTTAGCTTCAGGTTGTGAGCGCTGGATTTTGCTTTGGCTTTTCCTAAAGGCAAAAGAAACCTTTGCTATGGGAAGTCTCCTGTGCAGGTGCTTGCCAACCATGAATCACGTTAGTTGTTTAATTTCTCGTGGATGAGGTAAGAAGTTTGAACTGAAATCTCGCTGTAAGGCTTACTTGGCTCTACCCTATACCGCGGCCATGAAACTAGGAATGACGCGTAAGTGTGTTGTTCATTTGACCGGAGACCCAAGCTTCCGGCGTATTAGGGCCCGCTGCACCCCGGGGCCGCAGCAGTCTTGAAGCCTTGCCTGCTTCCCAGTTGTCTCAGCAGCTCTTTAATTCGGGAGGCAGGTCTCGGGGTTAAACACAACGTATCCCCGTAACATTTTGGTGTCGGATAAGCCCTTACACCTTGTCCTTATGCTGGCAAAGCTTTTTCTGGGAGTTTTCATGGTGTCTTTTTGTGTTACCATGAAGCTGATGAGGAACAAGAATGGGGGAAGGAAAAGACTTGTCATGAGGGGATGTCTAATGATTTGAAGGAAACTTTAGGTCGTTTTACATTCATCAGCAACAACGGAGTGCATTGGCTAGTTAAAGGGGTTTACCTGCAAATTCCATTTATTTTCAGAGCTGCACAGAGCTGTTTTGTCCTTCAGACAAAGTCCCAGCCGGCGTGCGGGGTCTGCAGCCAGTGCGAGGAAGAGCACGGAAGAGCGAGTGGGACGCTCTGCCTCTGAGCCCCCGTCCTCAGTTCCTGCTCTCCTCGTGTGCCTCGACAACTTTCCTTGGGCTTAAACTGCTTAGGAACGAAGGCTGACCGCTCGGGCAGGGGCAGCCGGTGTCCCAGGCTGTCCCTGTTGTTTCAGGTTCGTTTTCCCGTTTGCGTGGTGCCAAGGCGGTTGTACCAGCAGCGCCACCCGATCTGTCGGCGTCCCCTGGCTGCTCCCCAGCTCTGCACAGCCATGCCCGCTCGCTCTTTGTGCCATTGAAATGCAGGTCGTTTAGTTTCAGCCCTTCCAGTAAGACCAATGTCTTGTGCGGGTGTCAGCTCACGGTGGTGGAATAAAAAGCAGAATGTCTACTGCTGGTGCAAAATATTGACCTTTTCCCCTGAGAGGCTTGGAAAAGTCTGCGGCAAGGATGAGAGGCTGTGCCAGCCCTGGCCTCCCGATGTCCTGGAGCGGGGTCAGCGGTACTTAACGCAGCAGTGTCCGTTGGGATTGTGGAGACACATTGTCCCTATTCCTGGCAGTCTTGCAAGCGGAGAGCCTGTTGCAGATCAAGGTAGAGCAGCAAACGCAATCCATTCGTAGGCTGCAAACTGCTTGGAGGATGTGTATGTAATGCACGAGCCAAACAGTTCTGCTGCCGTAAATCGTTATGGGTTGTCGATGTGTCCTTTCTGGTGGAAACCAGGCCTGCGAATGCACGCTAGGAGCCATCGCGTGTTCGAGGACTGAAGAGATCTTCCAGTTAAACTTGGAGGAGGCTGTGGTTGGAAGGCTTCTCCTCACCAAGAACTTGGTGGCTTTCCTCGCAGAGGAGCTGCTCGGTGGTGTGGGGCAAGGAGCAATTGCCTGAATTTATATACGCAATTCGTGGGACACATTAGTGTCCGTTCAGTTCACACAGCCCTCACAACCATCTTAAACATAGGAAATATCAGACTTCAGGTTGCCTTAATTCAGCCCTTTGTGTGCAGGCATTATTATAGTTTTTAATTATAAGTATTTCCATACATATTTTTCCAGTAGGATTCTTGCCTCATTCTGTGAATGGGTAATTATTCCGTTTCTTTTTATCTTCCTCTTTCATTACATTGCCCCGGGCTTTGTCTAATACAATCCAAACCTTTCACTGAATCAAGAATTATTTATTTTCTCATGGGCATTTCCGTGGTGCTCTGTGTTCTGTTTGTGTGTTTCACAGACACTTAATGAACTTACCTTCGTAGCGCTTGTCTGAAATCAGACGGTGCCACTGTCGCTGTGCTCTGGGCGCACTGATGCACAGCTCCCGCGTCGGAGGTTGCGATGTGCCCAGCTTGGTGCCCAGCCCTGCAGTCTACACCTCTGAAGAAGGGCTGCTCTACTGGAGGGCTTCACTGGCTTAGTCGTGCTTTACCAGTTTTCATTTCACCTTCAGCACTCAAGGGATATTGTGTATTTCCTTTTTCCGCTTTCGTTCTCTGTCGTATTAACTCGCCGCACCTTCCCTTGGTTCTCCCTCCTCCCGTATCACCCGCTCTTGAAAACCCTTGCGTCACCCACATCCTCAGACTGTCACAGCTACACCACCGCGGCTGCTGCCCACCTTTCCTTTTGTTGTAGCAGCTCTGACCGTGCTCCAGAGTGCAGACGGTGCCTTGTCTTTGTCCAGGGCTTGTCTGTGTCCTGGGCTGACCCTGTAAGCCCAGCTCGGTCAGGGGCGTTGGATGAAGAGATGCGGGATGCTGGAGGAGGGAGCGGAGCAGAGGCTGGTGATGATCCTGATGACCTGCCTGCCGAGGAGGTACCACCGCACGCCACAGCCGGTGGGATTTTGGAAGGGCTGATGGCTTCGTGTCTAAGGGTGTGCGTTTCTGGGTTGCAGGGGTGCTGTGGTGAGGCAGGAGGACAGAATTTGAGCTTTCGTTGGCCAAGGTTGCGCGAAGTCCTCTAGTTGACTGGAGAAAGTGGAGATGGTTTCTCACAAATGTTTCCCTGCAAGGACGTTGGACGAAGGATCAGCTTGGTCTGTTGTTCCTAAATGCATCCTCGTTGGCCTCTGTGAGGGGAGGTTGTGTTACGCATCTCTTCGATATTGATATTCTTTGATTTATGGAGAGGATTAAAAAATTGTCTCGTGTATTGTTGTTGTTATTGTATGGTTATCTGTTGGGATTCAATGTGGTACATTGCTGTAGGAGGTTATGAAGAAGCTATATGAAAACAAGGAAATCTTCGGTCTATCATAGCGCTTGTAACTTCTCTGGAGATAGATGAAACAATAAATACAGGGCGAGGGAAGTTAATCTGCGTCTGTAGTATTTTATTAAATAACGCGAACTCAGTGTGGTTTTCTGTGGCCGGCACAATTTCCCCCATGGTTTTATGGAGCGTTATTACAACGGTCCCTCGCTGCGCGCATGGCCGCGGGAGCGCTGCCCGTGGCTCGCGGCGGCGCCCTCTTGGCCCTGCCGCACCGCTGGAAGGACCTCACTTCCACGGCGTTCCTCTGACTTGCTGCACGGGCTCTAGCCGCAGTCACTGGAGCACCTGGAGCCACGCCAGACCCTGAAAGGACTGGTGAGGGCTCGCTGGAGCGGCGTCCAGCCTTTCGTCCGTCCTTCTGCATGCCGAGAGCCGGCCGCCCTCGAGGTGAAGGGAGCCACTTCTCAGCGGGGCCGCTTCCCTCTTCGCAGGGGTTTCCTTGTGCCGCTCCCTGGCGCGCACGGGTGCCGCTCGGCTTCAGGCCGTGGTGAGGAGCACAGGCGGGTGCGAAACAGTCCTCGAGCTTTTCCTTCAGAGCACGGTGGTTTGTTTTCCAAAAGACTTAATACGAGGGGAAAAAATATCATTTTAATTTAAATTCTTATAGCAGACTCCACACACACACAGAGGGTTTGGGGTAGTTGTTTTACATCTGAGCCGGCATTAGCAACGAAAGACCAAGTGTGCGTTACGTGCTGTGCCTTCGAACGTGCGGAGCCTCCTAGGAGATCCCTCACGGCGTAACATGAGGATCATTCCTGTCGCTGCTGGAGGAAATAATACATCACCTGTACGGCTAGTGCGGGTCGTGTTCTGTGTTACAGAAAGCCTTTTTCAATCACTCAACAGCCATATAATTACAATGTGGACAGCAGATTTTTATCCTGCGGTCTTTTCAGGTTCCCCCCAGCCCTTTTTATTATGTAATTTGCCTTTTATCCGCTGCGTTTCCATATTCACAAGCTGCTCTAGTTCACGTGAGTGTTCACAGCTTAACAACTCACACTGAACTTACTGTTTTCGAGTATACATGTGAAATACGTTAAAAAAGAAAAACGACTGGGTAGTGGGATCGCTGAGTCTGCTTTTGGTTGCTGTCTTGTCTTCACGTTCAGCTCTTCTTTTCCAGTTTCTTTTCCTAACCCTGGGAAAGGTTAAGACCCCCCGAACTCCTCAGCTCTTGGCTGTCCCCAGCACCGAGAAAGCAGCGGACTGGGAGACCCGACCTCCTCCTCGGTGACGTTGCTCAGTCGTGGCAAAAATTTTCTGGCTGTTTTTATAACTTCATCCTGTTGCTGTCCGTACAGTACTTTGCGGGCACTGCTTTTAAAAACAAAGTACAGCTTTTCTGTCATATTTCTCCAGGGGTGACAGCATCCGTGGAAGATACGAAGTGGCAAAGCTACGTTTTTCTGAGGAGCGAAGTGTCATCAGTGCAGGTTTTGGTTAACTTGCAGGGCTCCACAGGAACCCCGCCATCACCAAGCCACTGTGCTGCTCTGCAGAAACTGCTGCGTGAAGCTCGGCTCGTGGTTAACATCCCTCGCGTCCCTCGTTTGTAGCGGGAGAGCACACTTCGTGTGAAGTTTGTTGAGTTCGCGTGTGTAGAGGCGCGCAGGTGAGCAGCAGCAGACCCCCCTGCAGACCCGCCGGGCTGTCGCGGGTCCTGGGGCGGGAGCCGCGGCCGGAGCAGGAGCTCGCGAGGCTGAGGGCAGCACTTTCCAGAACGGCTGATAGGAAATGTACTCTCAGTTGTGCTTGGTTTTTAACACTATAATTAGCAAGATCGATGCACGCACTCCTGTATTCATCTCCACATATAGCAGCGCTTACGCCTGTGCCTCCGTGGGGAGAGCTGTGAAGGTTTCGGGGATCTGGAAAATTCTTGGAAGTTGTGGCTGCCCAAGAGCTGGATCTGTTGTGACTGCAGCTCTCGTAATGCAGCGGTGGGAGGGAGGAAAGTTCAGCGGCTGTAGGACGGAGCCCGGGTGCCGTGAGACCTTTCTCTTTTCTCCCTTTCCTGGCTGCTCAGCCGTCCGTGCTCAGCGAGCGTATAGCACAGAGTCCAGCTGTGCAGCGGGGTTCCCCTGTGCTACCAGAATGAAACCGTACAGATGGAGAACGGCTCCTCCGACTGCTGCCTTGGCTCCCTTCACGGGCCCTGCCTCCCGCGCTCCCTCCGGAAGGTTTCCAGCTGGCACGCCACCGAGCTTCCCCTGGCTGTGGGGGCCTCTCCCGGGTGCAAGGGCATGGGCGGCGCAGCTGGGCATCCACGGACTTCGTTCTTCCTTGTGCGTGGGAGGAATCTTGGTGATGCTCTTACGCTTTCAGTGGTCCCACACAGATCTTCCTCTTTGGGGATCTCTTCTAACGAATGATTAATTAGTACTTTGAGGTCTGTTGCACAATTAAAAAGGGGGAGGGGAGGCGCGAATACAAGTTCAGCCTTCCTTGGCTCTTGTTTTCTGTTGATCTCTATCGGTTTTTGCCCGCTGACCCTAGGGGGCTGTGAATATGTGGGGATGCTGCTCATCACAGTCTGCATAAACAATGTCCTCGTTAGGAGCTGAACGGCTTAGCAGGGCCCCATGAAGAAGTTAGCTGCCGGAGCCGAGCAGAAGCTGGGGCTGTTGCCTCCCTGTGGGCTTTAGCCCCTCCTCATTAAGCAGGTCCGGGCTATTGATTGGGAGCTTGTGTTTGGAAGAGTCTTACTTACTCCATGCATTATCTTGACAGATTGATCAGACCTGATTGAGAACCTCTTAAAGGAACGAACAGCTGTAATGGGAAAGTTGGACTCTGTCATCCGTTAGGATGATTCTGGGAGCGAGAAGAACGAGGCTGACATCTTGGAGCAATTGTATTTACAATTAACATGGCTGAAAACGATTGCCTCTATTGATCCCCCCTTCCTGCAATTACAGCCCCATTGTTTACATTCCAGCACTTCGGTTATAAAAAGGAAATTCAATAATTATTGCATTATTTAAAGTTAAAGTGCCACAGAGTTTGCTGGCTACGCTTGCTGGGTGATTTAACATTCAGTAAAATCCATGCTGAGTTCTCCATCTGTAGGCTGAGCAATATTTGGCTTTTAATGAGACTTCAAGGGCTAGTGGAGCAAACCCAGTTCGCCGGGTGGGTTTTGGGGTCGTCTGCGGGGGAACCCAAAAGCATTTCAACACGGCAGGCGCCAGCCCGGTGGCCGGTGGGGCCAGCGTTTGTGGCCCATGGCCTCTGCCTGGTCGGGACCCCGTGGGACGGCTCCTTTCCCGTGCTGCAAGGGTGACCAGCTGCTGCTTGGAGCTGCCGAGGATTTTTGCGCCTCCTGTATTGTTGCTGACCTCTCCCCGGGGACGGCAGGTCTCTGCTCAGCTGCCCTCTGCGTTGCTGCCGGACTCCTCGTTGAGGAAAGTCCTTGGTCTCGCTTCCCTCGCGCTTTGCAGCCTTGCGGTCGGGGGCTTGTGGTGCAGTGGTCGGGGGCTCTGCCCAGCTACGCTCGGTTCTGCTTGGCGGCTCCGTGCCCGCTTGCCTGGGGCTCGCAGTGTCTGCGTTGGCCCCGTCACAGTGCCGGGGGCGTTCACTTAACACCAGGCAGGGTTGGAGGGCGTGGAAAACACGGATTCAGAAGCGGGGGATATCAGGACTGGCCGTTAATTGGGGCAGTTGGTGCTGCTCTTCGAGCCTTGCCGTGCGACTCGGGGACTTGCATCAAGTATCTCAGCCTCTTTGGCAGGAGGGAGTGCTGTGTTTCCAGACTTTTGGAAAGAAAAACAAATCAGAAACCCAAAAGTAAGTCAAAATCCAGGTTTGTTGCGCAAAGTCTCCTTGTCCTCATCTTGTGGTGGTGTTTTTAAGGGCTTGGGTGATACGGAGGAAGGTTTAGCTGGAGGTGTGGGAGCGATGCTCGCTGTTAGCCCGTTCGAGTTACCGCAAGCTGAACTGCAAAAACACACAGGCGTGTGAGTCTGAACTCCACGGTCGGCAAGCTGCGTGAAGGAGCTGTTACGCAAGGAGCCAGAGAGGCTGGAAGGAGGGAAGGGTTTTGTAACGCTACTTCTGAAGAAGCAGTAAACAATTGCAGGACGTTGGTGGAATACGAAAGAGCGCAAATTGGTCCTTTGAACCTGCTGTATGGAGAATCAATTTTTGCCTCCTTTCAAAACATCTGGGCTGGGGGGGCTGCTGCGAGCGCACCGGCCCTTTCCAGCGCGTAGCCAGCATGTGTTCTCGCTGCGTGCCGCGTCTGCCCCATGTCTCCGTCAGCTCCAGGAAATTCCAGCCGGGGCTGCAGGTGTGAAAGGAGAGCAAGACGGATGGGCCAGCTATGACTTTTATGGAGTACTTGGAACAGACCGGGATCAGACAGCTGCATCCACATGACTTTCATTAAAAATTCAGATTCTTCTCTTCCAGGATTGTGTGATTTATCTCGTGCAGCAGATCAGAGGCACATGGGGGCCGGGAGACACTCGTGAGTCTTCTGAGGTCTGCTGCAGGGTCTGGTCCCTTTCCGTGGCGACCCGTAGCCTCCGCTCCAGCTCTGGTGCAAGGATCGCGTCTCGTCTAGCTCCCCGGGAGCGCGTTGTCACAGGCATGGTTCTGGCTGGCACGCGAAATGTTTTCTACCAAGTCTGTTACTAATTACCCATGTCTGGCGTCACCCTGAGGAAGAGTCGATCCCTGGGCATCCTTCTGTGCTGAGGATGTGGTCCTAGGGCTGGCATGCCTCCAGCACCTCCTCCGGAACACGGGAGGGTGTGCTGCGATTGACTTTCACAGTAAACTTGTGAGGTTCGAAATCTGGCGTAACCTCCACAGTGCTGCCCCGGTTCTGCGCGCCACCACCGTGGGCTGAACGGGTCCCGCTGGCTCTGGGTCCCGTCACTGATGCTGCTGGGATGTGGGTGCTCGCAGGAAGAAGTAAGAGTGGTGCAAGTCTGTGGCGATGCTCCCTTCCACAGCTTTTCTAACCCTCCAGCGGATTTTTGGCTTCATCTTCCCCAGCTGCACGTCAACTCTTTTAAGTCACTACTAATTTTACACTTTCTAACAGAACAGGCATCGTGCTGGGTTCAGTGGTAGGAAGAGTGTTGTACGTGGAAAATAAACCCCCTCCAAAGATGTTCGAGACTGGTAACTGCGGTGCAGTGTTTCTTAAAGAAGCTCTTGGTGGTTCCGTGGCCTCTGATTTTGTGGCAGGGCTGTCCTGTACTGTGAGAGCCGGCGGGAGAAAGTGATCAAGCGATTTGGAAGAGATTTCTGCGGACGGTTTATCGATTGTCCATACCACCACATGGCTTTACTGAGCAGTCAGCGTCGGTAAGCAAAAAGGATGTTTGTGTAAACGAGAGGGCGGTGGACTCGCTCCGACTGTCCCCGAGAGCGCGGTCGCACGGATCTCCGGTTGGGTGGTTTTGGGGTCCGGGTCCCTGCTGCGGCGGGCGCGCCTGTTGCCCTGCTGGAGGGAAGCGCTGGTTTTCTTCTTGTCAGTGTGGGTCTCTGCTTGTCGCAGGGAGCTCGTGAGGTTATTTTCCCACTTGGGGTTTTGTTATTTCCCCCAGGCCTGTTACTTCACCTGTGTTTCCTACCTACGGACACCCTGACATGCGCGGGAAGTCCTTGTGCACCAGAGCGGGGAGGAGGGGAGCACGGGCTCTTGGGGGCAGGTACGGAGTTTCTGTCTCCTGCTTGTTGTCGTTTTGAGGTCTGTAGCAGAAGGGAGCCGTCCTCGAGTCTCCAGAGAGTTTTCTCGCGTGTTGTACTGCTTTTTGGACCGTCGGGACTTCCCGAGGGTGGCGGTGGGATGCCACCACTCGCGGAGATGGTTGGTCTTACGGCTTGCAGACCAAGGGCTTGTGAGATTGCCACTGCTGTCGCTGTGGGCTCGGCCTGGGGGGCACTTAGGGCCTTCCAAAGGGGAGGCGTTATACAACGCGCAGTTAAGCTTGCATAGAAATTGGGCTTTTTTTCCAGTGGATAATAAACGACACAGGCACAAGAGAGTTCAAAGGTTGTTGCATCTCCCTTGTGAGCTAGGGTTACAGTTCAGGTACCCGCGAGAACAGTGTCTGACCCACTACACGTAGCAAATAGGGTTTGGAAAACAACGCTGTGCCTTCTGGCAGCGGAGCGCTATGGGGAGGATTATCTGTTCATGTGGCCGTAGGAATTGGGCTCTTTGCACGGCGGCCGTAATGAACTTAATACAGAAGAGGTTTCGAGCAGGTATGGATTTAACATCTTTTAACATTTAAGAGACATACGAAAGTTTTTAGAAATCAGATTAAATGGTGAGCGTTAACTGCAGTAACACCTGCAAAGGTGTTCAGCAGGAGAGTTCGTCTCCAGTAGCGACGTGGATCCTCGGCCCTGGTTACGACAGTCTCAGCTCCACAGACTGTGGTCCGAGTACACGGCATGGGGGTGAGGACTGCCTGCGGTCAGACAGATTGATACAGCTGTTGCACTAAATGCCACGATTATTGAAAAATACTGCGGGTGAGGCAGTGTTGGATGGGGAAAAGATAGGTGGTAAAATAGAAGAAGTGTGGGGTATGTGAAGGATGGAGGTGGAGAAAAGAAAAACTGAGTATAGCGTCATTCCTGACTTTGTTTAAAAATTAGATTTCCATAGTTATACACTGTGAACATTCATTATGCTATTATTTATTAGAAGAAAACGGTTCCAAGCCAGATGTTAGAGAGCGAGGGTTGGAAAGTCAGTCCATCAGTCCGACAGGGGTCCGCTCGAGCCAGCGCGCACGCGGGTGCCTCTCCCGCCCTGCCCGGTCTGCGCCCGCGCGCTCCGCACACCGTCTCCTGCCCGAGCTGATGGCTGCGCTGAGCAGCTGAGGGCAGCGCTGGTGCGGACGCCGCCTGCGTGCGGTCGCCTCCCTCTCCCTCCTCGTGTTTGGGGGCCGGGGGCTGTGCTCGGTGCGTGCCCCAAACGGAGGGGTTGCTGTCTGCCGGCCCCCAGCGTGCTGCAGCTGGTGTAAGCACAAGTTACAATTTTTCTCTTGCTTCTTTAAACTGTCTTTGTGTTCAGAGCCTCCGAATGTACCAACTTCTTCGAGCCAAACCCAGAGGACGGGGAGGTCGATGCACAATGCTCCCTAAACCGGCCAAAAACGCTGACCAAGAAGTTTGTGTGGGGCAGGGCTGAATCCATCCTGGGTGCCGGCGCGAGCACGGACGCCTGGCGAGTGCAGTTTGGTACGGAGTCACCCTGAAATAGCATTTTACTTGCCAGAAGCTAAAGGAGAGGCTCCGGCAGCTGATGGAGCTATGGTTGGTAGCGCCTCCTCCGTGGGGCCGGGCAGGCTGCGTGGCAGCGGCTCTCCCCGACGGTTGTTCCCCAACGCAGAAGTTCGCCGCTTGCTCTGGCGCAGCCGTGCCCGGGGGAGATCACCCTGGGGCGTGTTGGGCAGAGCCAAAGTGGATGGCTCTTGGCGTTGCGACAACGTTAGCAAACCTGGGGTGTTTGTAACTGGCGAGGGACTGGTGTTCCGCAGAAGGTCTGTGGTGGAGGTCGGGGGCAGGCGGTGCAGGGCTTACAGCAAANAGCAGCTGATGGAGCCATGGCTGGTGGCGCCTCCTCCGTGGGGCCGGGCGGGCTGCGTGGCAGCGGCTCTCCCCGACGGTTGTTCCCCAACGCAGAAGTTCGCCGTCTTGCTCTGGCGCAGCCGTGCCCGGGGGAGATCACCCTGGGGCGTGTGGGGCAGAGCCAAAGTGGATGGCTCTTGGCGTTGCGACAACGTTAGCAAACCTGGGGTGTTTGTAACTGGTGAGGGACTGGT
The DNA here is from genome assembly GCA_013398225.1 of Steatornis caripensis. Classification (NCBI taxonomy): domain Eukaryota; kingdom Metazoa; phylum Chordata; class Aves; order Caprimulgiformes; family Steatornithidae; genus Steatornis; species Steatornis caripensis. The sequence continues at coordinate 14,837 of VZSC01010176.1, forward strand.
GTTCCGCAGAAGGTCTGTGGTGGAGGTCGGGGGCAGGCGGTGCAGGGCTTACAGCAAATGGAGGAGACGAGGTCTCTGAGCAGGGCCCTGCTGCGCTAATCGCTGCGCCACGGAGCGAGAGAGCAGCTTTGCCCAGAGACCCGAGTCCTTCCCGAATGGAAGGTGTCCTGGATTTTGTTTGATTTGTGTGTAGAGTAGGTGTTGTGAGCAGCACGGTGTTGTGCTGTGGTTGGCGTACGCACAGGAACAGCCCGCGTCCCCCTGGGAAGCCGTGCTCGTGAGCGTATGGTTTCCATCAGAGCGTTCCTCTGTCTGTTTCTGATTTAAAGTGGAGCTTTGACTAAACCTGATCAATATTTTGCATGCCATGCGTGAAGAACCAGATGTTGGAAGTTTCCTATCGTTGAGAGGGAGGGGGCGAACGCCCCCCAGACTCACAGAAATCAATGTTCTCTGACAGAAGTTGGTTGGTTTTCCTAGGGACAATATATTCCTTTGATTTTCAAGTTGATTTGTCTTCTAACGAGGTTCTGGTTTAATATTTTGAATTTGTTTTCTGTGATACGGATAAATTCTCACAAGGGGAAAGCTTAACAGTACGATGGACAATAACTACGCGTGCTTGTCCAGCGTTTCGTCACTCCCAGCAACTCACAGCTAGTACTTGCTCGTCCGTCATGCTGTCTTACCCTGGCCTGCTCCTTTCCTCTCTTGGAAGACTGACGTGAGTCAGAGGTAGGCGCGCGACGTCGCGCCGTGTGCGGGCTGGGCTCGGCGGTGTCGGCACCCTCGGGTCTTGACTCCTCCAGCACGACAGGCAGGTGAAGCCGACCCAAGCACAAGGGATATTTGAACGTACCTCGCGTGCGTGGAGGGGGAGCAAAAGAAGAGCAGAAAATAAGAGACGTTTATGAAACTGTTTAAAACAAATGTTTTCCTAAGATTCCCTTTTAAATGAGAGCAGTACAGGCTGTGCCTCTGGTTCCCACAGAGACCATGTCCTTAATATTTCCTTGAACCCGTGACCAGATTTTTCTCTAATTACTCACCGGGGGTTTCCTCTGCCTTTCTGCAGAAGCTGCCGGTGAGCCCGTTGGCACTTTCTGAGCTTGAACGCAGTGTTTGTAGGACGGCGGCTTCCCCGACGCGCCTCTCGACTGGTGGGAGAAGGGGTTTGCCCTGCGTCTCCTGGAGCGAGACCCCCAGCCCGCAGCGAGACGGGGCGCCGGGGAGGTTTTACTGCGGGGGTCGGATCTAAGCAGGGCAGAGCAAGGCCGGTTAAGCTGGGCCATGCGAGCTGATCGTGTGGCTCTTGCGACCGGCTCGCTAACCTTAGCTTTTTATGTCTTAAGCCATTTCTCTTTTTCTGGCTCAGGAGGAGGGTAATGCATGCAAGCAATAGAAATGAGAGGAAGAAGAAGTTCTTATGAGGGAAAACAGCAAAAAATCTTTTGAGGGCACCAGTGGGATTAGTGCCCTTGTGGATTCTTCAAATATTACAGTGAATTTAATTAAATACATCGCGATCCCAAAAGAGGCTAGTCTAATTAGCCAGATCTAGAATACATTTATTCTCTTCCCTCGCCCTTCCAATCAGAAGCCTCAGCATCAGCTCCTATCCTATTTTTAATCATTCCTAGACTCAGAGGGCTCTCCTTCCTCCGTGTTAGCTAAGCACACAGCGCTGGGTAATATGTGTCTTTAATCTTATCTTAGCTGTAACTGAGATAATACACGTCAGAATTTTTACCAGAAGGTCCTGGCTTGCACGTAGGCAATATTTTTGATTGACAAACCGTGAGATCATGTCCGAATCACCTTACTTACGTGCCTTGGGTGAAGTGTGTGGCGAGGAAAGAGTTTCAGGAGATGACCCGGAAGACAAAAAGAGGTCTGGAGGTTGGACGGCAGGAGCTGGCAGGGATTCTTGCTTAGCTGAAACGTAGGTGGGTGGTGGAAACACCAAATGGCCTTCACTGAGGAGTCTTCGTGTCATTTGCCTTGGGTATCTGTTTTTCCTCAACTTGTGATAAGCCCTTTCTGTGGGAATTGGGGAAGTTACCGTGAACTCTCAGCCCTGCCGCTGCCCAAACTGAACGGAGAGCGGCTGTGCCGTGGCAGCTGACATAGCTGTGAGCAGCAAGTTCTTCCCTCTGGCTTTAAGAACTAATTGCCGCATCCTGGGGATCCGTGACGTAAAATAGCTATCCGTTTCCCTAGCGGCATGGACGTCTGTGCCAGGCGATTGATAGGTTTTGTCAAATAATCAAGGTGTAATGCTCTCGAATGAGCTACGTTGGCTGCGATAGCACAGCTTCAGAGGGTGACAGGATTTTTTTTTTTTTCGAGTGCTAACCTCTTGCGGCGATACCCGGCTGCATGGTCACCATCGGCTTTTCAGTCCGCGTCGCTGTGGCGGCTGTCTTCCAGGCCAGCCTGCTGCGCTCTTCCAGATCCAAGGAGTAAAGCCTAGATGCCAGGGAACGGAGCGCTGGATGATGGATAGGACGGCACACGCTCCGCGCCCTGCTTCCATACGCTGTTTCCAGGACCTCGCGATCTAATGGGTTCATTGTGTTCTCGGAGCGCTTTGGTTTTATTCTTCTTAGTTTTCAGTGAGAATTTATCAAATTTAATTTTATCTGTTTGACATGAAGTTGGATCTCCTCCCAGGATAAGCTTTAAATACGAAAGAATTAGCCATGCGTAGATCGTGAATAGTTGTTAACGTTGGATCTGGTATTTTCTTCCACTGAAGGAGACGATCTTGCCTATCTCGATTTTTGCTTCTGTGCTCCTTTCAGCGTGTTCTGTTTTTCTTGCTTCTAAGCAGGAGAGCCCATGGTGCCTTGAGAATGAGCAGGCTTGATCTTACGGTGTCGTTGTCAAAACGTGCGTTCTTACTTAATTCCTAGGTGGCTTTTAGCAATTCACAGTGGACTAACCCAGGGAGATGGTACAGGAAATTCACATCTCTCTGCTTTGTTCTTCACAGCACCTTCAGCATCACGAGAGCGGGTTTGAGGGTGAAAGCTGCTATTACCACTGTGTCCTCTGTAACTACTCCACCAAGGCCAAGCTGAACCTTATCCAGCACGTGCGCTCCATGAAACACCAGCGGAGTGAAAGCCTACGCAAGCTGCAGCGCCTCCAGAAAGGTCTCCCTGAGGAGGAGGAAGACCTGGGACAGATCTTCACCATCCGGAAGTGCCCGGCTCCTGAGGCTGGTGAGTGCTGCCTCCCTTGCATGAACAGGGTCGGGCTCTCAGCTCCTCTGCGTCACAGGATCTGACTAGCAGCATCACACCCTCTGTGCAGTTCCGTGGCAAGCTCGGTGACTTCGTGTTTCTCTTTCCTGCTGCGGGGGTGACGCTTATCGCTTATCAATAATACGGTACGGAAGTCCCGGCTGCCCGGAGGTAGGGCAAGACCTGTTGGACCTGCAGCATCCAGCGTAGCTCTGCCTCACGGGGCGTCTGGGTGGTGGCTCTGAGGCACCAAATACACGTTTCGTACTCGTAAGGGTTCCCGTGTGTTGCAGTGGGGCTAAATGCAAGCTTGACGTGTCAAAGCGCGTACGTCTGTTCCCGTTAGGGTCTTAAACAGTGGAATGCTGTGTGGGCATCTAAAAATACCGATGCATTTGGACCGCAAACGGGTGTGCTAGACCTTCTGTAGGTATTTTGCAATGTGTCGAGTGATGTCCTGAGCACCAGTGCAAACCTGTCGCAGCTTGTTCATTTATTTCTAGTATTTCAGCCACACTTGACTGGGAGGAGGAGCTGGTTGAGACGGGTGGGCAGGAGAAGGGGCGAGTGTTTGTTTTTCACGTCTCCTCTTGACGGGGTGGATAAAGTGAAGGGCCTGGACGGAGCACTTGCGCGTAAGAAAGGACAGGTAATAGGAAAGGGGTTGCAGCGGTGAATCTAGCAAGAGAAAATGTGCTTAAAGAGGACGGTTAGACTGGGCAGAGCAGAAACTGTACTTTGTTTGGCCATTTAAAAGGTTAAGAAGTTTTTTATGTTAGGAAAACGCAAGATCTCACAAAGTCCTGTTGGGAGGGAGCGGGGGGAGAGCCTGCCCGAGCCAGCTGGTGCGCGCGCTGTCAGGGATGTGAAGATGCTGGAGGCGGGGGCAGGCCGGCGAAAGCCTTCACACCCCTCATCTTAGCTTCAGCCAGGACTTTCCCCCCCATGACTGCTGTCAGAACGGCTAAACCGTACAGAAAAGCGCTCTGAGGAACTGGCATTCTGCAGTTAATGCGTACGGAGACAAGGAAAGTGATCTTGGCTTAAAGGCTTTGAGAAAGGCAGGCAGCACCAGCTGGAGGAGAATAAACATCTCTTGAATTAAGACCTGGGTTGCGTTGCTGTTACGCTGGGTAGTTAACAAGGATGTGAAATACTTGCAAAACACCCAAAAAGTAAAAGGGGAGATTTTTCATGAAGAGTTAAATTCAATCTCATGGAAAAAAGTGACCCATCTGTGAACTCGGGAGCCCAGTGGAGTCGAGGGCATGGAATGCGCTTTCCCAAAGGTCGCGGTGACAGTGGAAGCGTGCTGTGGTTGCCGCACCATCCCAGAGGGGACGGCAGCTCTTACAGCCGATGCGCTTCTCTGTGATGCTCTGCTGTAGAAAAGCATTCAGATTTTGAAAGGACATGTTGACTACTGTTGTATGGTTTGTGAGTTTTCTTAACAGCGAAATGAACCAAGAGGAAAAACCATCTGTGCCCTTTTGTGATATACAGAACAATCTTGAGGAAGGTTGTTTACGTTTGAAATTTTTGTTTACTTTGTCTTTTACTTTAGAAACCTTATTTTTCCCTGTATGTCTGCCAGGATTATGACATTGCAGGTACTGAGAGGGTGGAAGCTGACTTGCTGAGAGGGAAAAGGATTTGTTGAGCGTTTTGAAAAGTGTATTTTTTGTTAGCTAGAAGGCTTGAGGAGTCACTGGAAGGAAATATCAGTTTAAAAATATTTTACTTTTTCAAATGGCTTGAGATCATTTCCTTTGAACTTATTGGTTCTTCAACAAAAACTGACAGCAAACAAGGCACTAAGAATTTCTTTATCCTACTTTATTTCAAAGATTAAAAATACAAGTGAGAATAAGACTCTTCAGAATGCAAAGGCGGGGAACCTCTGACGTGTGTCGCAGGTCGTGTTAACCCGAGATACGTCGTTTCAAACACTCTTCCAGCCCATCGTTGAGCGAGACTGAGCAGGCACACCTCGCCAGTGGCCGCAAGCACCTGGTCCGGTGTCCCCGCAGTGATGGCAGTTGGAGTTGGATGAGAAGCTGCAGGGCCCCTGTAGGGGAGAACAGGTGCTTTTGTCTCCCGTTTATTCTGATCCCGTTACGGTATCAGAACATCAACTGGAATATAAAGCGGAGTGGCCCCGTAGCCCCAGGCCAGTGGCTGGGCTGAGGACATATCCTGAGGGAAGATGTGTCGGGATGCCGCAGGCCAGAGCCGTGGTGGCTGCCAGCAGGTGCCCGGGCGGGTGCCTCTGGTCCCAGGCGTCAGGGCAGGTGGGGGCACTGCCCAGCACCCAGAGCGGTCCTTGGGGCAAGCAGGGTCGGCCCCTGCAGGGCACAGCAATCGTTTGCATCCCGGCTTTGATTTCTTCAGTGTAGTTTCTTCATCCGTGAAAGGACCCGCCCTGAACAGGCTCATCTTTCCTTTCCGCCTGGGACTTTTGAACTTCCAGCGTTGCAAAATGCTGCTGTTATTTATTATTTGGCTGGCTGCTGTTATTTTTCATAGTTTTGGGTGTCAGATGCGTAGCAGGCATGCGCGTGTACCTAGGCGTAAATTGAGTCTTCTGCCGCGTTTGTTTTTTCTTGGTTTCGGACTCTGCCGGTATATGTGGCTGTTACCCGCGTTGCGCAGAGCAGCGCGGTCTGCGCGGGGCGGCTTTGCCGACGGGTCTTCCCAACGCCGTGCTGGAGCCTGGGAAACGCTCTTCGGTCGTGGCAGGGCTACGCTCGGGGTTTGCCGCTGGCACTCTGCGTTTATTCCTCCTGTGTAATACGGTGATGTCTCTACTGTATCCCCGTCTGGTTTTTCCTGGTTGTGTCTGAGGACTGGGCAGACCTTCCTCACTGCCTTTTGATGCGAGTCTCTGCTGGTAGCGGGTAACACGGGAAAGCCTTCCCTGTGTTGCAGACACCGTGAGCAGAAAGCGCTTTTCTGATCTGCGACACGTCCCTGTCGGGGGCCCAAAGGGACGCTGACTTTCTTCACCGGTTTGCTGCGTTACAAGCGCGGTGGTTTGTTTTGACGCCACTGCTACTCCCTGGTAATCCTTGCTGTGATTCCCTCTCCCCTTCTAGTTAATTATATTTGTTTTGAATTCGATTTCCCTACAAATAAAATAGCAGCTTGTGTTTTTCTCCAAAGTGAGTCCCCTTTTGTTATCACTGCTCCTTCTAGGGACTCTTAAAACATTTCAGTCCTCGCAGCTTTTCTGTCTTCTGCAAAATTCCTCCCTGGGAGGGTGGCCCAGCCCTGGGCTGGCTGTCCCGGGGCTCCTGGAGTCCCCGTCCCCGGAGATGCTGGAAACCCGATGGGCAAGGCCGAGGCCTCGAGCAGGACCTTGACTAGCGCCTGTCTTCTCTCCCGGTAGAACTGCGAGTGCTCGGGGCAGGGCTGAGCCGGCAGAAAACCGTTCCCTGCTTGCGCTGGTCTGTTTGCTCGCTGGTCTGGCTGGCCAGGTGCCTGTTTGCCAGCGGTGGTGTGGAACATCATCCCCCTCCTTGCTCTTTGGTCTGGTGTGCTGTGGCCAGGACCAAGCAGGCACGAGGGATCACGTTGTAGGGGGTCCCAAGTTTCCAGGGGACGGTGGGCTCCAGCCGGCTGCTGCCGCTTCCAGGGCAGACCCCTGGGCCGGCCGTGACCCCAGGCGGGGTGCCGGTGCACGGCAGCCACGATCGCTCCTGCCCCTGCTGGAGAACTTCTGTGGCTTTGCTAGAAATGCTGCAAGGTTCTTTATTGCCTTTTTTCTTTCCCCAACTTCATCGAGTTTGTGCCGGTCTCCTTGTGCCCCGCTTTACGTAAAACTGGTGGTCGCAGTCATGAAAGGTAGCTCGGCCTCATCCTGCAGCCGTGCGTTAAGTGGGACAGCGCAGACCGAGGGAGCGGAGCCGCCTTGTTCCCCTTCCCGCGCCGTGCGGTTTGCTGTGCGGCAGAGCGCCGGTGCCGGGGTTAAGCGCCGTGTCTGTCTGTGTGTGCTTACTCGGTGGTGTGTGTAAGCGTGTAGGAAAAAGCATTGCTGTCTCTGAGGCGGTGTGGAGGTATTGGCTTGTATAGATGCATCTCAATCTGTGGAAGAGAGTGTCTGATCATACCTTAATTAGTCCTCTAACAATCTGCAAAGGTCAGTGCCAATTGCCTGCTCATTTACATTTGTAATTGTGATGGCTCTTGATTGCACATTAGTTGCAACTCATTCCCTCCCACCCCGCAGAAAACACATGCAGCAGCCTAAGCAACAGCCCTGTAGACACAAGGACCTTTGTCTCTGCTTGTGCCAGCAGCACGGCCTTCGCTGAAACTTTTGTGTCTTTTATGGAACAGAGCTTTGGAAGCTACGCTCCACTTCCAGTAAGGGGATGATGAAGTCATTGGCGGGGAAATTATATGGACATCAGGCAAGAAACCCAATCCCACTTGAACTGGATAATTAAAGACAATTAAACTTTTCTGCTTGCTCTGAGAAGTGTACTAATTGTGCAGGAGACAGGGAAGCGGGCCCGGGCTGGACGCTCAGCNTACGCTCCACTTCCAGTAAGGGGGTGATGAAGTCATTGGTGGGGAAATTATATGGACATCAGGCAAGAAACCCAATCCCACTTGAACTGGATAATTAAAGACAATTAAACTTTTCTGCTTGCTCTGAGAAGTGTACTAATTGTGCAGGAGACAGGGAAGCGGGCCCGGGCTGGACGCTCAGCTGTTTTGTTGGTCTGAAAGAATACAGCTTTAGGGGTCGGGGTTTATTTTCCTCTGTGGGGTATTTTTGGACATCTATTGCTGTAGTATCTGGGCGGCTGCCACTGCAGATGTCAGCCCCTTGCTGCAGAAGCATCTGTATAACGTTACCCATAAGCTAATTGATTTTTAATGATGGGGGTTTAGAGAAGAAAAAAAACCCAAACCCATAATAAAAACCAAAACATTCTTAAGATGTAGGGATGGATGCACTTATGACTCATTAGATAATGATAGAAATAAGAGTGAAACAACCTGCACCAAGTTTTCATTCTGGCTTTGAAAGCGTTTCCTTCTAGAAGGCACCGAGTACAGGTGGCCCGGTCCGTAACTTGGACAGCCGCGCACGGAGTAGCTGGGCCGGCATGGGCCTGCTGCTCCTCATCCAGCGCGTGTTGCGCAGGGCGTACGCAGCCCCCGCTCACCCCGTTGCATCGCTGTACGTTCCGTGCACGCGAGCTGTGGAGTTGTTACAGCCCCAGCTGCTGAGCCTGTTTCTCCTTGGCCAAGTGCTGTTCATAATTAATCCGTTTCCTCCCTTACCTGTTTCTCCTGACTCTTCCTGTTTCCCATCTCCGTCTGCTCTGCCTTTCCGTAGCTGTCTGCTGTGGGAGGAGCGGAGGGCATTTGCACGCTGCGTAGGACAGAAATCCATCAGGTGTCCATCGAGTGTCCACATTCCTCACCTGCGCCCGGGACCGCAGCTTCGTGCAGCTGCACGGGTCGGGGTCTGCCGCACTCCTCGAGTCAGGAGAAGGTCCTGTTGCTCGCAGTAAGCTTGACTTCCTCAGGCGGAAACACTTCATGCTTGGGCTGTGCAGGAGAATAACTAGATCCAGAAGTGGATCCAGGGTGGAGCTGAGGCAAGAGACCACCTAGAGTTTTGTGATGCCCAGGTGTTTCATTTTGATCATCCTCTCGCACGAGCCCTGTATTTGTCTTCTTTGAAGGGAAACAGAGATTTCAGCAGATGTAAACACAGAGGACAATTTGCACGGCCAAGGAGCTGCGTTGGTACAAGCAAGCTGTGCAGGGTCGCTGCGGCAGCGGGCAGCTGGAGCGGGGGTTCGTGCCCTGAGACGCGAGCAGATGGGGCTGAGACCGCCCCGCGTTGTCGAAGGAAGGAGCGTAGCACAAGGAAAACACGGGCACCTTTCTACTCCTTCTCCGAGACGGTTTGAGTACCACGGTCCGGACACGATCTGTGGGACTGTTTAGAATACTTTTGAAAAAACAGCAGCAACAAATGTGTCAAGTGAGCCCAAAATACTCTTAATTTGTTGATCTTTACAGTTGGGCTGGACGCCATTATAGAGCTTTGTGGGATGAATAAGATGAGTTGTGGAGAAGTCACGTCGTATTTAGTGGGAAGTGCTGACCGTCTCTCATCTCTGTGAGTCGTCCTATAGACTGGTTTACAAAACTTTGTATCCTCACTGTGAAAATCCGCAGGAAGGCTAGAAGTGAAGTAAAACAGTCTCTTCTATTCAGTGCGGCTCCAGGGTTTTTTTCTTAGCCCTGTATACTTCTGGAGAACCTCTTGTCCTTGTGGAGATGGGAGTGTTCCCCTAAGACCACGCTAAGCCAGCCAAAGACACCACTCATAGCTTTTGAAGAATTCCTTTACGGGACGTGTACCGCAAGCGGATGCCGCAGTCTCCCCGTTGCACCGCAGAGAGCCGGTCCCCTGTGGCGGACATACTGTTTCAGCAGTCCTGCTAACCTCTGCCAAATCCATAGCAGCCATCTTCTGCCAACACACAAAGTCATTGTTGGGGCCCTCGCGAGTGAAGAGTGAGGGCAGGCGCTCTGGAAGCCGTTGCTAAACACGGCCAAGCGCAGTGAAAAGCCCCTTTGTTTGGGCAGGAAAGGGGCTGGAGCGGGTGTCCGCAAGAGGATCGCTGCCTGCGCCTCTTCCCGTGCCCGGCCTTGCTGAAGCATCGGTGCTGCTCGCTCTGCCAGCAAACGGCGAGCGACCGGCCGCTCGCCTTGCTCCGAACAGGTTGATTGCAGTTACGTAGGGGAATGCCTTTACTGTAGAGCTCTGTTCGGGTAAACCCCGGCGAGGTGCCGGTTCCCAGCGCTCCCTGGGCGGAAGGGGTTCCCCGTGGCTCCCGCTGTTCCCCTCCCTCTTCCCCAGGCAGAGGCGGGTGGGTGCTCCGTCCGTCCCCGTCTTGCTTGTATTCCGGAGTTCGGCCTTCTGAAGGGCTGCGAACTGCAGGCTGAAATCAGGATGTGAACGTTTAATGAAACCAAGTATGTAAACAGAACTGAGGTATAGCCAGAGCAGCTGCCAGATGAGAAAACCCCATGTGGTTTAAAAATAGTCGTTACCAAACTCGTGTTGGCGCTGCCTGCGATGCTTGCAGACAGCTGGGTGCTCTTTGGTGCTTGCACCTCTGTTTTCACTCTGAGTCGTACGAAACACTTTGCTGTGTTCCTCTTTCTGGAAAGCAGTTTTGTAGCTGCGGCAGGGATGCGGAGGCATCGCCGTGAGGAGAGAGGTGGTGGTGAATGGGAATGGAGGCAAGTTCCCGCGTGACCGGGAGCAGATCTGTTGATGGAACAGTGGGGATGCAGTCTGCAGCACGAACAGGTGTCTCTTGGACAAAAAGTTTCTGTTTAGCAGAAGGGGGGGTTGATGTCAGCCGCATTGGTCAGTTTAAAGTGGTGACTTGGGAGTCCCGCAGAATGTGTTATCGTCTTCTCGAGCGCAGGCGCTGCTCTCCGAACTCCCCTCTCCTGTCCGGGCTCCAGTCCCTCCCCTCCCTTGGACTGTGATCAGCCCATCTGTGAGATCAAGTGAAACAAGCGGTGGAGAAAGGGGAGCGGGATGTGTCGCAGAAATCTCCTGTGAGGGAACTGTCCTGTTTTTTTCCCACCTCGAAGAGCGGGCAACCGTGCAAGGCATTTCTCACTCACAGTCATCAAGCATGGAAGTAATTTTTAATGTAATTGTTACAACAGGGATGCGAGACGCTCCTTTGGAGTGGGTTTTTCGTGATTGTAGGCTCCGTACTTCCAGTGGAACTTTAAGACTTTGGAAATGAAAATGAGCAATGCCAAATGATATTTCTCCCTGCTTGAAATAACTGAAATTTATTAAGATCTGATGTCCTCCACTTGGTCTCAATTAAAGAAAACATGGTCGTTGCTAATGCTGGGGAAACATGCACGTTGGTCTCCTACATCTGATAGAGGTAATGGAGGGTTTCAGAAAGGAATAATGACTTTGCTTTTGCAAGCCGCTCTCCACTTTTCCGTGGCACTTAATTGCGCACAACAATTAAAATCTTCCCAAAGCAGATTACTTGCATAGTGTCAGCAAGAGAACAGCGTACAGAGTTTGTACTCTAGCGTCTACCCGCCAGAAGCACGCTACAGCTCCGTCTCTGCCGGCCATGCACAGATTTGTCTGGCTGGAACGTGCAGCCCTTGCAGAGGGCTAGGGAAGAGCAACGTGCGAGGTGCACGCTGAGGGATTTGGTGTGAAATTTCCCACCTGGTGCAAGCCAGAGCTCCAGATGACGTTCACCGTGCCACCTCCTCCCGCTGCCCGTGCCTCTTACAGCTGGAGGAGCTTCCGTGGTCTCGTGCTGCTGCCAGTCACCCTTTCCTCCTCAAAGCGAGATTCCTTGCTCTGGTGTTTAACAGCTAACTTCGTTTCACATGTTTCCCCTTGCCGTTTCCAGGCTTGTCCTTGATTGACACATCTAATAATCTGCCAACCCAAATGACAATCTGAGCTCCTGCGTGCAAACATCAAACGCTGCCCGGCTTCATTAGCGTCTCTCAGGCCTTTTACCTCTCCCTCGCTCCCCGCAACCCGATATTGTCTTTTCCCAATATGCTGTCCGTAACCCCCTGAAGGCAGCAGCCTGCTCAGTCTTTGTTTCCGAAGCGTTGCGTGTAAACCCAACCGAATCATCGGGATGTGAATCGTCAAGGTGCTTGGTGCGCGGTGCGGCAGCCCAGCCCAGCCGCAGCGGGTGCTCGAGAGGGGGCCAGGAAGGCTGTCGGGTGCCTTGTCGCACGCACCCGGCTTTCCGCGGGGGGCTGTTCCCTGCGGCTGCGGGTGCACAGCAGCTTTGTTGTCTGCAGAGGAAATCCGTTTCTGTCGTCTCATCCTCAGACATAAGGAGCGAGGCGAGCTATTGTCCTGTTTTGAGAAAACATTCACCCACGATGCAATAACATACGTGAAATAGCAACAAAGAGGAAAACAGCTCTTGGCAGTACGTATGTTAAGCTGATTAAACTTGCAGTTCCCCTTTATGGCTGCATTTCTGATCCCTGTGCCAACCCCACCAAGTACCCCCACGTGCAGGATTATCGTCTTGTTTTCCAAGATCTCACGCCATGTGTGTTCATTTAAAGCAGGCGGACAGCTTGTTGCTCTCCCCTTTGTTGTTCTGCTGAACCTTGGAATTTTTTCATTTTTCTGTGGATTGAATGGCTTAAGGACCCTTTACCTTTCCAGCAAGTTCCCGGTGGGCGTCGCGGTATTTCTGCGCAGGACCTCTGCTCCGGAGGATGTCCAGAGGCCAGGCAGATAGATAGCTCTCTCCTTCGTGGCTGGACAGAGCGGCGGATGGGAACTCAGTTCTGCTTTAGTTTTGTATTGCTGTAACGGTTAGCAAAATACGGCGAACGTACTTCTCGCAGCCGTGGGCCGGGGTTGCCCTAGACAGGTAGCGCCTCTGGAGGGTCTGAAGGTTTGAGGAGAGCCACGTGCTTTAAGAGAGTCCGTCCCGTTAGGGCACTCCTGAGTCCACGTAGGGGGACTTCTCTGTGCCAGTATTATTCTGTGGCATAATTTGTAACTGTTCCCTCCCTGCGTCCTTTCCCCTGCCCAAATTTTGGAGAACGCTATTCCCGTCCCAGCAGCATCTTTCTGTCTTTGTGCACGTGGGACGCCACGGAGCTGTTGAGGTCTGGCTTTGCAGAATGCAGGGATGAAGTTGGTTCCCCTTTAATAGCTGGCAGAGGCAGTTTTCCTTTATTTACTCTTTTGAGCTGGTTTCGAGTTTAAAGTAAAAAGCAGTTGTGCCCTAGCTCTGTTTTGACCAACCAGCAGTGAATAGATAATCTCTAAAGGATATGAAAGGTTTAATCGTTTTAATTTTGTTTTTATTAAAGTTTATCATGACATTTTTCATGTGCCCCTGGTAAAGCAGGGGAGTAACAAATCTACACAAACCCCCAAGCATTCGCTTAATGAAACTCTAATGGGAGGCGCCTGGCGGGAAGGAAGTGGTTAGATAGCTGGGCTGGGGAAGGCAGACCGAAGGCACGCTGTAATATCACTGAAACGTGGCAGGAATCTCATAAACGCCCCATCTAGCTCCAGCAGACACTTGTCACTGGGAGCTCATGGCTTTCATTAAGCAGAAAGAGAGGAAGCTCTGACGGCTGACTTGTTCCAGAATGTTTTTCTTGTTCGGCTGCATCTTTAAGCCCTTTCCACTTCAGAAGAGTAAAGGGGAAAACATCACCAGATGCTGTAGGAAAGTGCTGGGAAGCTCCTGGTCCCTCTCCTGCTCAACTTTTTTCTCCCCATCAGACAAACTCCGGAGCAAGACTGGAACCAGGTTGTCAGAGCGCAGCGTCTCTCCTGAGCTCGACAGCTGCCGTTTCCTTTGGGAGAGAAGAGTTGCGTCCCTGTCCCGGCGGTCTCGCCTTCCGTACCGTTCGGTCGCCCAAAGCTCTGCTGCCGGTGCCAGCTGCGCCTTCTGCTTCTCTTCCCTTTTTCTCTTTCCCCCTCACTCGCTTTCAGAGCAGAGAACTCTCCTCTGGAGGACTTGAAGGTGGTTGTTGCCGTGGTGCAGGTTAAGCTCGAGACGGAAGGGCTCTCCCTTTTTGGGGTGAATCGGTGAAGCCTTGAAGCCGCTGCAGGCTGAACAGCAGTAGGTGCTGCAGCCCTGTCTCGTCTTGGGACAGGATGAGATGTCAGTGGGAGTGGCACAGGATGCGTATTAGCAGCAAATTCAGCTCGTGTCTAAAGTCTCGTCAGCCTACCCACACTGCTTCTGTCCAGACTCGCACTTGCTCAGGTGCCGTGTCTGACTGAGCCCCCTGCTTTGGCATTCCGGTGGTGAGCAGGAAAAGAAAGCTTCCCGTAACTTAGACACATGTGCTCCAGCGACTGTTGCCTCCGCTGTCACCCCTAATTTATGATGTTCATCTCCACATTACTGCATGGTAGCAGCTCAGCTCCAGTATCTTTCCTACGGATTTGGCTGTTCTAGCCATCGCTGCGCTGTCTTTCTCCCTTTCTGCACTACTGGGCTTCAGATTGAATGTATCTGGAATGAACACGCCGCCTTCTGTGTTAGCAGGTTAATGAGTTGGGAGAGTTGCCTCACTTGCGTGCTTTTGTTGGTGTGTTAGCTCGGAGTCTCTTTTCCTGTTCTGCTGTTGACCTGAGCTGAAAGGGGCTGGAGCTCCGGCGCAGACGATTGCTGATACCTTGATACCTTCTTTCCTGCTAATTTGCCCAGTAACACGTTAGGTGGGGCCAGTGGCAGAAAGAAAAGTTCAGTCGTGTTCAGCTGGGCACAGGCTTTGTGTTCAAAGGCGACGAGGATGTTTAACTTGTTTAGAAGTAAACGGTGGAGGAGGACGAGGAGGGGCCGTGAGAGGGACACTGCCTGCCAGGCTTCGCGCTCAAGCCCTTGCTGAGGACCTGCTGTACGGCAAGGTCCAGCAGCTGGGCTGGGCGGTTGCTGACTCCTGGGCGTAATTACTGATACAGAGCAAGAGCTCTGCTTCAGACCAACCGCCTCACCAGAGTGCGTGCGAAACGGAGCAAACATGCCGCCTGCTCTGTCAGCGCTGCTCCTCCCGTGGAGGCGCAGCTGTGCCCCGCTGCAGCACCCTGGTGCCCTGCAGCACATGGCGACCAGACAGACCTGCCCGGCCTTAACGCCGCCGGCCCGGCCGCACAGCCCCAGTGCAGAAGTGTGCTGGGCCCGTGCCAGGCGGAGAGGTAGGAAATGTGAGCGGGACCCTAGTGTGCCGGGTGGTGCGTCGGGGTTTGCTGCAGTTGACAGACTTACATACACGCTTAATTTTGGTATCTCTGTTGTGAGCAGCCTGGAGTCTCACCTAACGACTCCTGAAGAGCGCTGGTAGGCTTGGGAGCGCGGTGCTCTGCCGGTTCGTCTCCGCTCAGTCGTACAGGCTCATCCTTAAGGAGCACCGGAAGCTGAGACGGTTTCCCTGGGATGGCGTTTGCCTTGGCCGCACGCTTGGGTTTGGTGTCACGGCAGCACCTCTGTGAGGTGGCAGGTTCCAGGATTCCCTTCCGCTCAGCTGATTCCTGCCCATCTGCACGTGTCGTCAGTAATGAACCTTTCTGGCTGATTTCTGTGATGGGGGAATAAAAGTGAAAGTTGCGCTTGAAGCCAAGTGTCCTCCAGACTTGTGACCGTGTTCCTGGCTGCTGCCGTTCCAGGTCAGGAACGGGGTTGACTCCTCTACAGCACTGATGCCTAAAGTGTGTTTTGATAGCTCCAGTCCCGGCCAGGGGCTGTGGTTTCCTTTCCGGAGGAAGCATCAGCAGGGACATCAGGAGGCGGTGGGCAAGAGCTTGCCAGCTCGAGGGGGCCAGGAGCTGCCTCTGAAGGTCTCGCCCTATAACTGATAGCTCGTGCGGTCCAGTTTGGCAGGGTGCTCCTGGCAGAAACGCCAACCTTATTTTCCTTCTACAGTTTCATTGCAGTGTAAGAAGAACAGGGAAAGAGGATGTGGGATGGTTTGTGTTTCTCAAGGGGTATATACACGGACTGGTATATACACAGTCTCCCTCAATGTAGCTGTAATTCTGTATTTTTCCCTTTCTGATGAAAGTGTTGCACTTTTTTATATGAGAAGTTCTTTCAAAAGGATGTCTGAGCCCGTGTGAACATAGGGCTGTCCGTGAGACTGGCTGAGGCAGTACCAGGTGTCCTGGGCTGTGACAGTGTGTCCTGGAGAAAGCAAATCCACGCTTTCTGCAGAAGAGGAAACGACGTGGTTCGGGTGGATGCAAAGGATGTGCTTATGGAACCGTTCTGCTCCTCACCCAGGACATTTACACTGGAGTTCTGGTCTCCAGCTCTTTCATCCGAGAGGAAACTGCAAGACAAGATCCCTTCATGCCACCTCCTCTGGTGCTTTTGCACCACTGGCTGTAGCAGAACTTGCCTGTGCGTTTTCTGAGACGGACGAAGTTACGTTTGCTTCTCGCTGTCAGCGAGAACTCCTCTCCAGATGTTTAATGCAAACAGTAATGGGAAGGTCACTGCAAGAGCCTGTGGAGGATCTAACTCGGGGTCCAGGAGCAACCTCTGGGCCTTGGATTAGCAAAGACACTAAGGCACGCATTAGCTTTGTCCTTAATGTTTTAAACATTTTTGACTTACAGATTATAAAAATGTTCCTAATTTGCTTCAGCAGTTCTCAGACATGTTAAAAAATGCGACTGACGCTCCAGAAATCTGGACAACTTTACAGTTCTGACATGGATCGATAGGAATAAGTCACTTCTCAATTTAGGGTTTCATCCACGGGACAAGAAGAATATCTGCTTACTCTTCAAGATGGTTGTGAAACGGAGTTCCTTGACGTCTGCCATATGCTTTTCAATCCTTGAAAGGGAGAGGTAGAGTCACTTCTCGTGGTCTTTCCTACAGGTCTTCAGAGGGAGAAAATTGTCCTTCCGAGAGCCAAACCTGCAAGGAGAGTGCTCTCGGCCGTGCCACGTCTTGCTGTGACCGGGGCAGGCTTCTCACAACTGGTCAGCCAAAGCTAGCATGGGAGAGCTTTTCCAGAACTTGCACACTCAGACCTGTAGCATCAGCACCCTAATGTGCCCTCCTGTTAGGAAGGTGAATTTGAAGCTTGTTTGCTACTGGCCGTGCTGATTTTGGGTTCCAACACAGGCCTCGCTGCCCTGTACAAGAGATCCGTTTGTTGATAAAAGCTGATGCGAGTCCACAGGGTCACGCTCGACGCTGGAAGCGAACGTCCTGCACCTTTCCTCCTTTCAGGGAATATCCCTGCAGAGCATCGGTTCCTTTGCTGTTTGTGTCCGTCTCTTCCCTGCCCCGATTCCCTCATACTTCATTCTGCTGCAGGAGACGATGTCTGGTGGTCTTTATCTCACTGGCAGGACTGGAGAAGGGGAGTGTCTGACCTCAGCAAAAAAGTGCTTTGAGGTTTCTGTTCGGAGGAGGCATTATGAAAATGGAACGTATTCTCATCCTGCAGCTCATTTGTTAGGATTATAGACTTAATTGCAAGAGATACAGAACTTGGTTTCTGAAATTGATTTTGTTTTTCTTTTTCGAAATGAGCTTTTGTACATTATCAATGGGGTGATTTGTGAGAAGAGGTAACTAACCGCTGGCCGGACCCACTCCAGTGTTTGCACTGCCGTTAAGTGTACTTCCTCGCGCACATAGGAGAGCGCTCTCCTGCGTGCTTGCTAGCGGTCCTGTATTTCTCAAATATGCTTGCTTCCTTTTCCTTCTGCAAGGCCTGTGGATCCTCTGGTGATGACATTAAAGTCCTCACAGCTGCCTAAGAAGGAGCCACCACACGCATTTATTTTTCCGCTGAGAACCTGAGATTGTTTAATAACGTGTCTGCCAGCGCCGGTGTCTTGCTCGGGCTGCTTCAGAAGGCAATGTAGGGACCCGTAAACAAATAATAACCTACCTCAGATAAAGGTCTCATCCCTTCTCCTACTAAAATTTAGTGCATGCCCTTAAGCAAGAGGGTTTCTGTTTCTTCCAAATAGTCGGTTTACTTTTCTAAGTTGTACGTCTTGATGCCCTTGCCATGTATTTTGGTTTGACCTCGATGATTTTTTGAGGCCGTGAGTTCCAAAGGTTAATTGAGAGCTGTGTGAGACAGTAATACCCATATTTGCTTCAAATTTTCATTTTTTCCATGTTTGTCATCAGTCCTCCGGAGACCGGAAGGTGAGCGGAGCAGTATTGGTCCAGCTCCCTCGAACCAGCCTTCGTTTAGGTGCTCCTGTCGAGGCCGCCTTGTATCTTTTCAGACCAAGCAGCCCTAACCTCCTCCTCCTCCTTTTCTGAGTAGATACCTCTACCCCTGTTTTCAGCCTTTTCATTCATCCGTGCCACTTCATTAAATAAATGACAGCGTTTAGGTCTTTTGCCCTATTCCACGCGTGTCCTGACGCGTGGTTTCCTTCCCGTACAGCGTGTCGGGTGGAAGGTTTCCTTTGGACTGCCTGCAGGTGCGCATCCCCACTTACCGCCCTCCCCTGTCCCGCGCTCACCCCGAGCCCTTACATCTCGTCTTTCTTCCGCAGCGGTGCGTGCGGGGCCCCTGCGCGGCCCCTGCTATCGCTCAGCCCCAGGCTCAAAGGGACAGAAAGTGGGGATGGACTGAGCGTGACTTGCGAGCGTTTTTCTTTGCTTTCCTGATTTGCTGGTATTCATGCAGGGCAGACGCTTCTGCGCCTTTTCTGGGAACTACTCTCTCATTTGGTTACCAATTAAGCTGAAGCGTTCTGGCCTTTTCCACCCTCCTTTTTATTGTTATGAAGGGTGAATTAGGGCTTGGTGTTTAGGATTGTTCTCTGGCCTCCGCTGCTACTTTGCTGCCTCCTTTGTGGCAAAACAATGGCATTAATTTTGGCCTTTGCAGGCAGGCAGGCAATCTGGCAGCGCACAGTGCCTGTCCGTTCCACTTCACTTGTGTAGCCACCTCTCCTTTCCACATCACCTACTCACTTTTCTCCTCCTATTCTTTTTTTCTCCCTCCCCTTTTGTGCATGCGTGCGTGTGTGTGTGGTGTGGAGGATTGCTCGGAGTTTATTTTGTTCCAGTCTGGATGGGGTTAGAGGTCGCAGCCTGGATGCCGGGTGAGGGGAATGTGAGCGAGACGGAGCGAGCAGACCTTCCCGTGCCGTGCCTCGCTCCCTGAGCCAGCGCCTCGCCCTCCGTTGTGGGTCTGGGGAGGTTTGGGGAGCGGGAGACGCGTTGCGCACCCTGTGCCCCCTTCACCAGACGGTTCCTCTTCCAGGGCCTCAAGCGCTGCGGTGAGAGGGCAGCGACATGGGGAGGGTGGTGAGGTCCTGTCTCGGGGGCAGAGGGATGCCGGCAACACCCTGTAACAACGGGAGCGGGGACGTGAGTGGCGGAGGGTGCTGGCACCGGCCCATGGGGGATCCCGAGCGCGCGGCAGCCCTGCGTAGTGTTGGCTGCAGGGGAGGGAGTCCGACTGCTCTCCTCTGCCGTGCCCACGAAAGCAGCAGGCGCGCTGGGCCGCCGCTGCTCAGAGAGGTCCCCGCGGGCGGCCATGGGCTGGGTGCAGGGCACGGGTGCTGTCTGTGTCCCGCCAGCGCTCGGTAGGCCCCTGCGCCCCTGGACATCACTTCCAGGTGGCCTTTGCCCAAAGTCACGAAGGTGGCTGGAGGAGCGGGCGGCTGCTGGGTGTCAGGTGCGCTCGTGCCGGAAGCTGGAGGCGCTTGGCAGTGATCAGCCACTGCTGGCTCTGTGCTGGATTTTGCTTTCCCCACTGATTGATGGCAGGGGAGGATGAGTGCGCGAGGTCAGGAGCACGGCAGCAGCTCCGCGAGGTCACCGAGCACCTACTCCCCACCGTGCCCTCCTCTCCCTCCCAGCTGTGTGCTTGGGGAGCACGGGGCACCGCTCACACCCCTTGAAGTGGGGTGCCCTGGTGGAAGCACTCCCAGCCAGCCAGCCCAGACCCCCGGGTGACAACCTCAGCCACTGGTGCACGATTTCGGTCGCTGTTAAGTTTTCCGTTTACAATTGTGCTGCCGTCGTGCCAGCCGCTGAGCGTGCCACCCCCGCGCCCCATGGCACAAGGAGGAGAGCGGCGGTGTGGGGCGCAGTGCCCAGGGCTGCAGGGCAGGGACGGTGCCAGTTTTGGACCGTCTTGCACGAGGGGGCAGCACTGGTGAAAGGGAAGGAAAGCAAAGAGGTTTCACCAGGATCATCCTAAAATGGCAGGAACAGGAAAATGCTAAAAGGGCAGGAAACATCCCTATGTCAAGGATGTGCTGTTTGAAAGGTGCGGTGCGGGTTTGCAGTGCTTCACATGGCGTACAGCGTCAAGCCCTCCAAAACTGGGTGCCGTTGGAGAGGAAGGACTGAGAGTTACGGCAAGGAAGAAAATGTACTTCTAGCCCCAAAAGGTAATTAATACGCACTGAGAGGCGTGTTAAGTTCCCACCAGATTGAAGGCTGCTCCAAACGGTGCAAGTTTCAGAGGGAAAGACTTAAAAAAACCAAAGGAATGGCAAGATTAAAACCACGTGGAAGAGCACGGTGCTTTTCAAAAGGGGAGAAGGATGGTTCTGAAATGAGCCGGGTGATTCGTTCGTTTGGTTCCTTACAGCGAGTGGGATGATCGTGCTACGCGCTCTCAGGGAGCTGCAGTGAGGAGGAGGAGTGTGCTACTTGGGGCCAGTGAACCCAAGATGGGGAGCTTGGATCTCACTGCACAACTTCGGGAGCTGACTAGGGACATGCGCTAGGGAAAGTCGGAAATGTGACATAGAAGTCTCATGCGTGGCAGTACCGTAACGTCAGCTGTGCTCCTGCTGGAGTTGGGTCACAGCTCACGGGGAAGTGGTTACCCGTGGCGGTCTGAGGTCTGGATCCTTTTTTGTTTACCTTTAAATAATGTAAAAAAGAATAGAGGGGTGCTCACAGTCCATTGTTGTTGGCGGTGTGAACTTTCCTGGTTTCCCTGGCTCTGCGCAGAGTAGCCGTTCCAGCTTGATACGGCCAGCGAAGTGATGAAAGGAGGATGCTGTCCACGGCCTGGCCTCCGGCCCCGGCACGCGCCCGTGTGCCTCTCGCTGCCTCCAGGCTCCTGTCGGTGCGCTGGCAGAAATGCTCTCCAGGTCCCACGACTGCTTTCAGCCTCAGGAGAGCTGCTTTGGGCTCAGCTCCCTTCCTCTCTCTGCTGAGATTTTCGCACAAGACGGCTCTCGCCTGCTGGCCCGCAGCCGGCGTCGGGCCTCGGCTGAGACTCCTCCTGTTCCGAAGGAGCGTGGCAGGCAAGGTGGCTGCCTGGCGTCGGGCGAGCCTGTCCTCCGCCGTCCGGAAGGCAGCAGCCAGCTGCATCCACGAAGCGTGCGCCCACAGTCAACAGTTTCCTTTCTTCTGCACAAATTGGCAAGGACTAACCTTGTCATATCTGGTGCAGTGCTAACGGGCGCCTGCCTCCGAGGGGTAATCATGCAGGCATAAATTCGGAAAGTTGCTAAGCTATGAGCAGTCTTATGAGCATTAAAAGTGTCCTCTTTGCCAGAAAGGTCATTCATAACTTGGCTGCGCCGCTGATGTACAGTCAGTGATATTGATTGATTAATGTATAAAAAGCACCAAATCCATTTGCTTCTATGAAAGAGAATAAAGTGCAGTCGACTCTCTCTTTATTTTCACCTCATCCTTTTGTTTGAAGGACGTTTTTTTTCCTCTCTTTTTGTTTTGCCAGCTAGGTTTAAGGGGGTTACAAAAAGCCAGTTTCTGCCAAGTAATGCGTTCACAAAGGGAACATTGATTCACATCAGTGTCGCTTGAATTACCCTTAAAGGTTTGCCAAGGAGTTGTTCTTATATTAACCTTCTGTTCATCAAAGACGAAATAAATAAATAAGTCATAAAATCAGCTTCGCTGCCTGCGCCAGAGTTGGATGCAAAACAGGAATTTCTTCTGTTAGGAATTTGTGCTCCAGGTGCTGCTCCTCAGCCCCTCTCCCCGGTGCTTTAGGCCTTTTCCCCCCTGCAAAGCTGCTTTCCCCTGACCCCCCGGCCGGCCCCGCTGCTCCCCGCTCCCAGTGCGAGTGCTCTCCCTCCCTGCCCGGGACGGTGGGTCGGGCTCTGGGGCTGCCCGCGGCACCTCCGGGGCCTCTCGGGCGGCACAGGGTGGGAATTCCCTCCAGCGCAGAGATTAGTTCAGAGCCGCCGCCATGCCGCCCGGCCACCCATGAGCCCTGGCCTTGGGGACAGTCCGGTGGTGAGGGGGACAGAGCTCTGACGGGGCCTTGTCGGCAGCAGGGGCAAGGGTTCAGCCCCACGGGCTGGGGCCTGGGCTCAGTGGGGTCCTGGGCCTGCCGGGGCTTGGCTGCTTTTGCAGTGGCAGCGTCCTCGTAGCTACCGTGGCCGCTCAGGTGCGGGCACCGCGCGATCCGCGTGTGCAGTGCTTGCTCCGTTCTGAACTTGGATGAATGTTGACGTTTTCAAGGGAGGGGATTGCTGCAGGGCGTGTTTTCTGAAGGATTTTGTATAAAATGTTGATTTGATTGTTGCAACCTTAACTAGCATGATTTCTGCATGGAAAGATAGCCTCGTGACGACCCAGGACGTTCTGCTCCCTCTAGTTTTAGCATTCTTCTAATTCACCATAAGTCTGGTTTGT
Source organism: Steatornis caripensis (assembly GCA_013398225.1). Lineage (NCBI taxonomy): Eukaryota > Metazoa > Chordata > Aves > Caprimulgiformes > Steatornithidae > Steatornis > Steatornis caripensis. The sequence goes on from VZSC01010176.1 coordinate 37,251, forward strand.
TTTTCTGGACTTACTTGGCAACTGGTAATTAACTGCATGTCGTTCTCGTTTCCTTGTGGTTAATTCTGAAATGGGAGACATTCTTGTGCCTGTGGAGCTTTGTGCAACAACATCTCACCTTTCTTTCTCCAGGGTGCATCTGCATTGCCCGCCCCAAATTATCGTCTCCGCGAGCGAACGCGGTAAGGGTGTTGCAGTTACCTGTTCTTTTTGGGACTGGGGGACATGAGTCCGAGCGGTTGCTGTTCTCTGCAGCAGGAGCTGCGTTGCTTTCTCTTAGTGGTGTTAAACTCTAACCAAGCTTCTGTGTTTTCGCTTGGTCCCTGTTCTGAAACCCGTGAAGGACCGTTCTGTTTCTCCATGGATTGGTGTCAGTTCTTCCCTTGAGCAGGGAGTTTCTTTGGCTTTGTTCTGAGCATCGGGCACATCACCCTCGTCCGTAAAACATAAAGCTCCAATATCAGCCCCCCTTGGCAATGACTCTGCGTGACCTGTCCCCGCCTGGGTGTCATGACAGACAACCTCCCCGGCGTGTGAGTGTCGCGACAGTCCCCAGGTTCTCTGTGTCATTCCAGTTGGCCTGAGCCACTCAGCCACAAGTGGTGCAGAAGCCCGTGAATTCCAGCTCAGCGGCACGCTCGTGCTGGTGACCTCCCTCATCTCCCGAAGCACTGACTGGAGCAGTGGAGGGATCCAGCTCGCGGGTTTGCAGGTGTGTCAGACCCCGGTTCCTGCTGGGGGCTGTGGACGTGCAGTGCTGACGCTGCAGCACGAAGCACAAAGCGCGTGTGCCCCGATGCGCCGGCTGGCCGAGGCCGGTGGTGGTGGTGCCGGGGGTGGTGTTACGGTGGTGCTCTGCGCTAGCATGCGAGCCCATGGGTAGCTGACGTACCGTCAACCTCCACAGCACTGCCCACGTGACATTTTTATTTTGATGTCTCTTACCCGCTGAAGAAGAACGGTGGTGGTAATCCTACAAACTGCTGAGCGTGCGTGCTGTGGTGTACACCAAAAACGGTAGGGAGAGCAGGACCACCGCAGGATGTCCTTCCTGCGCGCGTGTATCTGTCTACACATGTGCTCGCATGGTGCAAGCGCTGCGGTGAGCCTTGGACCTTGCGCTGCCGATTTAACGTAGCCGAGAAGCAAACCCCTGCACGTCACCCAGCACGGCTGACAGCAGGGGCTGGCACCTTGCGTTCCTGGGAAAAGCTTTTTCCCTGTGGCTGCTGCAAAACCCGAAAGGAGAATCATCTTGTTTTTTAATCTTTTTCTCAGATTGCGGGAGAATTGCAGAACATCGAGGCCCCCTCCCCCTCCGGCAAGGCGGTAGGGATTGGATCAGACGATTCAGAGTGAGCATGCTGAGAGTGAATCCATTTTCTCTCCTCCATCTCCCCAGAATAAATTAGAATTTGCCTGATTTAATAAAATGGCTTCATCTCTCTGCCATCTTTTCTATCTCTCATGCGTTTCATCCCCACCCCCACTGCAAAATAATAGATCTCGGCTGTGTGGCGTCCTGTCGTAGGCTGGCGGTTTAACACGTAGGGTACGTATGTGAGCATCTGCACGCACAGCCTGCGGAAGGGTCCGGCCACGGAAAGCGCGCAGAATTTGTCCCTGTATCTCAATTTCCTTATTGTCAACTGTGATAGTTCTAATTGCTGTCGAGGTCAGTGTAATTTACTGTCCATCTGTCATTAACCTGACCTCACGGGTGGATGTGACTGCCATGCAGATACTGTTAGGGGACTGGGAGTGGTTAGCGATAGAAACGTTACAGCACGAATTTGCCCCAGCCACTTTTCTCTTTAATTGGCGTGTATTTGTCTATGCACAGAGTGGAACCGTAGCTCTTTGCCGCAGACTGAGAGGAGGGGTTATTGTTAGAATTTAGATGGTTTCGCTACAGCTGAACCTTTTCCTCTCGCTTGAATCTGGTGTTATAATTTCTGTTTCCTAGGTTGATTTTTTCCTTTCCGTTCTGACACTAATTATGCCAGGCGCATTGGGAGCGGTTGCTGCTGAGAGGTACCCAGCTAAGTGTTAAGAAAGGTTTTAAAAACAGACTGAACTCTTTCTTAATGAGGCTCAATCGTGCTCTCCTCCGGGTGGTTTTGTTTTGCTGATCTGTCAGTTTTTCGAGGATTTAATTGCACTTTTTTCATATTAGTCTTTGAAATGGGGCTAAGCAGCTTTCTGTAAAATAAAATAGAAAAAAAGGAGAGCTGTTACTGGCTTTCCTGTTTTCTTTCTTTGCTTTCATCACTCTGGGATCATCATCTGCCACTGACTCGGGGGACCCAACGGTAGTAAAGAACAAAATTTATGAGAGCAGCAAACGAAACAGCAGGCTAGACCGCTATGGCAGCTCCAAAATTGTAAACCCTTGCAGGCAATTTTCTTTGCCTCCCTGCTCCCCTGTCTGGCTCTTGCCGTGTCGCTGCTCATGCTGATCCTAGAAGACCTTCCAGGTGTTTATTTTGGAGGAAGAAGTAGGAGGCGAAGGAGGGACGAGGAGCGCTGAAGTGGCTCGTCCGTCGTACCTCGTTTCCTGCAGAAGTGACACAAAAATGATCCAGAACGGAGCACGACTGTGGAGCTCCGAACAGAGCCAGCAACCCCGGGTGCAGCGGAGGCTGGCAGGGACCTGGAGGTCACCGAGCCCAGCCCGCGGAGCCCGAAGGCGCTCCCAAGGACCGCGACTCCCCGGCCTCTGCGGGCCCCTGCCCGCGTCCCAGCTCCTCGCGCGCCGGGCGTCCAGGGGGAGGGATGCAAAATAGCTGGTGTTGGGACGGGAAGAGGCAGGGGAGAGGAGGCGGATGTATCCGTGGTGCTATTATCTTTATGGCATAGAAAAACATGTTTGAAGCAATCAGCATGGAATTCTTAATTGCTTCACTTACTTCTGCTCTCCTCGTGGGACAGATTGTACAAATGCAAGAGCTGCCAGGACCCTCGCGTTAGCGCGCTGTCCCTGCTGTACACGCTATTTTTAACTAGCGCTTTGTTTTGCAAAGATGCACAAAGCTGCTGCTTTTTTTTCCCAAGGATGCTAATAAACGGCAGAGGCGGTAAGAGCTTTCTGATCCGCCTGACAGTGACTCTGCTTTCTTAGCCTGCAATTCATTTCTCTTCTCTTCGCATTTACATTTCCTTGGTTCCACTTTCTCTTCCGTTCTTTTAGCTTTGGTTCTCTCCCTCCATCTTTCTTCTTTTCATGTTTATCCCCTACGTATTTAAGAGTCTTCTTTTTTCTTTCTTCTAGTCTCAGCCTAACAAAAATCCCGTTTTCCTTTCTCCGTTCAGATGTGTGCCTGCCTTCCTCTTCTAGCTTACAGCACACCTCTCATGAGGATGTAAAATCCGAGAACCAGATCTTTGAGATTTCAAAATAAAATAAAAGTAAACTCTGCTTTAAAAACACTTTAGCAGGAAAGCCAGGCTAATTGTAAATCAATGAGTCTTAAAATGCAGCATTGATCTCCAGTTAGAAGTTTGAAGGGGAAAGCAGTAATTACTGCACTGAAGGTAGATTTTTTTTCTCTTAGTAAGTTCTGGGCAGAAGGAGGGCTCATTAGGGCAGCACTTCGGAATCTGAGTAATTAGTTTAAAAAGTACTTTTGTGGTGTTATTCCCATGGCTAGAAATTATCGGAGTCTTCACAGATTTATAGTTCAGCTCCGATAACGTTTGATTTATTATTGCGTTTGGCGGGGAAGATCCTTCCTACATAATCACCTGGGTGAAGATCTGGAGTGGGGATCAGTCCGGGAAGGATTCCTGCGGGCGTGCACGGCTGCCACATGCCGGCGGGTGCCAGCGGCTTGCCCCAGCATTCCGCTGGAGCTGCCAGCCCAGCACGCTGCATCGCATCCCTCGTGTCCTGCCGGCACTGCTCCGGGGCTGGTGTGATGGGTGGATGGGATTTGCACAGCAAAACGGCACCGTGCCCACAGCGAGCAGCTCCCACGCGCTCGTGTGTTCTCGCGGTTGCGTCTTCAGGTTTTGTTTCTTGACTTGCCGCGTCTCCTCCTTGTCTGCCCATCAGACCTCATCCTTGTGCTTCCCTGCCACAGTGACCGTGTCTCGCGCGGTCCCGTGCTGCTCTCCCCGGCGTGCACCCTGCCCGTGGGCCCGGCTGCGCTGCGAGGAGTGCAGGCAGGGTGCTGAGCTGCACACGCGGGGACCGCAGGGCTGCCGGCGGCATGGCGGCGGGGAACCCTGCTAGGGACGTGCTGCGGCGCCGTGCCCTCACCCCTTAGGCTGTGAGCTGCCGCCCAGCAGTGTCCCCACAGCCACAGAGGCTCCAGGACGCACGGAGCAGGTCGGGGTGTGCGCAGCTGGCCTGAGGGGTGCCGGGAGGTGATGGCGTGCTGGAGGGCCGGGGAGGGAGAAGAGCCCCCGGCCGTCAGCTACAAGCGTGCCGGCTGCTGGGGTGAGTGCCCGTGTAAGCCCTCACAGCAAGAAGGCAGTTCACGTGTGCCCTGAAGCTTGTAGATTTATATTTTTACTAAATTCTTTTGTTATATTTAGGTATTATATATCTAGATATTCTCATTAACCTTAATCATCTAATTCCTTTTGTGACTATAGCTGAATTCTCGGCCACAGCAACATCCTGTGACAGTGATTTCCACAATCTAATTACAAAGTCTAATTCCATAGGAAAAAAGTGTTTGTTTCACCTGCGAGGCCCTGCGGATCCATTAACCGCTGGGTTTCCTGCGCTTACGCAGCTGCACAGGCAGAACGGAGGAGGTCAGTAGCTGGGGAGAGGGATGGAGGTCGGGAGCACTGAGCAGCATGCTGATACTTCCATCTGCCTCTGCGGCGGCCAGAACGTTTGCGGGGCTTACTGCTACGGTGCAAATGCTGCTCCAAAGGAAAGCAAAACCTCCTGCATCAAGGCAGTCGCTGTGGCACATCTCTGAGCCCCTCGTTATCCTCTGCAGCAGCGGGCAGATGTCTGAGAGCACCGTCATCCTCCTGGGCTGCAGGATCCCCCCGTGGGTGGGCGTACAGGATAACCCCAGTGGTCCAGTCACGGCAGCTGGGTGCTGAAATTGCCTGTGATCGCTACCAAGCACGGCCTCTCACAGGCAGAGGGAAAACTAAACCCAAGTAGGGTGGGGTGTGGGCTCCTCCTGAACACGTTCTGCTGTTGAAATCTGTTTGGCGGGTAGACCAATGGAAAATGGAGAGGACAAAGCCTGCGTAAGTCAGGATAGGGGCCGTTACTCCTTGTGAGCATGGTTTGCCTCCTGTCAAGTTAACTGCAAGTTAACTTGCTCACGGGAGAAGTGGCTCAGAAAATCTCTGTCTTCCTCAGACCAGTACCCGTTTTGTGCTCTTTTATCGCGTTGTCCCCTTTGCCGCCTTTCTCTGGAAAGCGGAGCTGATCTCTTCGGTTTCTGTCCGGGGGAGGTTTAGGTCCTGCTGTCTTCACGCGCCTTTCTTCCCCCAAAGGTTTGGGCGAGGGAAGCGTTGTATTACCCCCAGTACTGCGTGTCGCGTTGAGACCATGTAATACTCTCCGTCTGTTTTGCAGTGTCGGCTAAATCCGCACGTGAGCAGCGCGAGTCCTGCTCTCCTCTTCCAGGCTGAGGCTGACAAAACAGATGCAGACACCAACCGGGATGTGGGTGCCTGCAGACCCCTGTGACGGGGCTGTGTGAAGATGCGAAGTGGTCCGGGTTCGCTCTGGAGGGTGGGGTAGGGCGGAAGTACTGAGGGCTTACTGTTCTCTGACAAAACTGTGCTAATTGTGGGGAACTGACCCTGTAATTAAAATTAATCCGCGTGCCGGGAGGCTCTCTGGCACGGCTCCTGAGCCCCTGCCTGTCCTCTGGGAGTGGGTTTGTACTCCTGCCCGTCTCTCCGATGTGTTAAATTGGGGTAGCCGTGCAGTCTGACTTCTTAATCTCACACCTCTAGCTGTCCTGCTTGCGTAACTCGATAAATATTTTTACAGAAATGATTTAGTTTGCAGTGGCTGTTATAGATCTGATTCTGCAGCGGGAGGAAGGGGGAAGGTCTCTGGAGGCAGAAAACCCTTGTGTGGCAGAAAGCCTGCTGGGAAGTCAGCTCAAGAAGAATTAGAAACCCTTTAAATAAATGCTTACTTGACATGACTCTGTCTTCCACAGTCTAACAAGCAGGGAAGCGAATGGCAGCCGCTGGCCAGAAATTGATTGCATTAATTGATATGCCAATAAGAGAGCTTGTTACATCCGCCATTGGTTAGGAGGCCGGCTAACAAGTCCCGCTGATCAATGGAACCAATAAAGATTTCATCCATTAATGAGCAACATGGTAATTAATGTTATCCATAAACCAATTAGCCTGGGTAGCTAATGTGCTGGTTAGCACGGTGAGTGGCAGAGCCGTGGATGGGCGCAGACCGGCCGTCCGGTGCGAAGAGGGCATCGCCCCTCCGGTGCGGCCGTGGGCGCAGAGGAACAAACGGCTCCCTCTGGGCCTCCCTGGGAGGAAGAAGGTTGGGAGGATGGCGGATGGGGTGGGTCGGGTCCCTTTTTCTGGGAAGGGACACATTTCTCTAGATTTACAAGGCAATTCAGTGATTTCTTTCTCTTTTCCTAACCTTTGTGCAACACGCATGAGGATCTTCCCCACTTTTAACTTCTTTTCCGGAGACGTGCAGGTTTCCGTAGCTTGTGTCCAGATGGCAGAACGCCGCAGCGTTTGGTTCCCTGCTCTGTGTCGTCGGAAAGCTCTCACACGCTCCGCCTAGACCCCAGCTCTTCCGTCCAGCTTGCAGGAGCCGTTGTGCGCGCTGCTGCGTTACGCTTTCGCTGCACCGTTTGTGTTAATAACTGCAGCGGTGCAGCACACACGGTGTGTATGTTGAAGGCTGCTGTCTAACACCGCTCGCAGCGGGGTTGCCTTGAGTTGCTAACCGCCAGCTGTTCGTCTGCGTCGCCGCCGGTGCCACTAGCGCTTGTGAAGGGACCTGCTTTGCGGCAGGACCCACGGCGGTGGTGTGAGCAGGGTTCCAGCAGCTGCTGCCAGCCGCTCGGGCCATCCCCTTGCTCGGCCCCGGGGACAGCAGCGCCCTGGGCAGGGCAGCACACGCTTTGGGGCTGGGCTGCCTTGTCGCTTACGGGGCCGAAATTGTTATCACACAAAACTCCCCCGGCCAGGGGTGTTTGAGGGCAACCGTGCCTGCAGTGCTGCCTTCGGGAGCTCAGAGGTCGCGAGGCACTGACCTGTGCGCAGGGAGGCAAAACACCTGCGGCAGCACAGGGCTGTGGGTGGGAGAGGGGCCTCGGGAGGCTGCGCGGGCGCTGGCCCCACTCCGGCAGTCGGCGGTGTCCAGGGCGTCCGCGGGGATGTGGGCAGGAGGTGCAGGAGCAGCCCCAGAGGCGCTGGGCAGCATCAGTCCCACTGTTCCGCTGTGGAGTTGCCTCGTGCTGTTAGATATTGACCCCGGGAGACCCCGTGTGGATTCCCTAATTGAAAATTAATACCAGATCAATGCCATGGGCAATTTGCATATTGATCATAAACAACTTCGAAGGCACCAAGTGTGTGTTGGATCAATAGAGCTCTTGAGCAGGCTGCAGTGGGAGAGCATCCCCCCGCGCCACTCTCTGGGAGAGGTTAATGCTTGGGGAAGTTCGGCTGCTGCTTCGTGCCGGCGGTGGTGGTGGCAGCCGTGCCGGCGATGCCAGGGTTGGGGAGCTTGTGCGGACTGGAGCCATAGCACCGGGTTAACAGCCTTTTCCTACGGTTTGCTTNGGCGGTAAGAGCTTTCTGATCCGCCTGACAGTGACTCTGCTTTCTTAGCCTGCAATTCATTTCTCTTCTCTTCGCATTTACATTTCCTTGGTTCCACTTTCTCTTCCGTTCTTTTAGCTTTGGTTCTCTCCCTCCATCTTTCTTCTTTTCATGTTTATCCCCTACGTATTTAAGAGTCTTCTTTTTTCTTTCTTCTAGTCTCAGCCTAACAAAAATCCCGTTTTCCTTTCTCCGTTCAGATGTGTGCCTGCCTTCCTCTTCTAGCTTACAGCACACCTCTCATGAGGATGTAAAATCCGAGAACCAGATCTTTGAGATTTCAAAATAAAATAAAAGTAAACTCTGCTTTAAAAACACTTTAGCAGGAAAGCCAGGCTAATTGTAAATCAATGAGTCTTAAAATGCAGCATTGATCTCCAGTTAGAAGTTTGAAGGGGAAAGCAGTAATTACTGCACTGAAGGTAGATTTTTTTTCTCTTAGTAAGTTCTGGGCAGAAGGAGGGCTCATTAGGGCAGCACTTCGGAATCTGAGTAATTAGTTTAAAAAGTACTTTTGTGGTGTTATTCCCATGGCTAGAAATTATCGGAGTCTTCACAGATTTATAGTTCAGCTCCGATAACGTTTGATTTATTATTGCGTTTGGCGGGGAAGATCCTTCCTACATAATCACCTGGGTGAAGATCTGGAGTGGGGATCAGTCCGGGAAGGATTCCTGCGGGCGTGCACGGCTGCCACATGCCGGCGGGTGCCAGCGGCTTGCCCCAGCATTCCGCTGGAGCTGCCAGCCCAGCACGCTGCATCGCATCCCTCGTGTCCTGCCGGCACTGCTCCGGGGCTGGTGTGATGGGTGGATGGGATTTGCACAGCAAAACGGCACCGTGCCCACAGCGAGCAGCTCCCACGCGCTCGTGTGTTCTCGCGGTTGCGTCTTCAGGTTTTGTTTCTTGACTTGCCGCGTCTCCTCCTTGTCTGCCCATCAGACCTCATCCTTGTGCTTCCCTGCCACAGTGACCGTGTCTCGCGCGGTCCCGTGCTGCTCTCCCCGGCGTGCACCCTGCCCGTGGGCCCGGCTGCGCTGCGAGGAGTGCAGGCAGGGTGCTGAGCTGCACACGCGGGGACCGCAGGGCTGCCGGCGGCATGGCGGCGGGGAACCCTGCTAGGGACGTGCTGCGGCGCCGTGCCCTCACCCCTTAGGCTGTGAGCTGCCGCCCAGCAGTGTCCCCACAGCCACAGAGGCTCCAGGACGCACGGAGCAGGTCGGGGTGTGCGCAGCTGGCCTGAGGGGTGCCGGGAGGTGATGGCGTGCTGGAGGGCCGGGGAGGGAGAAGAGCCCCCGGCCGTCAGCTACAAGCGTGCCGGCTGCTGGGGTGAGTGCCCGTGTAAGCCCTCACAGCAAGAAGGCAGTTCACGTGTGCCCTGAAGCTTGTAGATTTATATTTTTACTAAATTCTTTTGTTATATTTAGGTATTATATATCTAGATATTCTCATTAACCTTAATCATCTAATTCCTTTTGTGACTATAGCTGAATTCTCGGCCACAGCAACATCCTGTGACAGTGATTTCCACAATCTAATTACAAAGTCTAATTCCATAGGAAAAAAGTGTTTGTTTCACCTGCGAGGCCCTGCGGATCCATTAACCGCTGGGTTTCCTGCGCTTACGCAGCTGCACAGGCAGAACGGAGGAGGTCAGTAGCTGGGGAGAGGGATGGAGGTCGGGAGCACTGAGCAGCATGCTGATACTTCCATCTGCCTCTGCGGCGGCCAGAACGTTTGCGGGGCTTACTGCTACGGTGCAAATGCTGCTCCAAAGGAAAGCAAAACCTCCTGCATCAAGGCAGTCGCTGTGGCACATCTCTGAGCCCCTCGTTATCCTCTGCAGCAGCGGGCAGATGTCTGAGAGCACCGTCATCCTCCTGGGCTGCAGGATCCCCCCGTGGGTGGGCGTACAGGATAACCCCAGTGGTCCAGTCACGGCAGCTGGGTGCTGAAATTGCCTGTGATCGCTACCAAGCACGGCCTCTCACAGGCAGAGGGAAAACTAAACCCAAGTAGGGTGGGGTGTGGGCTCCTCCTGAACACGTTCTGCTGTTGAAATCTGTTTGGCGGGTAGACCAATGGAAAATGGAGAGGACAAAGCCTGCGTAAGTCAGGATAGGGGCCGTTACTCCTTGTGAGCATGGTTTGCCTCCTGTCAAGTTAACTGCAAGTTAACTTGCTCACGGGAGAAGTGGCTCAGAAAATCTCTGTCTTCCTCAGACCAGTACCCGTTTTGTGCTCTTTTATCGCGTTGTCCCCTTTGCCGCCTTTCTCTGGAAAGCGGAGCTGATCTCTTCGGTTTCTGTCCGGGGGAGGTTTAGGTCCTGCTGTCTTCACGCGCCTTTCTTCCCCCAAAGGTTTGGGCGAGGGAAGCGTTGTATTACCCCCAGTACTGCGTGTCGCGTTGAGACCATGTAATACTCTCCGTCTGTTTTGCAGTGTCGGCTAAATCCGCACGTGAGCAGCGCGAGTCCTGCTCTCCTCTTCCAGGCTGAGGCTGACAAAACAGATGCAGACACCAACCGGGATGTGGGTGCCTGCAGACCCCTGTGACGGGGCTGTGTGAAGATGCGAAGTGGTCCGGGTTCGCTCTGGAGGGTGGGGTAGGGCGGAAGTACTGAGGGCTTACTGTTCTCTGACAAAACTGTGCTAATTGTGGGGAACTGACCCTGTAATTAAAATTAATCCGCGTGCCGGGAGGCTCTCTGGCACGGCTCCTGAGCCCCTGCCTGTCCTCTGGGAGTGGGTTTGTACTCCTGCCCGTCTCTCCGATGTGTTAAATTGGGGTAGCCGTGCAGTCTGACTTCTTAATCTCACACCTCTAGCTGTCCTGCTTGCGTAACTCGATAAATATTTTTACAGAAATGATTTAGTTTGCAGTGGCTGTTATAGATCTGATTCTGCAGCGGGAGGAAGGGGGAAGGTCTCTGGAGGCAGAAAACCCTTGTGTGGCAGAAAGCCTGCTGGGAAGTCAGCTCAAGAAGAATTAGAAACCCTTTAAATAAATGCTTACTTGACATGACTCTGTCTTCCACAGTCTAACAAGCAGGGAAGCGAATGGCAGCCGCTGGCCAGAAATTGATTGCATTAATTGATATGCCAATAAGAGAGCTTGTTACATCCGCCATTGGTTAGGAGGCCGGCTAACAAGTCCCGCTGATCAATGGAACCAATAAAGATTTCATCCATTAATGAGCAACATGGTAATTAATGTTATCCATAAACCAATTAGCCTGGGTAGCTAATGTGCTGGTTAGCACGGTGAGTGGCAGAGCCGTGGATGGGCGCAGACCGGCCGTCCGGTGCGAAGAGGGCATCGCCCCTCCGGTGCGGCCGTGGGCGCAGAGGAACAAACGGCTCCCTCTGGGCCTCCCTGGGAGGAAGAAGGTTGGGAGGATGGCGGATGGGGTGGGTCGGGTCCCTTTTTCTGGGAAGGGACACATTTCTCTAGATTTACAAGGCAATTCAGTGATTTCTTTCTCTTTTCCTAACCTTTGTGCAACACGCATGAGGATCTTCCCCACTTTTAACTTCTTTTCCGGAGACGTGCAGGTTTCCGTAGCTTGTGTCCAGATGGCAGAACGCCGCAGCGTTTGGTTCCCTGCTCTGTGTCGTCGGAAAGCTCTCACACGCTCCGCCTAGACCCCAGCTCTTCCGTCCAGCTTGCAGGAGCCGTTGTGCGCGCTGCTGCGTTACGCTTTCGCTGCACCGTTTGTGTTAATAACTGCAGCGGTGCAGCACACACGGTGTGTATGTTGAAGGCTGCTGTCTAACACCGCTCGCAGCGGGGTTGCCTTGAGTTGCTAACCGCCAGCTGTTCGTCTGCGTCGCCGCCGGTGCCACTAGCGCTTGTGAAGGGACCTGCTTTGCGGCAGGACCCACGGCGGTGGTGTGAGCAGGGTTCCAGCAGCTGCTGCCAGCCGCTCGGGCCATCCCCTTGCTCGGCCCCGGGGACAGCAGCGCCCTGGGCAGGGCAGCACACGCTTTGGGGCTGGGCTGCCTTGTCGCTTACGGGGCCGAAATTGTTATCACACAAAACTCCCCCGGCCAGGGGTGTTTGAGGGCAACCGTGCCTGCAGTGCTGCCTTCGGGAGCTCAGAGGTCGCGAGGCACTGACCTGTGCGCAGGGAGGCAAAACACCTGCGGCAGCACAGGGCTGTGGGTGGGAGAGGGGCCTCGGGAGGCTGCGCGGGCGCTGGCCCCACTCCGGCAGTCGGCGGTGTCCAGGGCGTCCGCGGGGATGTGGGCAGGAGGTGCAGGAGCAGCCCCAGAGGCGCTGGGCAGCATCAGTCCCACTGTTCCGCTGTGGAGTTGCCTCGTGCTGTTAGATATTGACCCCGGGAGACCCCGTGTGGATTCCCTAATTGAAAATTAATACCAGATCAATGCCATGGGCAATTTGCATATTGATCATAAACAACTTCGAAGGCACCAAGTGTGTGTTGGATCAATAGAGCTCTTGAGCAGGCTGCAGTGGGAGAGCATCCCCCCGCGCCACTCTCTGGGAGAGGTTAATGCTTGGGGAAGTTCGGCTGCTGCTTCGTGCCGGCGGTGGTGGTGGCAGCCGTGCCGGCGATGCCAGGGTTGGGGAGCTTGTGCGGACTGGAGCCATAGCACCGGGTTAACAGCCTTTTCCTACGGTTTGCTTTGGAAGGGGAAGTGCTTTTGTTTGTTAGTTTGTTTGTTTTAAACCAACCGAAGGCTGGCGGCATCCCACAGTAAGGGTGAAGCTGCCATGGCTCCGGGGCGCTCAGGCCCGGCCCAGTTCACAGCCGCCTTCGACTTCGTCCCTCCATCCCTCCTCTCCTGCGATGTGCAGCCTGTCGCGCTGATTTTGAGTACAGGCTTCCAAAAGCAGGAGTGTTATTTTTCTGGGAACACCAGAAGATATCTCATCGGTGATTTTTTTTCTGGTGTTTATGTCCTGTATTTGCTTTTTAAGGGCGGTATGTAGATTCATGCTCTGTCTGCTTGGGGCATTCACAGGGGTTTTTTGGAATGGTCTTGGGTTGAAGGGAACAAATATTTCAGATCAAACCCCAGCAGAACAACCAAAACCTTCATCTGAAAATGTATAAAGCACCCTTGGAAGCCTTCCGTTAAAGAGGGATGTGTGTGGGCGGTAGAGATAAAGCGTACGGCCGGGCACTGCTTCGTCTGCCCACTCCTGAGCACGTGTGCGGGTGGTGCGGAGCGGAGGCGACGCCTCAGACCCCGCAGGGAAACTGCCTCTGAATTGGCCGTAAACCCGGAGGCGCCCGCGGCTCGGGAGCGGAGGGATGGGCAGGCCTGGGAACCCGCTTCCCAAAGTTGCCGCTTGTTTTCAGAGCGGTGCCAGCCACTTGCGCGCAGCCGGCGGCTCCGGGAAGTCGCTGTGCATCTGATTAGCGCATTACTGAGCTTTCATTGACTCGGCTGTGCCGTGCTGATGAACTGAGACTGGGGACAAGCGCTCGTAATTGAGAGAAATAAATTCTTATCACAGGCCTCTGCTGGAGCCGCCACCTGTGCGTGCGCCTCAGTCCAGGTTTCGGGAGCATTTCGAATCCCTGGAGCCCCCGGTGCGCCCTCGTTAGCGTTTGAGGAAGCCAAGCACGGGGACTGCAGGCACCGAGGAGTGTCCCAGGGTGACCGAAAGGTCCCCTCCTCCCAGCCCACCGGCCCTTACCGACCCGGTGCTGCCTAGCTGCTGGGCCACAGCCTGTGAGCCGTGGGTACCTTCAGCATCTCCTCGGGAGCCACTCCGTGCTCCTCCCTTTTCCTTGGTCCTCTGCGTTTCACTCAGGAGTTAGAGCAGCCGTTCAGCACCCTCTGTCTTCGTGTTAGATTTGACGGGGAGTGAAAGGTCCTTCCCTGATGTATAACAGGCGGTATGGGTGTCATAGTGGAAAGTGTTCTGTCCTGCTGCAAAAAAATTAAGGATGAATATATAGTTTCTCTGAAAAGAAACTCATCTCCTGTTCTAAATGAAAAGGAAAAAAAAAAGTCCAGGGGTCAGCAGGGCTCTGCAGTTCAGATGCGGCGCAGAGACGTGATGGGTAGCCCTCCCTCCCTGCTGCAGAGAAGCTGTGTTCGGATTTCCTTGGCTGTTAGCAGCCCCTGTAATTTTGCCCGTTCCTCTGGGCTGCGGAGCAGGCTGCCTCCGCTAATGCAGCGGCGGTAGTGGGGAGGTGAATGGAAAGGCTTCACTTGACATTCTCTGACCTCCCCGGTGCAGCTGAATACCAGAGCCAGGGCTGAGATTGCAGTCGCTTTCAATTACTCGAAGCCAAGAGAGGTGGAGAAAAAGGGCCTGTTGGCTCCAGGATGCTGAAATCTTCTGCTGCTGAAAGCTTGTTAGTACAAGTGGAACAGCAATTACTGACGTTCTGGCAGTGCCGCTAACCCAAACCTGGGGAAGGGGCAGCTCAGCCCTAGGAGGTGGCCATCTCTGCCTTGGCGGGTGATGTGGGGCTCCTCAAGCGTGTCCTCAAGGACGGCTCCAGGGCTGCAGAGCTGTGAGTTTTCTGGTTCCCCGTTGCCTGTTCTCATCAGCAGGTGTGCATAGGAGAGCGTTGGCGTACGTCATCTGGTCCCGCTGTGCACCAGCCCAGATCGGGTTCGGTGCCAGTGAGCCCTGCCGTTGGCTGGATGGGGGCTGGTGCTGGGCGCCAGGGGAGCAGTAAAGGCGTTCGGAGGATGGCTAGCAGGCCGTCAACTGATGGGGCTGAAAACACAGCTCTGCGTTTGGGGGGCTGCCCTGCTGCCGTGGCCTCTGTCCTTCAGCAGAGGGGTGAGCCCGCGGCCCTTCACACCAATTAGCTTTGGTATTGCCGCTTCCTACCAGGCTGATTTTTATGTCTGGTTAACCTGTGGAGGTAGCGCACTTCTGGTGACCAGTGTCGAGAACCCTCGGCTGGCTGGAGTCAGCGTTGTCTCTGCCTAGGCCTGCTGGGGCCATCCGCCCTGTCCCTCTCAGGGGGCCCAGGGGACGCTCCTCAACTTGTCACTTTGAAGTCCCCTTAAAAGCCTGCAACACTCTCTGCAGAAATGCCTTTGTCAATTTAAGAGGTTGCCACCACCAGCTGCATGTCTCGCCTCTGCAGCACAGTTGCACTTCTCGTCTGCTTCAGCGGAAAGCAACCCCTTTTGTTCCTAACTCCAGCGGTTTGGGCAGCCCTGCCGACCCCCTCCTGTGCGTCCACGACCTGCTCGGCCTCGCGGGCAGCAGCACACCCCGGGTACCCTCTTTATTTTTTATTGTACGTATAATTTATGGCCATTTATGGTTTCCCGTGTTCATATATATTGTTAGTTCCTAGAAACAAGCTCCAGGAAGGGCCCGGTTACGCGACACCACAGCCAACATTACTGCGATCTAGTCAAGAATGAACCGACCAGACTGCGCGCTTCGGGCCCGTTTGGACTCACTCTGTGTGCAAACCGTCCTTAGAGTCATTTCCTTAGAACCATTGATCATTTTTTCCCGCACTTCGTAACAAAAAACTTTCCTCACCGGGGACAGGGAATGCCGATCTGCCGCAGACGCCCACGCCGCGGCCACCAAGCTGCTCGTGCTCCCCTGCTGCCGTGTCGGCCCCACCGCGCTCCCTTAGCTGCCCTGTGTCTGTACCTTCCCATACAATGTGTTGCAAGAATATTTTAATTGTCCCTAAACCAGGGCACTATAATTACAGCTTTCTTAAGTTTTTAGCTAAGCTTAAAAAAAACCCAAACATGCTGAGGTTAGGAAATGCTTGGGGAGGGAGAGAAAGAGGGTCAGCAACGTATTAATTAACTTTTCCTTGGAGCGATACCATGGAGAGTGAGAACAGAGCAGGAGTTGTAGGAGTTGTATATTAAAAAAAACCTAACTAGAAAAAGGATATTTTAATGTTTAAGTATGGTTTGTGATGATGTTATAGGGCAGAGTCAAGGCTGTTGGGAGCACCCCTGTGCATATCCAGCCCTTAAGGCCAAGCATGAATTAATTAAAGCTCATTTTTGTTATAGTTACAATATTCTCGAGATGTACCTTGTCCCGGAGTTAGCTTTAACTTCAGCTTCGCCTTAGCGCTGGTTTTGTTTGTGAATATAAAAAGTTTCTCTGGAGTGAGCTTATTCATACTGGGCACAAAGCACCTCCTCCGCTGACCACCGCGCTCCGCTCGCGTTGCCAGCTGAGGACGTGTGGGTGCGCAGTGCCGATGCGTTTTCTGAAAGGTGGCATGTGAATTTCCTGAAGTGCCTTGGCCTCTCTGAAAACACGTGCTTGTGTCCACGCGGTTGCAGCAGGTCACCAAAGCCCAGCGCGGACGAGCCTGGCCCAGGCAATGCCTAGGCCGCGGCAGAGGCCATCCTGAGGCTGCGTGGCAGCACGCAGGGTGTCTGGTCCCAGTAAGGACACCCGTGGGGCGGGGAGCTGTCGGTCCCTTCATTCACAAAACTTGGGCTGGGCACTGTGCTCCCCGTGCCCTGGCAGCCGTTGCTGCACTCCAGCCTTGTCACCTCTGCCACCTCATCTCCTCCAGCCTCTTCCCTCTGGTCCCCTTTGTCCCCTAACCCTCGTCCTGCGGGTCTCCACGTCGGAGACCGCGCTGTCCTCTCCCTGCAGACCTGGTGCTGGAGATGGGCTTCCTTTTGTTTTGCTGTTGGATCCGTGTTTGTGTTTTTGCGTGAGTCTCCCTTCCAGCTGATTCTGGTTTGGAGCTAGGTTAAACTGTGCAAAATAACTGTTTGAAAGAAAAAAAAGAAAGGAACTTGTCAAGATGCATTTGTTAGATCACGTTTAAAATGAAAGAGAATTGAAGGTAGTTTTTGTCCAAAGAAGGGGGGGCTGAAAAGCCGTCAAGCCGCAGGAGAAAGCCCCTCCTCTGTTGTCCTCCTGACATTGAAGTGTAATTTTTCATGGTTATTTGGACTGGAAAATGGGGAGAAAGGGAGAGATGGGCTTGTGATTATTTCCCATAAATGACAACACAATCACATCACGCTCCACTACAAACATGCTCAAGGAATTTGCCTTTTTTTTTACATTTCATGTGTGAAAATAACAGCAACCTTTCTAGTTCTGCTGAAATTCAAGGGGGCAAATCCCTGTTGTGTTCCATTGACTTAAAATTTAGCCCAGCTTACCCGAAAAATGGACAGCCTTCCTCCCAGGGGCAGGGAGAAGTTGGGGCCGTCTCGGGGAAGGCGTTCTTGGACTTCTGTCTCTTTGCGTGGAGATACCGGCATGCTCCAGAGGTATCTCTGGTGATGGCCACGGTGCTGCCGAGCCCCTTGGAAGGTGCATGAGGAACCGATGCTGCGAGGAGCCCTGAGCACACGTAACGCGCTGCCCGAATTCCTGGTTCCATCTTCCTTTGCTAGATAAACTCGGCCCTTGGTCAGCGACTGCGAGATGGGACCAGCTCGTAGCTGGCTCGTTCGTGCAGAGCTGTTTTCCGATAACGCTGTTTTCTGCGGGGCAAAGCTCTGCCCAGCTTTCCGGGGACGTGAAGGTCTCCAGAGCAGTCAGGGCCATTCCCAAACTCTTTTCCTGTCCACCTAAGATCCAGAACTGCTAAAGCAGGTGGGAGTCCTGCACCCGTAAACTGACGGCAGTGGCTGCGCGCTACCGCACAGACGGCCTTTGACTTTCTGCTTGGTGTCCTGCTCTGCTCTTTCTCTAAAAAAGACGGTGGTAGGTTTCACCACCAGTACCTTCTATTTTTTTAAGGCAGAAGATGTTTTTTCTTCCAATTACCTGGTTTTCATGTTATTATTCTCTTTCCTAGTGCTGCACCATTTAGTTACCAAAAGCACAAAGCCAAAGGTTTCATGATTTTATCAGTTGTCCGCGCCTGCCCCCGACCGTGGGCGCTTCTCAGCCGTGGGGGCCCAGAAGTGGGGCCTCTGGCTGGAGCTGGTAAATCAGATAAAGTGACCGAATGCAAAAATAACAACCGTATCAGGAAAAGCATTCTATTTAAGAAGAAAAGATGCTAACGTCTGGCAGAGGGTCATCTCCTTTCTGTTGAGCAAGGAGCTCGTTGGGGAGATAGCCCGGGACCTGGATGCTGCTGTAGGATTCTCAGAGCTGTTCAGGGAAACTGGCCAAAAATTCTGAATTTTTTTTCTCTTCCCTTTGGAGCAGAAAGCAAACAGTTCTTTTGCTGATGAATTTCTCGTTTTATTTATCTGAATGCTTGTCTTAATAGTTAACTGCACAAAAGCCAGATAAACTTTCCCTGCCTTGAGAAGATGGGCGACTGAGGATGGCCTTATCGGCTGGGGGCACCTTCGTAGTCAGCATTTTCTGTTTTGCCAATGAAAGCAGCAGCACAGATATGCTCTGACCATGCTCTGAAACGGGGCCATCTTGGAAATAAATGTCGTTAATCCAAGATACATGTAGGATTATTACTGTTCTTCTGCAGCCGTTTGTCAGACCAGCTTTTGCATCGGGGCTCCAGCTCCGTGGCATTCCTCTTGTAACCCGTGCCTGGTGCTCTTTTCACTGCTTGAAGTCCTGCTTTTTTTTTTCAGGAAAACAATAGGAATAAACAAGTTTATGTAGAATAATCCAGTTAGGAGCTAGGCCAGAGTGTGTTACACGGTGTACTATATACATCTATATGCATCCCTAATCTGAGCTGCAAGGGCAGTGACGGCCTCGTAGCCAAGGTTACCGTAGGAGACGTGCCCTGGACGAGCTTGAGCTGGGCGAGGAATACAAGATAGCAAAAAACCCTCTGAAAAGGGATTTATCTACGTTTCCAGTGGATGGATTGTCTCATCTTCGAATGCAAATTGTCTGCAAGTCAGGGAGAGGTGGAAACCTTTATTTTTCTGTGGGGCTGGTCACAAACAAGCAGTCGAATTGTTTCCAGGGTGTTGCTCCATGTGCTGACCAAAACTGTTCCACGAAAACTGTTCCAAGGCAGTGCTCTCATTCAGATTTCAGCAAGCCGAAGGGCGGGCAGCGGCGAGGTTTGCCATCGCTCCATTCCATTGCGAGCCGCCAACAGCTTCAGCAGCACACGTGGCTGCTCACCTGCAGCCGTCTGCACTGAACACATCCCCGGCAGAGTGAGCGTGGAGAAATACAAGTGGGGCAGTAAAAAAACCCAAAGAGAAACTGCTGTTTGCTCCTCTGGGTTGGGAAGCTTTGCATGCCCCGAAGAACAGTACCACTGGCTGTGGGACCGGAGCCAACGGTTCAGAGACCCCGCAGCCTTCTGAGCCGCCAGGTGGGAGCGGGGATACATGGGTGCTGCTGCTGCTGCTGCAGTGTCCTGCCTCCTGCTACAGCGTCTGCGGGATGCTGGGTGAGGGTGCCCACTTTGAGCCCAGCGGGGAGATGCCACTTCGCGCCCGGTGCTGCAGCAGCAGCAGCAGCAGGTGGCCGGGCTCTGGGGAAGCGTGCGTCCCTCTGCGCCCGACACAGCGGCCGGCATTAGACCTCTTTCCTGGGTCCTGCGTTTGCTCTCTTCCAACAGCCGAGTGTGCCTGGACCGTGGGCACGGCACGAGGTGGGATCACGCTCCCCCCGTGCCTCTTCCCAGTCAGGGTGAGCAACCCTTTCTGAGTCAGCATCGTAATCCCGCGTGGGTGCAGTTTTGGGGACAGCTGAACAAAAGCCGCTGTCCGGACAAGCAGCACCAGACCATGCCCAGTGGCCCTGGCACAGCGCAGGGGCAGCTGAGCTCCTCGCAGGCTTCCTGGGGTCCGGGAGGTCATCAACACCCCATGCACCACCTGAAGCCCCTCCTGCTTCCGTAAGGATCCAGGCCACGACACGTCTCCTCCCAGGGCCCCAGGACCTCACGTTTAAACCAGCTTAAAGCATCTGAATGTCTGAAACACGCTGGGCCGCGGCCCGGTGGTGTGATGCCGGTGTCGGGGGGGGAAGCTGCCCCTCGCCAGCCAGCAGCTCGCAGGGAGACGGCACGGTGGTGCCAGCACGCGTGTCTGTGCATGTGCAGCCGTGCAGCTGACTGCATACAGGCCATCGCTGTCACCTCTACTGACAGTGTGAGCTTGTAGAAGTCAGCCAGGTCTCACTTCTGTCTTTCTACCGGCTTTTCTGACTACTTATCCCGAGAAGGGGAGCATCAGGGATTCTTCTTGTTGCAAAGGAGAGACCCTGTGTACAATTAAAACTTGTTTCTGGTAAACCTCATTCCAGGAAAGATGAGCTTTTAACAAAAGGCTTTTGACAGCTGCAGGGTATTTCATTTTTTTAATGCCAAATGAAAAATCAATACATTTTTCTAGGTTATACATATTCAGAACAGGCTTGATATTTCCATTATAATGGAAAATGGGTGTCTGCACATCTCGCCTGTCAGAGCTGCACCACCGCATTTTCCAAGCCACTGCTAAATATTTCAAACCTGATTTGATTGTGGTTCATGACAGCTAATGTTTCTCAGCTCTTGAGCCTGCCGGAGGGTGGGGAGGCAAGTGCACGCTCTTTCTCTCCCATCCCTGCATTGCTGCCGCCCCTTAAATGCCCCTTATCCCTTCGGATAAGAGATCCGGGTTTGTTAAGGAAAATCTAGCTGAGAGAAGGAGAGGTGAGAGGTCTTGGGCTGTTCAAGCTGGCGTGGCTCCAGTCGGGATTTGCTGACTTCTCCAACCCTCAAACTTCCCGGCTTTTGACAGGGGCAGAAACGCGGCGGTGTGGCCCCGTGCGACGGCGTGCGGGGATTCGGGCACATTTTCAGTGTGTAACTGAGTCAGAGATTCTCTGACATCTGCAGATGTCAGGTACTCATGATTTTCCAGACTCTTCTCCCTCTCTTCCCCCCCTCCCCACCCCAGTGAATGTTTTAATTTTAAATTAAAAGGAAATGCCACTGTCTAAAATGATTTATTCATGAAGGAAGAAAAGACTCTTCCTAGGATTTTGCATGGGGCAGATTTCGTACGACGGGTGAGCAGGCTCCTTGGACTCCACGTAACTGCCCCGCAGTTACGCTTGCTCGCTCTTGGTATTGGCCTGAGCCCCAGCGGCCTGGAAATTCCTTTAAGAAAATGTATTAATGAAGCATCATGGCCTTATGGATGGCACTCCGGCACAGGAACCCACTGGCAGGTTGTGTTGTTTGTATTTCAGTGGGGCATGATCCCCTCCATGCAAATCCCACAGCAACAGCTCTCGCACCTGCACTGGTGAGCTCCCTGCAGAGGACGGAGTCTGCTGACCCTTCGTGCGCTCATGAATCCTGTGCAGTTGGGAGTTTCTGGAAACCAAAGATGCCAGCCTAGCACCTACATCCACTGGGCATAGGCTGCAAGAGCGTCTCTGGCCTTCCAGAGCCCCCTTCTAGGGTTCTCGGGTCAGGAATCAACCTCATCGCCTCTTGCAAAATGTCCTCTGTGGCGGACCTCTGCGCCTCGGGGTTCAGTGCCCCCACCACGCTCTCCGAAAGCTCTGGTCAGAGTCCCTGCCTGGCAGAGACTGCCAGTATACTGCTGAAATACTGCAGGGACTTCTCACCCTCTAGATACCAGCCCCGACTGGGACGCTTCGTAGGATGGTTTTAAACTGAGTACCTTTTAAACTACAAAACAACTGGTGGAACTTTTATCGATCTTCTTAAGGAAAATACAGTGGGGCTGTCGGGTGAATGCGCGCCAACAGTGTGTACGGCCTCAAGGAGGTATGGTCAAACAGGAGCAGAAGGGTCATGATGGTTTGGAAACAAACTCCCTGCGTCTTGCTGTCCACGGCCTCATTCAGCCCCTGGGAGCTGGTCACGATGTAGTCTTCACACTTAGCTGCACGTCTGTCCTGTGGGGGTCTTCGGACGTTAGGTAAAAGACAGCGGTCAGCTCTGCTCGAACGCAGCATGGGAACGCGACACCAGGAGTTGCAGACAATTGAAACGGAAGCTCAAAAGCTCCTTGTTGCGTGTGCAGCAGATCGAGCAGAAAAGCAGAGCTTTCCCTACCCGACACGATGCTCGTCATCCTCTCAGAAGGATGCCACAAAGAAATGCAGGAGGGTAGATGGTTGGGTGCCATTCGCACGTGCGTTTGCTACCCAGGCCTGCCATCGCGCCTCGGAGCTGCCACTGTGACTCCGCAGCTGCAGAGCTGTCGTCAGAGAGCGTGGGTGCAAATCTTGCGGCAGCAGCAGCTCTGCTGCATTTTATTTTCAGTGCCGGAGGATCTATCTCATTGTTAGAAGCTGGGTCAGCTCACACGCTCGTGCCCTGCATGCAGTCTGTTGGAGGCTGGTACTCAGCGGTTCAAAGCCCTCTGCAGCACACGCAGCCAGCTGAGGAGCGGTGTGGCTGAGGACGCTCTCCCCACCGTCCCTGGGGTCAGCTTCAACACTGGCAGCTGCAAGGCAAGTTGGGCTGAGGGTAGTGAGCAGAGCTGCAGCCAGCCTTCCAGAAGAGTCAGCTGGAAGAGGATCACGAGGCAGCCAGGAGTTAACGCTTCCCCTTCCCCGAGTGTCCGCGCCAGGCGGCTGCGTCGCCGGGGTCCGTGGGTGCAGGGCGCTCCCGGGGTGTGCCGGGGAGAGGAGCGGGATTGTCCTTGGCGAAGGCCTCGGGAGCGTGGAGCCAAGCAAGGACGGTACCAGGGGCTTTCCCAGCTGACGTGGTGGAGCCTCCTTGGCCAGATGCGCCTCGTACTCCGCTCCCTTCCCATCCTGCTTCAGAAAAACACTCCTCAGAAAAAATCAGCTCCGACTGGAGCGGGGAGGCGTTTTGCAGCCCGCCTGCCCAGCGCAGAGGTGTTCGAGCCGAGGAGGCAGGCCTTGGCCCCAGAGAGAAGCCGTTCCCGGGGTCGGGGCTCAGTGCCGGGGTCTGCCGGGGCTGGCGGCGGGACGGGCTGCGCCTGCCAGCGCGAGGGGCTGCGGGCCCAGCGGGCAGGAGTTGCCGCCGTTTGTAGCCTTGTTTTTTAATCATTTTCTACCGTTATTGGTATTCATAGCTCGCATTTTTCTGGTTACTGTCAGCCTGGGCTTTCATCCATTTTAAAGAGCTGGTTTTTCCCTTGTTGACGATGATGATGGTATAAAGACAGATGGTGTAACTGCTTATGAATGTCCTGTTTTATTCCCCTCGAAGCAGACAGCGCACTTGAGGACGTGCATTATTCCCACACGCTCAGGTCAGAGCCCAGACAGCGTCTGAGCCCGCCGCTCGCCCTTCCCCTGCCTCCCATGCCGATGCTGACACCTCCGGGTCGCAGCCGGCAGTGCCGGTGCGCGGGGCGCCCTTTGTTGTGGGGCCGGGCCGGGCCGGGCCGGGCCGGGGGCTTGGGGGCCTGGGGCTTGGGGGCCGGCTCCCCCCCGGGGAGCGCCGGAGCCGGCAGAGGAAGCTGGGTGTCCAGGGCGAGGTTAAAACGAGGATTTGCATGAAGTAATGGCAACCTCGTAATGACGGGTTTTAATAAAACCGGCTGGAATCAGCTTGCTGTGCCAGCTGCCGCGGGTGAGGAGAAGCCGTCTCGGCCTGCGCGGCGGCGGCTTGAAGGCAGCGAGGGGGTTGGGCTGAGGGGGGCGGTTTGTGGGCTTTTTTCCCCGGAGTGGTAAAAAAATTGTAATTTCTGAACCGCGAGTCCGGCTGCTGAGCTCGCAGACCTCCTCTCCAGCCAGCCTGACCGCTCGTCTCCCAGGACAGACTGCTCGTGTCACCCTTGCGTCAGTGAGCTGTGCCTTCCCGCGAGGCGGGTGCCTTCCCGTAGCCATGCCACCCGTCGCGCCTCTTACGCTGGGGTCCTGTTTCCCCAAAAGACGGCCCTGGGATCCCTGCAGCTCTCGAGCGTTTCCAGCTTTTAGAAGAGTGGAAGAGGGGTAGAGCATAAATCACAGTGCTTCCATTTCGTATCAGTGCTGGTCTCTGGGTGCTTTTACACGTTCCTTCCTGATTTCCGTTGTCACATTCTCAAAGGGCGCTGCTGAGCATCTGCGATCCCCTAATATGTATTTTTAATCCTGATTTCTGGCCCTGTCTTTGTTAGGGGGAGGATGGGAGGTGGTGCTTTAACTGGTTAGCTAGTTCAGATAAAACCTCAGGACAGCCTAGGATTTACCACGACCAGATAATGCAAGTTAAAATTATGAAATATCCTGCCTAAAAGAGGATGTAATGGCTTAAAAGTGCCCTTTCTTCCCAGCGTTGATGTAGCCCCCGTCAATTACATGGTAGCTGTGGAGATGCACACACTATACATAAATACCCACGATATTGGATGATAATGTAGCTGTTACACCCTGGTGTAAGAGCTCTGGCAGCTGCTGCTGTCGCTCCCAGTACCCACCTGACGAGGGTGCCCCTGCATGGAGCTGCACCGCGCCGTGTCGACACGCTCCGTGCCACCGGCCTCAGCACGCCGGTGCTTTGGTTAACGGGTGGGGCAGTGGCACTTTGTGTTTTGTTCCGAGCTTTCAGCGCCTCGGCTCAACAGGTATTTTTTCTCCTTCATGCTTTTGCACCTCCATGATACTGCCTGTGTGCTCAAACTCTTCCCATGACTGGGGTGAAAATAACACCCCCAGCAGCTTCCTCCCGTGCCCTGTGTCTGGGCCATGTCCACAGAAAGCAGCGCTGCTCCTCGCTCATCTGAGCAGAAGTGAGCAGTGGTGTTTCTGCGGCGAGCGTGGGGGTCTCAGTGACCAGCGCCAGTACTACGTGGTGCCATTCGGTCGGAAGAGCTTGAGATGGGGATGAGGAGGAAGGCTGAGGCTGAAGGTGCTGGAGGCTCCGGTCAGTCCCTGACACTTCTGTAAGCCATGGCGTGGTTGGGTAGAACCTTCTCATACCAGGCAGATGTTTTAGTGTGCATTACACTGCAGGGGACATCAGTAGCTGTCAGTGGTAGAAGTAGGTGAGGTTCTTCATTTCGTCTTCATCTCTCACTTTTTCCTCTGTGGTTTCTCTCTTGACCAGCTACGAGGCAGTCATTGGGGCAATGCTGGGTGACATTGATAGCTGCCGCTCGACACTTGTGCTTCAGCGTTGGCTGTTGCTCAGTGGCAGTTACTTGCTCTTCTGGTTTGGCTTCCACTTTTATGTTACGCTTTCTGCTTCTCTTGTTTCAGAAGAATCCATTGAAGATGTGGAAGGGCCCAATGAGACAGCTGGTGATGCTGAAGAACCTGCCAAGGAGCAAGACAGTGGAGGGGACAAGGACCAGGGTAAATGGACAGGTGGGTTTTGGTCCCTCTTTTTCTTTAAATCCAGGAACAGAGAGTGGGAAGTTGCAGAGCAGTGGTCGGAAAAATTCTTTTCTTAAATGGCTGCGCCACACAGCACTGTCAGCGTGACATGAGTGTCGTCCTCTGTGAAGTCTTTGGGTGTAGCTTCGTGACACACTCGCGTAGTCTGAGCTGTGGTTGGTCGTGCATCCCGTCCCCTGTCCCAGGCTGGCGCTGGAGCAGCGGGTTGGAGCTCCTCTGTGCTCAGTGGTGCTGGACCTGACCTGGGCGGTGGCAATCGGCAGCTGGGAGGGGAGGATAGAGAAGAGGACTGCCCCTTCCGGCAGCAGCCACCATTTACGGTGGATTAAGCTATTGTGAAACCTCGCCCTGTGTTGTTAAGACTTGAGAGGCTGTGAGCGTGGTTTTTCATCACGGTCCTGGCTCTGGTAGCAAGATTTTGACACACAATGGCAGGGCAGAGAGGCAGATGCTGTGCTTGTGCCCTGTTAACTGCTCACTTTCTGCTGGAGCCATGACATCCTGAAACGGAAACGGCAGATGCGCAGCAATACTTACGTTGTTGCAGTAGAATCTGAAAGGTTTCTCTTTGCAAAATCCTTAGATGGATTAGTTAGGAAGGTACTAGGTTACTCTGTCTTTCCCAGAAGATGGTTGCTATCTTGCAGAGGTGAGCGGGAGGAATCTCTTAAGTATTCCTTGCCTTTGAGCAGAAAGCACCTGGAAGATTGCCGTTCTCTGGAGAGGACCGTTCTCCTCCTCACCCAGCACTTGCCGACCGCTTCAGCGTGGATGTGGAAGTGGAGGCACTGGAGGTGGTACTTGTTTCCCTTGACCCAGGACGGAGTCGTTCTGACTCCCCATTTCTGTTTCTGCACGGTCGCCCGGTCGGTTTGCAGGGTTAGGGTTGCTTGGTATGATGCCTGTCTCCGTCTGCACAGAGACCCTTCAGGCAGCCTTCGCCTGCCATGGTCGTGGTTGCCTCTTAGAGAGCCACAGCCCAAGATGTATTTCAGTGTACACAGTCTTCAAAAGGACGAAATGTGGTCTTTCACCTCAATAAGGTTTTCATCTCGGCCGTTGGAAGATGTGTCCAAACTGGTGAAGCTGTGCTTTAATGCTTGTTGAAGCTCATGTTCTCAGTCTAGACTGCACTCGTTGAGGTTGCTCTGTCTGTCCTTCGCCATCACAGCGCTATTCGTCAGCCTAGAGTTGCAAATTTTCCTTGGCTGTAGGTGATTTTTAGTCTTTTGTTGTGTGGGATTGTGTGATCCTAAGCAAGAGCACACTTCATGAAGTGTCGCAGAAAGATGCAAGTATTGTATATTTACTAAACCTCTTAAAGGGTAAGTAGGGCCCTTTGTCCAAACCTGAAGCACTTACAAAAGCCCATCTGTGTGAAAAGATTATTTTTATACGTTAAATCATGTAAGGAAGAATGAAGAACCTAGTTTTTAAACCCTTTACTATTCAGAAACTCTAAATATGGGTGGCTTTATTTCTTCATCCTGCCGGTGAAATTCCTAACGCGTTTTTGGTGTTTGTCAGTCAAACAGCAGGTGGGAAACGGACAGCTTCTTGAGGCTTCAAAAGACAGCACACAAAGGAGCGCCCACACTACGTACGTAAGCCCACAGAGCTCTGGACAAGCGTTGTCCAAAGCCGTTGCAAGGCTGGAGAGTACAGCCTCAGCAAGACGCGCCCATGTGCTGTTGTTGAATTCAGGTCCTGCTTTCAAATGTGTAACAACATTACCCATGAACTTTAAAGCAAAACAAACGTTACCCGCCGTTTATGTCCGGTGGATATGCAAAACAGGTACCACACTTCGTTCTGGTCTTGTTTCTGCTTTCAAGCTCCGTTGAGGAGCATGGCTATGTTGCCATGTCCTTCTGGACCTCAGACGTGGAAAGAAATGGAAACTAGATGAGGTTATTCTTGACAACCACCGAACAGCAGTGTCCGCATGTACAATGATATCAAAATGCCGTGGTGCAAATTGAGGTGGAACCAGGGAGGGAAATGGGCAGTGTCAAGGATGCACTCGCTTGCTGTAAGAGGAGACTGCAAGAGAAGAGCTGGCCTGCAGCTCAGCCCAGTGGGATGGCTAGCAACCACGATGTCAAGAAAGCTGAAGAGCATAAAGCCTTCTTTGTGTTCGTCTTCCCTAAAGAGACCGACTGCATGAGAGACCAGAGCAGCCAGAGTCAGCGAGGCTGTGGGGAGAGCGCATCTCCCAGCTGTGAAGGAACAGGCTGCGAAGTACTTAGTTCAGCCAAGTGTTGTCACATCCGTGACCTGCAGCTTCACACCTGGCTGCTGCGAGAAAGTGACTGAAGCATCTTCAGAGCTGCCAGCTGCTGTCTCTTGTGAATTTACAGAAAACAGGGGAGGTACCATGAGGGGACAGACGTGGTGGTTATCTTGGACTAAAGGAGCGGCTGGGGAACCGCACACCTGCCAGCTCCGTTTGCCCCAGATTTTCCTGGGAATTGACCAAACAACTGTTTGTAAGTACTGACAGGGAGATAATGAGATGAGTAACAGTTGGCAGGGCTTTGTCAAGAACAAATCATGTCAACATGACCCAGTTTCCTTCTGTGTGAAGAAGACCTTGTTTGCAGTCAGTATCTCGTATCTTCTCCTTAGGAAGACTTTCAACGCTGCTTTTCAGGGCAGTCTCATAACGAAGCTCAAGCGTTATGGTGTAAGTGAAAATATTACGGAATGGGTGCGTTTCTGCAATGCTGAAAGGCTTCCTCTGGAACATTGTGGCCACTTCTGAGCTTGCGGTGTCAAGAAAGTTGAGGAGCAATTTCAGAAAGCCTAAGCAGTGTGAACGACCCCATGGCCTGTGTAACATCAGCTCTGAGGAGCAAATGAAATGAACGGACTTAGCTGAGAAAACCAAAAGAGAAAACCAAAGGGGAAGACAAGATAAGTCTTCTTGTGCATAAAATGTTTCTGAAATAATTTGTTCTTCACGTTCGGAACATAGACAACGAGATGTAATGGGCTTAAATTGAAGGGAGAAAGATTGAGGTTAGATAATAAATAAATAAATAAAATCTTCTGGTACAGCTTGTGAAGCAGTGGAGTAGATTTTCCAGGAAGGTTCCTCAGAGGTCTTTCAAGAAGATTGGACAAGCTGCTGTCAGGAATGAAGCAGGCACAGTTTATCCTGCTTCGGGTGGACCAGCTGATCTTTGGAGGTGCCTCTGAGCCCTGCAATTCCGTCAAAGTGAGAAAGTGCAGGCTCAAAGCCAGTAGTGAGTGTGTTGAAGTGGAGGCTGATGATAGACCCGCTTTCTGTTCTTCTGCTGCAATTTGATCGTTACGTACCTTAGCAATTTACTCCCCTTTTGTGCCTCAGTTTCTTAACCTTGCACTGGGAGATTATGTCTTCCACTTAAAGATTTGTGACATCGCTAACCAAACGTCGAGTGTGTCTCCCCGGCTGCCTCTGCGCAGAGGCGTGAGTGATGAGTCAGGGTCGGTTGGCTGCTCGACGGCACGTCCCTCCGCACGTGGCGGGCCGCACTGGTGCCCGTGTTTGCGCTGAAAGGAAGAACCTCTCTGCAAATTTGTAAAAATGTCTCGACTGCAAAATAAATTCATCGATTCAGTTTTTTATTTATTTTAAAATGGAATAATCTTAAGCAGAAACATTTTTCTAAGTAATACTTTCCATTGAGATGTACGTGTGGAAAACTCCATCCCAAAGAAGGATTTGTTTTACCTCGGTTTTCACATACATCTCTGTGGCTGCGAAAAGATTCGTGGGAAGCGGCAGTGCCGTCTGTTTCCGCAGCGCTCACGATGCCTCTGTTCCCCTCGACTCCTAACAGGCAGCGGTGCTTCACAGGCACTACAGACTCCTGAAATACCGCGTGGAGAGAAAAGTGCTGACGTCCCCTGTTTCTAGACGGGACCCGTTTGCCTTCTCTTTTTTCTCTCTCTCCGGCAGTGGGATTAAGCAGCTCCCAGGCACCATCCGGTGCAGCCCCCTCGCGCCGGAGCTGCCTCTGCCCTGCCTGTGTCCCTCTTCTGCTCCAGAGCCATCTGCCGCCGTGCTGGAGAAGGGAGATGCTCTTTGCTGATGGCTGAGCTTTAGAAATTATGTCATCATGACCAGCGTGAGATTTATCACGAGCAAACCATCAAGGAGGAAAGAAGTCGTGGCTATTCCCGACTCCATTTTTAAGGCAGGGTGTAAATGATTAATATTCAGCACATCGGTTTCCAGCTAAAGCCTGAGTCAGACCAGGGTAGATCAGTACAAGACTTCTGAGATTCGAGGTGGGGCTTGTGTGTATTTTCTGGCTGGAGAAAAGCACTTCATCTGCAGTGACCCAGCTATGAAAGAGACTTTCTTAATGCACTGTCAGTTGTATAGATGTAGAATATCAAATTTTTTCCCACAAAACCAAGAAGCAAACCCTACTTAAAATATAGATTGAAATGAAATATTTCTAGAGGACTAGCCTGAAGGGCTTTTTTTTTTTAATGATTTTTTTTTTTAATCCATGATGCTCACCTAACACAGAGCAATTAGTGCAATGGAGCGTCCCTGATTCGAATCCGTGGTAGATTGCTATTAAAGGAGGTATTAATGGGCTGCCGAGAGCTGGGAAATTGTTGCAGAAAAGTGTGTTTATGGAGTATGGTGCTGGCAGGCATGATTTCAATCGGATTTGACATGTTTAACATAAATGTATACTGCACAGCTCCTGCAGTTTATGAATAATTCCTACAGGCCCACTGCCTTTCTAATTACTGAAATTGAAAAAAACAGGTCAGGCACATCCTGACGGAAATCTATTACTGCCCCTCCCCCCGCTGCCGCTTTTTTCTGTTTTTTTAATATATGGCGTTTGTTGAGCACTTAATGGCTGGGATATTCTGTGGACCGGAGTAAAGACGGGGACGAGAGCGAGCTGGGAGGAAGGGGATGAGGAGCGTGATGGAGCAGCTCTCGACCCTGGCTTCTGTGTGGAGGAAACCTAGGAGAGGGGATGGGAAAGCACGCTGTAATTGTGCTTTTTATCTGAGGATTTACAAAGCGCAAAACGCCCCTGGGTGCCAGCTCAAGCCCAGGGAAACAACAGGGCCGGGTGCATCCATGCCACGGCTCGCCGGGGCGGCTGGGCTCGGAGCAGGGCACGCTCCTGGCTCCCAGGCAGCTTCCGCAGGTGCTGGGTTTCTGGTCTCTGGGGGGGCGAAGTGGGAAGTGATGGCCCAGCGTTGGGTCTGGCAGAACCCCAGAGGCCCATCGACCCTTCGCTGGGGCAGGCCTTGGGATCCTCCCCGGGCTCTGCCCGCTGGCTGCAGCTGGCCAGCCATGGGCACCGCTCCGAGCCAGGCCCCAGAGCTTCCCCGGCCACGCTCTGCGGGGCACCCCGGGCTGGCTCTGCCAGGCTGGCCCGCTCCTGGGCCCCTCCGCTCTGGTGGGCTGTCGAGCCCAAGCCACATGCACGGCATCTTTGATTCTTCCTCGCGGTCAGCCTGATCGGTTTTATCGCTCTCTTTTGAACTTCTTTTCCTGTTTATACCTAGCAAAGCGTGGCTACTTAAAAAATAAAAAGCAGCAAAATTGCCAGTCTGGCCCAAGTGGAACGGCTGTTGACTTCTGGCTGGGAGAAGTGATCCTGCACATCCCCAAACCCGAGCCGGCCCTCGCTGCCTGCCCAGCTCCCTGCCGGCGCTCGGCTGCCTTTGCCAGCTGCTAATCTTGAAAGTGCGCGCGTGTCGTGTTCACAGCGGTAAAATCCCGTGACTCCCTCCCAGCACTGGTAACACATACCAAAACAACCCACCCGTGCGGCAGCCCCTGCTTTCTAGGACGTCCGGAAGCACGGTGGGGCTGTCTCGGTGGCACTGCTGGATGAATTGCTGTGCTGCAGCAGAGCCTGTCCGATAGCCGCGTTCCCATTTCCAGATACTTTTCAGGCATGTTCTTTGGCGAACGGGTCTCTGCCGACGTCTCTGCTGTCTCCGCTCTCTGTGTTCACTCTGTCCTCCCCTGCAGTTTCTGTTCGCCAGGTAGCTGTGTGCTGCCCAGCAGTGGTTGTGATCCCTTCTTGCCGATTTGAAGGAGTTAGCAGAATTACTGTTGTTTAGACCATCTCCCGAGCTCAACGCATTGATTTAGTAAATTAGTTGATATGGGCTCTCATGGTAGGTTAGCTGAAATATTTATTCAATTGAATTGAACAGCAATATTCACACAGGTTGATAGCTGGCTCAAGAACCATCTAAAGAGGTAAATATAAAAATTACTGCGTGTTTCCTTTCAGCCGCTTTGTAATTTAAAAAAAATGCAAGATTGCCCACAGATATAATCTTAGATACAGAGATAATCTTAGACACTATTGCTGGAAGAAAAGGTGCAGTGCTTTAGGGTACCACTTTGCAAAGGTGGGTCATGCTGGGCGCAAGATGGGTTGATTTTCTACGTACCCCGCCTTTCCTTCTGCCCTGCAGGAGTCTCAGAGCAGAAAGAGGGGGCTGTGGCTCCCAGGGCACGGAAGGGCACCCTGGCTTCAGTCCAGGCCTTTTCTTTTGGGTGCGTTTGCCCAACCATTCTGCTACTCCTGTGCCAAGGTCGGCTTCTGCTGCGGTCATGGCCACGTGCATGTCTGCGAGCGCCTGGGCCCTTGTTGTGGCGTGCCGGCATGGCAGGGCTGCCGGTGCGCATGCTGCTTGCCACCTCTGCTGCTCCCTGGGTCAGAGTCAGGATTCTCGTAACCTTTGGGACTGATCCGTAACTTCGTGCCGTTGCGCCGGTGTCTCTCAACCAGCGTGCGCGGGTCATTTTCTCTCCCCTGGTACCTTCACTCTTTGTTCACGGTGCAGCGCGGCGTTCAAGCACTGCGCAGGGAGCAGCGTGGCTCCCGGCAGGGCCCAGGGCCTCCTCCAGGAGCCGACAGGAGATGAGCGGATCTGCAGGGCCGCAGGGAAGATCTGTGGTGCTTGTGATGGCGAGCAAAACGCTGCCTCCGTGTGCCCCTGGCGCTGCCTGGCGTCTCACTGTGATGCTTTTTGGGTGCTCCATGTTTGTACGGAGCGTGGCAGGAAAGTCTGGTGGCGGCTGGGGCTTCTGGGTACTGTAGTATGAATATTTAATAGTAATTCAGTTGTTCGTGCTCACTGCAGGCTGGAAGGTATGACACAGCATTAGAAAAACAAATTATTTGACCATTTTCAGGGCCACATTTCTGAAAGGCAACAACAAAGGGCTGGGTACAAAAGTGTGCTTGCACATCTCTGTGTATTTACTTGTGTCTTATCATGCGATCACGTTATTTATCAAATACAGAGTTGGAAAATACTGTAGAGCAACAGGCAATATACAGGCCTGTTAGGATGGTTACAACATCTTATTAGAACGAACAGTATCTTCAGGGAATAAGGAATGTAAACACTCTGTTTCAGAAAGAAACGTTCAACCATATATTATTAAGACGAGGCAACAAGCGGGCAGCGCTGTGGCGGGGCTGTACGCCCAGGTGCCCTTTCGGGGAGCCCCGAGCGAGGCTCTCACCGCTTTCCTGTCACCGCAGCCTCTCGGTGGAGTAGCCTTCTCAGAGTTATTCCTGCTGTATTAATACAAATGGCGGGTTTCTGCGGGGTAGCAACTGTCTGACAGAGAGGCTGAGGCCAAAACTTTGTGCACCGTTGTTCTGGGCGCCCGAGTTGCTGTTAATGGAACCACGCAGGTACGTCTGGACCACGGGGCCTGCCCTGCCCATCACCCACGGTGAAGGCTGCATGAGCGTGAAAATGGAGAAAACGGTCGGCTCCCGTCTCAGGATTTCGGGAGGAAAGCAGCAGCGGGTTTAAGGATGCTGCTCCGCGAGACCCGTGCATGGGTGACGGCTGCCGTTGTGGGCGTTCCGGCCGCAGGGCTCCGCAGGCTCGGCAGGCAGGTCAGTCTGGTCCGAGGGATAGTGATGCTGAGTAATTGCTCCAAGAAAACGTCGGGGGAGGCTTGCGGAGGGAGGCACCACCAAATATGGAATTTTGTTTTCCATCAGGCAGTGAAAACACCAGTTCCCTGCTCCCGCTGAAAACTTTTTCCCAGGCTGGCTGCTGAACTTCGTAGGAAGGGATTTTTTTCAGCAGGCTGGGGGTGGGGAGGGTGGTGTTTTTTAAATCAATGGAGATAGCAGAAGCCCCACGGTAAATTTCTAGGGCAAGTGGCAAGCTGGTTTACGGAATGCAGGGAGATGAGAACCTCTGGCTTACGGAAAGCAGCATGAATTAATAATCATTTAATTGGCTTCTCCATTATGTTGCTGGGTTGGGAGATGGAAGTTTAGATGAAGGGGCTGTCAGTGGTGCTTTAGCTAAAAGAACCTGATGGCTGGGAGGCGGGGTGGTGACTCCCTTCCCACCAGGATGGAGAGCGGGCAGCTTTGGAGACCCTTGCCAGTTTTGCCTCTGCACCTAGCTAGGGAAAGGATCCCCGCTTCCAAGGAAGCGTTCCGTCTCACCTCTGAAGTAACATCTGGGAGGATTTCTGCTCCTCCTTGGAAAAGCAGAAGCTGCCAAGGATCGGCAAGAAGACACGTAGGTCTCCGGGAAGTGCTGCGGCGGGCCAGCTCGCCTGCAGCAGCGCCGTCCTGTTGCGCTTGGCTTTTGGGTACGTTTGTTGAGAAACGCAGATTTTTCTCTAAGGCCAGCAAATCCGAACTGAATTCATTTAAAAAGCCCAAATAGTAAAAACACTACCTGATACATAGTCATACATCGTAATTTAAACCCAGATTCCTTTTCTCTTTTCTGCAAGGCCTGTACCTCTGAGCGTGGTCTTGGACGTGGTTAGGGCGCAGGCGCTGTGCTCCACCTTCTCTGCTGCCGAGCTGCGGTTCGGGGCCGAGACCCTTTTGACATTTTCAGCCGAGGACGGTTTGTCCTGTCCACTCCACACAGACGCAAAGGTCTCACGCAGCTGCCGGAGAGCTCTGCGGGCAGGCACCGAGCTGCGTGTCCTCATTTCTCCAGGCAGAAGGGAGTTCTTGATTCCTCTGATCTGTGATGCGGACTGAATGTGTCACTTCGTGTATTTGGCTGTTTATCAACAATAAATTTTGTTCTCGGTGTTGAAATTCCCACTTGAGCTGTCAAATAAAAAAGTAATACTTAGAACAACTATTCAGTATGCATTTTTCAGAGCTGCGACAAACCGGTTATTCTGGGCTATGGACAATCATTAGTAATTCTGGTTTTGAAGGATTAAAGTTACGGGTTGGATCAAGTGCATTTAATAAAA
This sequence comes from Steatornis caripensis, assembly GCA_013398225.1. Taxonomy (NCBI): domain Eukaryota; kingdom Metazoa; phylum Chordata; class Aves; order Caprimulgiformes; family Steatornithidae; genus Steatornis; species Steatornis caripensis. Next base: position 71,474 of record VZSC01010176.1, read on the forward strand.
ATGGACACTTTGGAGATGGTGAGTAAAAGTAAATTTTAGTTACCTTTTACTTTTACCTAATTCTAAGCAGACAGCTTCGCAATAGAAATAAGAAATACCCTGTCGTGACTCCAGAGGTTACAGCTAGCGTTCAGCAGGGACGGGGTAGTCGACAGTTGAGTTGTGAAATTTAGTCACTGCATCCGAAAACTAGAAGCGGTGCACAGGGAGTCGGTGGCAGAGGGTGAGGACCAGGGGCTCCCTGAGCTCCGCGTGCCTTGTTGTGCCAGCGCAGATCACGCTGCCGGTGGGGACATCAGGGGTTTTCTAAGTGTCTAGAGCTCGCCCTGTAGGAGCTCGCCTGGGTTCATTACTGCAATTCTGTAGGTATCTCGTGGTTCTCTCTCCAAAACTGAAGGTGTTGTCATCCTTTATTTGGGAACGTGACTCATGCAGATGAGTAGGGGTTTCTCCAGTCATCGCTTTTCCTCCCTCGCGTCCCCTGCCCCTCTTGCAGGCTGGCAATGCCAGCACGGCTCACTGCAGCACTTGCCGGTAGTTTTGCAGAGCAAATGACACCCCAAGGTTGAAGCAGCAGTTGACAGGTGCAGAGCCTGGAGAGACCCTGCCTGGACCACGGAGGAGACAACACCATCTGGGGCAGAGAAGTCTAAGGTGACCCAAAGTTGGGGCTCGCGTTGTTGTCCCAGCCCGGTGCAGGGCTGGAGCAGAGCTTGCACGGCTGCGTGACCACGCTGGCAGACCTGGCGTCTCTGCGTGCCGGTCCCGACGCCTGACTGCCTGATTGGGGCTGATGCTTCAATGTCCGAGGTCACGCCGGGGAGTGGATGATGTCAACAGCAATTAGCCTGCTTATCGGGGCCGCTCACATCACACAAGGCTTGGGCAGGGCATTTTAAGGCAGGGTGGTCCCCCGCCTGCCATGGTGCTGGCTCTCGCTGGTGGTTTCTGCCTCCCCCAACCCACCGGGAGGGACCGCTTTCCTCAGCAGACAAGCGGCGCACGTGGGTCCTGCGTGGCGCAGTGTTTCTCATGCTCCAAGCACGTTAGTAGGAAGTAAGGCAGACCAGCTTTGGTCCTGTACACATCTTTAACGACTTTCCAGTTCCGAACCCCAGGGGAGGTCTTGGGTTCAGGCAGCGGATCAGCCTGGGAAGCAGCCCGTCGTTTGGTGCAGGGGGCAGAGCAGGATCTGCGTTGGTGTCCGTAAGTCGGCCCTGACACCGCAGACTTGCTTTACACACAGAAGCTCTAGGTTTCGATGTTTTAATGGAGTTGGCAGTGCAGTGGGGTCCTGTGGTTTTGGTTTCAGCTACCGCCTGGGCTCTCCATCGCTGCGTGGAGGCTGTGTAACCAGCCAGGCTGAAATACCACGTGCGCGGTGGGGCAGCGCCACGGGGAAGGAAATCACCGCTAAGTAGGCTTTGGCATGGCCAACCCCACCAGGAGAAATCCCGTAGTACCAGAGCTCCCACGATCCCTGCTTCCCTCTGGCCGTATCGTGATCTCTTTTCAATACCTATTTTCCCCTCTCCTGGAAGTTATTTCGCCTCTGTTTAACTGAACGCTTGAAGGTGGGGCCTGGCAGGGGAGGCGGTTAGAAGTGGGGGCTGTATTTGTTGCTGCGATGTGTTCCCTTTCAAAATACCTCTGGTGTCAGTGAACGGAAGGGTCTTTGAGAAGGAAGCAGTTTGCCTGGTCTTACTCTGACGGCATCTTCTGAAACAGGGAGCCGATACCAGAGGGTTCACAAAGAGAACAAGAGACGAGGGGAAGAGTATGGGGGGACTGGCCTAAGAATGCTACAGTGCCTTGTTAATCGGCATCCGATCCATCATATTAAATATCCAGCTGTCATATATTACCTTTCAAGTGAAAATGAATAACTCCCATTAAGGGCAAAATGGGTTTGAAGTCGATTCGAGACAGATTAAAGTACTGTTATGAATGTGTGTTCGGGGAGGAGGAGACGGGGGCTGTGTATAATATACTTGTCCTTACAGTTTTTAAATAATAGATGTCCCACAAATTTATGTACTGCAGGCTGCCAGGGTTCGGGGGAGGGGTAAAGGTCAGGGACGTGCTTCTTGGAGAGCCTCAACTTGCGGAGTGTTTTGCTGCTGACTTCTGGGCTCATTTGCCTTCTGTTTTGCTGAGTTAAAGTTGCCTTTCCTCAGCCTGTTACGGTGTGAGAATGTCCGGGTCCCGTCCCAGCACTGGCAGAGGCTTAATCTCTGCCACCGTGATTTTGGTGGGACCACTTGCTGGCAGCGTGCCGCTGCTTCCAACACAGCGTGCGTGGCAGTTGTGTTGACGGCCCCAGCTTCCAGCCGTCTCCGAGGGAAACATTCCAGAGTGTTCGTATGCAAATCATCCCAGGTGAGCGAGGAGCGTGAGTTCTGCTTTGTTGAGTCATTCCAGCCGCTCATGGAGATGACGCGTTGGCCTTGACGTCTGGCCAAGCACTTGTGCGTCCGGTGTAAACACAGGACAAGGCTCTCCTGACCTGACAGGTTGTAGGCAGCCCACAGAAGGAGCTGAGATTTCCCTCCTTCTAGCTGTAATGACGCAGTTCCCTTACTATGGAAGATAATCAAGAATGAACATTTTTTGGTCGGGCGCGCTTTGTGGGACACAGGTTAGTCCACAGACTCATCCTCCTCCAACTCCTTGGTGTGTGTTTCAAGCAACAGTAGCAGAATAAATGGAAATAGTGTCTTCAGCCAACTTAAGCCTCTTTGGGGATGTCCTGATAGGAATCTCTTTTTGTTGCAGCACCAGCCAGCCAGGCAGAGAAGGAGCTGACAGAGCCTCCAGCACCCTCTAAACGAATACCATTTCCCAGCAGCTCTGAGTCGCCTCTCTCGTTTAAATGGTCAAAAACTTCAGAGGAGACCAAATCGGAGCAGGTAAGGAAGAAGAACCCAGCTTTTTGTGCATCTGCAAGCAGGTAATCTGTTTCATATATGCCAAAAGCAAGGAGCAAAATAGGAGAAGGCAGATGAAAGGCGATAACCGGTGGTAAGAGAAGGCATGGAATTACTGAAGCCTAGCTGTAAGGAAGGAAGAAAGCAGCAGCTGTAACAATTGCATGATTCATTTGTCTTGCTCTGCAGATGTATCAGTGTCCGTACTGCAAGTACAGTAACACAGACGTGAATCGACTGCGGGTGCACGCCATGACCCAGCACTCAGTGCAGCCCATGCTCCGCTGCCCGCTCTGCCAGGACATGCTGAACAACAAGATCCATTTGCAGCTGCACCTCACCCATCTGCACAGTGTGTCACCCGACTGTGTCGAGAAACTCATCATGACGGTAAGTGGCTGAGTAGTCAAGCGCCTCTGCTGCCTTCCTAGCGAAGACGAAGAGCAAAGGGATGGCCTGACCCGCGCAGGCTGGCTTTGCCGTAGTGGGCAGCTCCTTCATCTGGCGGGGCTCTGTCATCTAGCTTTTTCCCATCCCTGCACGTCTCGTCTGCAGAGACTGTCTTGTCCATGCTTGAGCACTGTGGAAACTGGCAGCGTTGCAGCATTGAGTAATTTTCCTGTGAAGCGATTAGAATAAATACAATTTCCTTTAACTACTGAGGTCGTTGCATGGGATCGCATTTTGCACAGAAGCTTCTGCGGGGAGGTGCAATAGCTGATGTGCTGTGCTGCTCCTGTTGCAAGGAGAAGGTGCTCATGTGTTGTTGAGCACTTCCCAAGGACAGCCAGGGGGATTAAGGTAACGTTACAGGAAATCAGGTATCAGATTTCTGCTTAAAATACGATTTTAAGAAGCAATGGAGTAACTTCCCTTGGCAGTCTCATCTCCTGGAGAGGAGACAGTGCTGTTGTGCTGCCCGTGTTCCGCGCTTTGTTCACTTAATAAGGATCATTGTTGTGGTTGTATGAGACAAGCTGGATCCGTGACTTCTGTGAGGAATCACTCCATCCAAAATTACAGTGCTTTTGTTGTGTAACAGTCCCCTTTTTTCAGAGAAACCTGAACAAGCAAGGGATACGCTGCCGTTGGCCAAGGGAGGTGGAACCTTATGGGACTGTTGAATACTACAGCTGCTGTTTCAAGTGGTGTTTTGCAGATGTTTTGAAGTGCCTGGTTTTAAATTAAAATGTAAGCATAGACAGTTAAAATTATCTGAAGTAGGAAGTTAGCCAGTAAGGAGTGGCGTGTAAGTTCGCTAGATAAAGTCAACTGTCTTCATGTAGAGCTCAGAACTTGTAACAGCTCTGCTTCTCCAGCTGTTTGTCAAACGACATTTTGCCTGTGTATGGGTTGCGATTGCTGTTGCAATATTCTAATGGGGAGCAGAAACTTCAGACGGCAGAGTGCGGTTCAGCACAAACATGTTTGCACCAGGCTCTTGCACCCGTGTTTCAGCACCTAGCACGGGAATCAACCCCCAACACCACCTCTGAGGAATCAAAATTTGTCTAACTTGAGAGCTGGTGCTTGTCGAGAAGCAGTAAATGAACAGCGCGGTGTTCAAGTTCTCATTTGTGAGACCTGTGTTTGTGCTCTGGCTTACTGCACCCCAGAGCTGCTGACCGAGCGTCCGTCTCTGCCACTGGCGTACGCGTGGTCGTGCGTGCAGCTGCCGGATCTCTTCTGCGGGACTTGTACGTGCTGTCGCGGCGCAGAAACGCTCACAAAGGCCTACCCCGCTCTCCAGCGCTCGGGCGCTTGCTTCGGTAAAGAACATTTTGAGTCCCAGAATCTCTTCCATTAATTCCCTTTTCGTAGGTTTCACATGAGTGCGCCTTTCTGTTTGCTAGCGTCGGTTTAAGATAGAGGTAGCATTAATAAGGCACATTTTCAAAACCCCTTCTAAATTCACAAATGGAATGTATTGTCAGATTTCTGCACTGTTACTGGTCTAATCTCCAAGGCAAGGTCATGTCTGCATTTAAGAACTTGTCGCCACCTATATAAAATAAGTGTTTATTTTGATTCCTGTCAGTTCTTTCTCTCTTTGATTTTTTTTCTTGCACCCCATTTCTGCTTGTTTTCTCCCTTCCTTGCCAATTCCTGGCAATGGAGGTGAATAATACCGTGTTTGTCATAATACTCATGTTCTTTATCACATCCCCTCCCATGACATTGTGTGAGGAAGCACATGCAGCATTGCCCAGCTTTTCTCTTACAGTCCTCTCGTCTTCTCTTTCTGCCACCCTTCCAGTCCTCTTGTGGCTCCTTCTCAAACACCTTTATGCTTTTTGTCTCCCCTCTTCGCTTTACTGGCTACCTGTCCTCTCACTTTTCTGTCCTCTCTCTTGGCCCCATCAGGCTCCGCAGGAGCCGAAGGCGCGTCCTGTGCCCCGGCAGGCTGCGAAGGCTCACGGTGGCCACTGCTGGCCCAGTGCTCCCGCCTGCCCGCGACAACCACGTGTGCCCCAAGGAGGTGCCGCATTGTAAACCCCGTTAAAAATCTTGCCGGGCTGGCAGGTCCCAGCGCTCGCTGAATGGCAAAACACACAGACGTAGGGAAGAAGTGCCGCAGCGGTTCATGAGGCTCTAGCGGAGCGTAGCTCTGCGCCGCCAACCACTTGTACACCTGGGTCAAGGAGCTGTCCCATCACAAAGACCTTGGTCTCTGCGGCCTGCATCCATTTTGATTGATGGTGCTTAAGTGTGTAAATACCTTCTGAGGACTTGAACGAATCCTGTTATCTTCTAACTAAATAGATGGAAGACATTTTGACCTTATAAAAGCAGTGAGTAGAAGCTGAGCCCCTTTCTTACGCCAGCAAGCGTAACCAGCTTACTAATGGTGTCTGTTACGCCGTAGTGAAACGGTTCGTTTCTGAGCCGGGCTGTCAGCAGAACGCGCGGTCTGGAATGGGTGCGGTTGAGCTGGTCTGTCCTCGGCCTGAGCAGGACTGTGTCCTCCAGGATACCCGGGGACTGGCAGAAGCTTCTCGTTAAGGAGCTCGGGACACCCCGCAGAGGACGTGGCCAAAGCAGCTGCAGTACTGTGCAGGACAGTCCCCTTAGGTGAGCGGCTCTGCTGCGCTGGAGCAGGGCCTCGTGCTTCTGCTGCGGAGCGCAGGACCTGACTGACAACCATGGAGACTGACTTAGCCGCGGAGCTCATCTTCTCACCTCTTTCTGGTTTTTCCACCCTGCCATTGCCACTGGCCCTGGGCAGCGGTTTCCTTCGGTACCCAGAGATACGTCCGGGAAGGAGGATTGCCCCTCCTGCTTCAAGTCAAACAGCATGTGGGTCAAGAGGGTGGTTCTTCTTTGCATTAAACGACGAATATTTTGAGAGATCAGTACGGCTTGTGCAGAAGACGCGGCAGCATCAAAGGTTCCTAATTTTGCTCATTCTAGCTAAGATCCCCATCTCAGTCTGACGCGTGAATCGGGACTTGGTGCCACCGCGAGGGAATTGCAGTCCAGTAAATGGGAGCCAGGTCCCTTTCGACTCGGTGTCTTTGCGCTCGGCGTTTGGAGGAGGCTGCAGTTAATAATACCTTATCAGACGCCTTTCAGGAACCTGCAGTGTCTAATATGTCTGTTGCCATGGTAACGGCTGCTTGCTTGTGCGCGGCATCTCAGAGCTGGCTGTTTGTGCCCCATCCTTTTCATACCCGCGAGCAGCCCGGCTGGCTGTCCCACGGGACGCCGGGTCCTGCCCGCCGGCCCAGGCGCTGGGACGGGGGCTGGCGGGGCTGCAGCCACAGGCTGAGCGGAGAGGAGCGCGTGCCGCGTCCCCGCGCGGTGTGGGCGCCAGCGAAGCTCCCGTGGGGCAGGGGCAGAGGCTCCCGCCATCCCCCCGTCTCCTGCGGCTTCCCTTCCACGGGGCTGGTGAACGGACGTGGCCGGGTTTATTTTACGTGGCGTTTCAGCCGCTCTAAGCTGGTCTCATCGCCATCTTTCCACATAACAGCCTCTTTGCTAATCTTGGGCCTGCACTGCTTCAGCAGAGAGCCCCTTAATGAGGGTGAAGTGCAGTTCGCCTGCACAGTCGATTGACAAGACTGATGGGCTCAAGCCGGGAGAAGGGACGGCTTCCCGAGAGCCTCCGGGAGCGGGGAGCTCTCCCTCCTCCTGCGGCCGGCTTTATCCTTCCGCGCATTCCTCCCCCGTCATTTCTGTTGTCAGCTTTCTCGTCCTCGGTTTCGGGCGTCTTCCCGGTGTTCCAGCGGTCTTCCCATCTTTTTCTTTCTCCCTTGCTCTAAGAGCACTTCCTGCCCGTCCCTGCAGTCCTCACTTCTCCCTCTGCTGTCTTCACGTTTTTCCCTCTTTCCTATTGTCTTTTCTTACTGCTCTCTCCCTTCTGCTGTCATTCAATTTTTCTCTCTCCCTCCTTCTCGCCCCCTCTCACTCCCCCCTTTCCCTCTCACTCTGTGTCTCATTCTCCATCTCGGATGAAGGTAATGAAAATAATCGGGCTTCATTAATTCTGAGCCCTGTGAGATGATAGCCATTTGGAGCCATGTTTGCCAATTAGATGGTCTAAATTAGAAGTGACCTTGGTATACTGCCATCGCTTTGCCTCTCTGAGTCTAATGAAGCTTTTCACTCCAGCACCCTCTCTCTCTCTTTGTGATGGAAATTACCTCCTTTGTCTGGTTCGGGAACCTTGCGTTGCATGTGTATTTCCCCCTGGTTGCGTGGAGGTAGGGATAGTAATGTATCTCCTCAGACCCCTTCTAGAGATTTTCTTTTCAAAGCCGCGTGATTTCAGCATTTTGGGGCATTTACAGGGGAACCGCGTAGACTGTCTACGCGTTTGGTCACTCGGTCTGGGGGACAGTCAGAGCAGGCAGATCCAGCGCGCAGGGGGAGCTGGCCATTCACGCCGTCCAAGATTAATTTTTCGGACGTGCCAAGAATATGCTTGTGTCACGTTGCTGGGGCCAGCACGGGAGGGATGTTGCGGCTCTGAGCCTCCAGCCTGTGCTGATAAGCGGCTCTGCAGTTCATCATCTCAAAAATGTGGTAGATCTGGTAGTGGCAGGAGCTGCGCTTGTCACTGCTGTAGGCTGTCGCCAGGGAGGAGTGGACCTGCAGGTTGTCCTCCAGACCGGTGACAAGTCTGTAGGTGTCAGGACGTGGCCGCTTGCTGAGGACACCTGTGGGACAAGGAGGCAGGAGACGTGGCGTCTCAGCCTTTGTGGTTTTTATAACAGTCTCTCACTGGATCACATTGTCTATAGAAATGGCCATCGAATTCAGGTGCCCACGCGTGTCAGTGGATCTCATCGTCGTGAAGAAATTTTATCTGCTAAAGAGGGTCTGAATTCCATCCGAAAGGAAGGGTCCTTGGAAGCAGAGAGGCTTGTCCCAACAATTTCCCATCTCCCAAGGCAGATAATTGGCTTCTCTGCAGTCTGCTCTAGAGGGAAGTTCCCCGGCCGGCGTTCCTGTCTCCAGTACAGACCACAGGGAAGCAAGCTGTGTCCAGGTGGGGTGCGGGACGGGCTGCCGCAGTCTCCAGCCTGAACGTCCCCCTCCCTCACTTTTTCCCCGAGCGGGACGGGGATGAGGACGGGGACAGGGACAGGGCAGTCGGAGCGAAGGGAGCACCCTGAGTGCCTGCCCCAGCGTTAGGGTTTTGCAGACATTCATGCAGACACTGACTCTAGTCACTGAAGTGCCAAAAACCAGAACCCGATCCACCTGTTGATAGCTGAACGCCGGGCAGCCAGAGGGAGCGGGTAGGAGCGAGCTGCCGATCCCTCCCCATCTCCTGGTTTCACTGGGACAGAAGGGTCAAGAGTGATGCAGGTGGAGGGGCCCTTTTGGATGACAGCCGCTCTGGAGAGCAGCCTAGCGGAGACCTCGGACGCAGGAGCAGCGGGGCGCGGGGCCCTCAGGGCTGCGCGCAGCGGTGGATCTGATGTGGCGGAGAGGGGCGTTCCCAAGCGGAAACGCTTTGCTGGTGGCTCTCGGGGTGCAAGATTGCGGCTGCAGCTGCGAAGGGGTTACAGTTTAGTGTTAGAGCCAAACAAGTATGTACAGAAGAAGGAGAGGGAGAAGACAAATCACGTTAGTCAGACTTACATCTGTAGGGTTGTTTTTTTAATAGTGGTTCACACTGACGGCCTTGTTGCCATTGTGAAATAGTAGATGTTGAAGAGACGTTTAAACGGGGAGATGGAGGTATTGGGCAGGGCTGAGGATGGATGCCAGGACCGCACGCCAGGTATTGCCTGCTCAGGTGGGAGGGAGGCCGAGAGCGTTTAACGACCGCGCACACTGACACAGGCTGTGCTCGAGATAAACACGTTCCTCTCTATCGCCGCGACAGTTAATGCCGTTTAAATACATCTGAAGTACAAAATGCTGTGCTGTAGAGCACTGCTCCCTGTTTACCTGTCGGGTGGCCGTGGCCTACTAAACCTTCCTGCCCCCTTGGTGCTCCTACTGTTTGCTTATATTAAAAGCAGCCGCAACGTGCAAGACATTTTCTGCACATACAAGGAAATGGCATATCCACGGACGAGTCTGCAGTGTAAAAGGAAAATTAGTTCAAAATGTGCAGTCTGGAATCCAGTGTGGATGCAAAATGGTTTGAGATCTGCAGCCTGTTCTCGCTATTTTTGTCTTTGCTACACGCTCAGGGGGTGGTCCATGGGGATGAAGAGATGGGGTAGTCCTGCCCTGGAAAATGCCGTAGGAAACGGGGGGCGCTTTCAGGAGAACCCTCAATGGCGCTAAACAGGTAGAGGACTAAAGCGGGTCCAGTTGCTGAAGCGAGACCAGTACCTTATTTTCAAGGTTTTTCTTCCCAGGGCCAGCCCTGCATGGCTGGCTGGACTGCCTGCGCTTGCCCTGCATCCGTATCCAGAATTTCTAGCTTCCTGCACTTTTCTCCAAGCTTTTTTCTGTTTGCCTTTTGGGATTTTGTGCCTGTGACAATTTGATGTACCATAGCCTCTTTTTTCGCCTTCCCTCTCTTTTTTTTTTTTCTTTCTTTTTTTTTTTTTTTTGTGGAGGGAGGGGTAGAAGTAGGGTGAGCACTGTGGCTATGGAGATGCAGGTAGATAAAGGTAATTACTTAAACACATATAGGGCAGGACTTAGTGGTTTGGAGACCCAGATTAAGATGCAGAGGAGCATGTGAGGTTGATGATTATATTTCGGGGAGAGTTAATTGACGGAAGGTGAAGGCAGACAAAGAACCGCTGCTTACTGCCTTCTTGAATCCCAATCAGGAATTATGATTAAAGACGCGGCGAGACAACAGAGGCCTGATGAATTGGTGTCTTTTTTTTTTCTTTTTTGCCGTCATTCACACTTGATTGACTTCAACCTTTCAAGTGCAAAAGTCTCTCTTTTCCATTATTATTCATAGCCATCTGAGTTTTTCTAATTAAAGTGTATGAAAACAATTACTGATCCGTCGTACTGAGTGTGGTAGTGGGGATGGCTGCCTTACTGTAATGCGTATAAAAAGCCCGCAGTTTTCTATAATGATGTGCAGCTGAGGTGTTAGATAATTTTATTCTTTTTCTACTCTGTTGGGGTTTTTTTTAATTTCTCATGATTTTTTTTTTCATAATTCCTAAAGATCCTAGGAGAGCGCTCTCCCTGCTGATAAAGCTGAGAAGGCTCCTTCTTGCCTTCCCTCCTCGGCATCCCTGCTTGTCCCCCTCCTCCAAGCCCGGCTACCGGGAATTAACCAGTGACCTTTCACGTCTCCCGGCCCACCACCCACAGCCGTCAGATGCTCCCGCCTGGAGTAAAAGGTGGAACGAATTTGGCGTGCTCAGCTTCCCCCCTGGTGATTTATCACTGCCGGCTGCCTGTCCCTGCAGACATCTGTGGGGCCCGGCGCTCACCTCCGTGCACCGGCCGGCCACCCCAGCGAGGGGAAGGAGCTCAGCATCCCTGCCCGGCGCGGTTCGGGTGTCTGCAGCCACTCCTATGCAAACATTCGTTTCTGAGGTTTTTCACAGGCTGCTTTTGCCTCCATTCGCTTAGTAAAGCCAAGGTGTAGTCTGTGCTTGCTTGGATTTGGCATGCGTGTAGATAAGAAAGATTTTGTGTCCCGTGCGTGGGTTTACCTGCAGCTTCACCGCGGATTTGCTAATATCTCGTGCGGTTCAACCGGAGCCTTGCAGTCCTTGATGTTGCAGAGAGCAAGGTACGCTGCGTGCACGTAACAGCCTCACTCCCTCTCTTCTGAAATCCAAGGTTCAAATGCCCTCTTAGTATCTGACAGAAGGATGGAGAGGCTTGTTTTGCTAGGAAGCGTACCTGTCTAGGAGCGTTTATTTACGCCTCGCTTTCCCAGCAGTCAGAGGCTGGGAGCACAAGCACCGCAAGCATTGCAAGCAGGGGTTGGTTTCTGTGCCTTCACGTACCACGGCCCCGGGGAAAGGGAAACGCTCCCTGAGAGTCAGTGGGGTGAAGCATGCAGCTGCTTGGAGCTGCAGAGGTGTCCTCGCTTGTCACAGGCATCTAACCAGTGCTGGCAGCAGCGCGCCGGGGTACGGCACAGGTGGCGACAGCGATATGGGTCCGTCTTTCCAGTTGTTGCTCTGGGAGAAGGGCTGTGGGGCAGCTTTTCGGGTGGTGTGAGATTCTGGCTCTGGATGTTCAGGAGGGTATTTGTTGTCCTGCGTCTGGCGCCAGCCACGTTGCCAAACTGCTAGCGAGGTGGTTTGTGTGTTCTGTGTGTGACCAGATACACCCAAAGAAGCGCGGTTTTCCAGAAAAAGATGAGCGTCGGCAGGTGACTCTTTCAAAAGAGCATCTCTAGTTGAAGCACGCAGACTCTCCAGCCCTTAAGAAACGCTGGTGTTCAAGCGCTGCACTGGTTATGAGGGTGCAGGTTCTAGGCAAACCCTTGAAGAGAGGCGAAGGGACCACATCAGTCAGAGCAAGGAAAGGGTTACCAAAAGCTTTTCGTTCTGCAGACAATTTGCTGTCTTTGTAGTCTTTCCTTATTCATCCTTTCCTTTGTCACCTCTCTCCTTATTTGTACTTTTCTTTCTCGTGCCCCTCCTTTTCCTGCATCGATACACTTTGAAAACAGTGCTGCAATGCTCCCTAGTTCAAGATTACAGCGTACTTTACGAGGTATGATTTAATTAGGGGCCTTATTATGTTTTCAGCAGCTTAAGGTGGGCCTTTCAACTTATCTACCTAATTGGTTGCACAAGAAGTTTCACAGCCCATGACAAAACATTGTCAGTGATCAAAGTCTGAATTCTACATAAAGGAAAAAATATTAATAATAAGATTATTCTTCAAGTGTGCACTGCTAATTATGTCCAGAATGTAACTGTAGAAACACTTTTGACTGATGTGAGCTTTGTCTAATAAACATGAGTCTTCAGTGAGCTATGAAAAGTGCCGCCTCTGACTTTACAATTCTGGTGTCTGATTTTGCCACCGAAGATGTTTAAAATGTTATCGTGTGTTTTTCTTCTCCCCACCTCCTTCCCTCCCTGTTTCCAGGTGACAACACCTGAGGTGATGATGCCCAGCAGCATGTTTCTCCCAGCAGCCGCTCCAGAGAAGGACGGGAACTCGGCGGCGGAGGAGCTGGGGAAGCAGCCTGGTGAGTGCGGGTCGATGAGGCCCACGGGTCCCACCACTCCCCCAGCTCCCGTCACCTGGTCAGGCACTGTGTCTGGGGACATCTCCACCTGCGTGAGCTCCGCATGCCCCGCTGTCTCCTGAGAACCACAGTCGGATGGTGCCCAGCAGAGCTGTTGTCTGTGCCACAAACAGGCCGGTGCCGCAGGTGTCCCCGTGGCAGGACAGAGCAGGGCGGCTCAGAGCCGAGGAGCGCAGCTCAGCACTGTGTGGAAATGGGGTTGAATCCTTGCAAAGGAGCAGACCGGGTGTGAGCGGTGAAAAGCAGAGGTGCTAGAGGGCTGAGGGGATTGGTAGGGCAACGCCGGCAGTTGCAGCTACTGGGCATGGACTGCACTACCACCTCTGCTGTACTTGCCCCGCTGCCGACATAGGTCAAGTGTATACACAGGGCACGCAGTTTGGGGAGCTTTGAGCTTCTGCGGTCCTTATCCAGCCCAAATCTCCTCAGCCTTTTTCTATTGCCGTGCTGTGCTACGAAAGTGTGGCTGTAAATCAACGGCTATTTAGTCCTGGCTTTGTAGGGTGGTGTGCGAGCATCCCAAGAACATCATTGTGCGTGTCTCAGACCTGGCAGGGAAGCAGTGCCGCTCTTCCTTCTGTGCCCTCCTGGAAGGTCTGTAACGAATCTGGGAATGGAGGCAGGCGTTGTTTCCCTTCAGGCAGACGGCCCCAAGGAGCGGTGCTGGTGGGGCAGCGCTGGCACAGCCAGGGTAGCTAATGCTGCCCTGGGCAATGGGATCCCTTCTTTGGCCTCTGCCTGTATCACGTTGCCTTTGCGGGCAGGTCTGTGCTCTTAGTCCATGGAAAAGTGGCAGTGCGGTGAATGCTGGTCCCTTCTTCTCCTGTCCTCCCTCAGAGCTGGTGCCGGCGGACGGAATTTCGTTGCTGTTGTTTCTAGTTTTGCTAGGACTGAGACTCAAATACTATATTCAGTTTGACGAACGTTCTTGTTGGAAAATAGGCAGGACATCAAAGAAAAACGATAAAGGCAGATAGGTGGCTGAATGACCCTCACTTAAAAGAAGAATTAAAGGTGATAAATGCACTAAGGGAACGTGTTTGTGTGTGAATAATTTCCAGATACTCAAAGCGGGCAAGAAAGTAAATTGTGTAGGTTTATGCAATGGGCCATGATGAGAGTAATGGGCTGGTATTAAAATACATGAATGAAGATAGAGGAGAAATGTTAGAAATACCTGTCATCTTGCAGAGAAAAAGACACAGACGTATTAGAGGCAAGAAGAGCGTGTTGATAATCCCTTGTGTGCTGGTGTAATTTTCAGGTTTGCTCTCATTTTATTTTCACAGAGGTCTCTGAGGATTCAGGAAAGAGTCTTTTGCCATCAGAAAGTGCAGAGCACAGCGGAGATCCCAAGCCCGTTCCGGCCGATCAGAGCTCTGCCAGGGAGGACTCCGGCTTCCTCTGCTGGAAGAAGGGCTGCAACCAGGTGTTCAAGAGCTCGGCAGCCCTGCAGACACACTTCAATGAAGTTCACGCAAAGCGGCCTCAGCTGCCGGTGTCCGATCGCCACGTCTACAAGTACCGTTGTAACCAGTGCAGCCTGGCGTTCAAAACCATTGAGAAGCTGCAGCTTCATTCCCAGTACCACGTCATCCGGGCGGCCACAATGTGCTGCCTCTGCCAGCGCAGCTTCCGAACCTTCCAGGCCCTGAAGAAACACCTGGAAACCAGCCATCTGGAGCTGAGCGAGGCTGACATTCAGCAGCTGTATGGTGGTCTCTTGGTCAACGGAGACCTCCTCGCTATGGGCGATCCTTCGCTTGCAGAAGACCACACTATAATAGTCGAGGAAGATAAGGAGGAGGAGAGCGACTTGGAAGATAAGCAGAGCCCGACGGGTAGCGATTCGGGGTCGGTGCAAGAGGACTCTGGCTCAGAACCGAAAAGGGCCTTACCCTTCAGGAAGGGCCCTAACTTCACTATGGAGAAATTCTTAGATCCGTCTCGCCCTTACAAGTGCACAGTCTGCAAGGAGTCTTTCACGCAAAAGAACATTCTCCTGGTCCATTACAATTCAGTTTCCCATCTGCATAAACTCAAAAGAGCCCTCCAAGAGTCTGCTACTGGGCAGCCCGAACCTACCAGCAGCCCAGACAACAAACCTTTTAAGTGTAACACCTGCAACGTCGCCTACAGTCAGAGCTCAACCCTGGAGATCCACATGAGGTCTGTCCTGCACCAAACCAAGGCTCGCGCTGCCAAGCTGGAGGCGGCTGGGGGCAGCGGCGGTAGTAACGGAGCTGGCAACAGCAGCAGCAGCAGTCTCTCTTTGGGTTCGTCCACGCCAAGCCCAGTGAGCACTAGCAACAGTAATACTTTTACAACCACCAACACGAGTAACTCGGGCACAACTCCCATTCCCAGCCTGCTCAACCAGGTGTCCAGTGACAATGTGGGAATTCCTCCTTTAGGTAACCCTGTAAGCACTAA
Organism: Steatornis caripensis; assembly: GCA_013398225.1. Lineage (NCBI taxonomy): Eukaryota > Metazoa > Chordata > Aves > Caprimulgiformes > Steatornithidae > Steatornis > Steatornis caripensis. The sequence continues at coordinate 86,492 of VZSC01010176.1, forward strand.
TATCTCCTCCCCGTCAGAGCCCAAAGAGGTAAACCGAAAGAAGCTGGCAGACATGATCGCATCCAGGCAGCAGCAGCAACAGCAGCAGCAACAGCAGCAGCAGCAGCAGCAGCAGCAGCAGCAAGCTCAAACCTTGGCTCAGGCGCAGGCCCAAGTCCAGGCTCATCTGCAACAAGAACTGCAGCAGCAAGCCGCTCTCCTGCAGTCTCAGCTGTTCAACCCAGCACTTTTGCCGCACTTTCCGATGACCACTGAGACCCTTCTGCAGCTTCAGCAACAGCAGCATCTTTTGTTTCCTTTCTACATCCCCAGTGCTGAGTTCCAGCTCAATGCAGAAGCTAGTTTGCCTGTCACCAGTGGTGCGCTGACATTGACTGGTACGGGCCCAAGTTTGCTGGAGGACCTGAAGGCTCAAGTTCAGCTCCCTCAACAGAGCCATCCGCAGCTCTTACAGCAGCAGCAAGGTCAGCTGTCCTTGTCACAACCTCACTCTGTCCTCATACAGCAGAGCCAGCACCCTGAGAAGAAGAATAAATCTGTAGTGAAGGAGAAAGAAAAAGAAACCCCACGGGAACGGGAAAGTGCAGAGAGGGGAGACAATAATGTAGCGTCTAAGGAGTCTCTGCCTGATAACATAAAGCCCAAAGAGAAGAAGGACTTTGTACCAGGCAGTAGTTCGGAGCCCTCCTTACTGCCTCCGCGTATTGCCTCTGATGCAAGAGGGAATGCCACAAAAGCCTTGCTGGAAAACTTTGGCTTTGAGCTTGTAATTCAGTATAATGAGAACAAGCAGAAGGTGCAGAAGAAAAATGGGAAGACAGAGCAAGGTGAGAACTTGGAAAAGCTTGAGTGTGATACCTGTGGCAAGTTCTTTTCAAACATCCTCATCCTGAAGAGCCACCAAGAGCACGTTCACCAACATTACTTTCCCTTTAAGCAGCTAGAGAGGTTTGCCAAACAATACAGAGAACACTATGACAAACTGTACCCGCTACGGCCTCAGACCCCAGAGCCACCACCACCCCCTCCTCCGCCCCCGCCACCGCTCCCTCCAGCCCCTCCTCAGCCGGCTTCTACTCCTACCATTCCTACTTCTGCCCCGCCAATTACCTCTCCTACAATTGCACCAGCCCAGCCGTCTGTGCCACTCACCCAGCTCTCCATGCCAATGGAGCTGCCCATCTTTTCACCGCTTATGATGCAAACCATGCCACTACAAACATTACCTGCTCAGCTGCCACCCCAGCTTGGTCCCGTAGATCCTCTGCCTGCCGACTTGGCCCAGTTGTACCAGCATCAACTCAACCCTAGCCTTCTCCAGCAGCAGCAGAACAAGAGGCCACGGACACGGATCACTGACGACCAACTCAGAGTCCTTCGGCAGTATTTTGATATTAACAATTCCCCAAGTGAGGAACAGATCAAAGAGATGGCGGACAAATCTGGATTGCCCCAGAAAGTGATCAAGCACTGGTTCAGAAACACTCTTTTCAAAGAACGCCAGCGCAACAAGGATTCCCCATACAACTTCAGTAATCCTCCCATTACCAGCCTGGAAGAACTGAAGATAGACTCACGGCCTCCTTCTCCAGAACCTCAAAAACAGGAGTACTGGGGAAGCAAGCGGTCCTCCCGGACACGCTTTACGGACTACCAACTCAGAGTCCTGCAGGACTTCTTTGATGCCAATGCTTATCCAAAGGATGATGAATTTGAGCAGCTTTCTAATTTACTGAACCTCCCAACGCGTGTTATAGTGGTGTGGTTCCAGAATGCCCGTCAGAAAGCTAGGAAAAACTACGAGAATCAGGGAGAAGGCAAAGACGGGGAACGACGGGAACTTACAAATGACAGATATATTAGAACAAGCAACTTGAACTACCAATGCAAAAAGTGCAGTCTAGTCTTTCAGCGCATTTTTGATCTCATTAAACACCAGAAAAAGCTTTGTTACAAAGATGAGGATGAGGATGGTCAGGACGACAGCCAGAATGAAGACTCTATGGATGCAATGGAGCTCTTGACTCCAACCAGTTCCTCCTGCAGCACACCAATGCCCTCACAAGCTTACAGCACACCTACATCTTCCGCCAATGCAACCTCCTCAGCTTTTCTGCAGCTCACAGCAGAGGCAGACGATTCCTCCACCTATAGTTCTAAAGTAGAAGCTACAGATGAGAAACCAAAGCAGTCTGAACCTCCAAGTACACAGCAAAACCAAACTCAAGAGAAGCAAGTGCAACCAAAGCAAGAGTCTCAGCAGCAACAGGACCAAGGAGAACAAAAGACAAGCTCAGCACACCAAAAGATTTCACAGTTATCCTCCCCTTCTTCATTGCAACAGCCACCTCCCCCTCCTCAGCCCCCTCAGTGCTCCTTGTCACAGTCCAGCCCAAGTCCATCTCAGCTCTCGCATCTCTCCCTCAAACCCATTCACACATCCACCCCTCAACAGCTGGCAAACCTACCTCCTCAGCTAATCCCATACCAGTGTGACCAGTGTAAGCTGGCATTTCCTTCCTTTGAGCATTGGCAGGAGCATCAGCAGCTCCATTTTCTGAGTGCACAGAACCAGTTTATCCACCCCCCATTCCTGGACAGAACGCTGGACATGCCGTTCATGCTTTTTGATCCCAGTAATCCACTACTTGCGAGCCAGCTGCTATCTGGAACATTACCGCAGATTCCAGCAAGCTCAGCCACTTCACCATCAACTCCAACATCCACAATGAACACACTGAAGAGAAAGCTGGAGGAAAAGGCCAGTGCAAGCCCTGGAGAAAACGACAGTGGGACCGGAGGAGAAGAACCACAAAGGGATAAACGTCTAAGGACAACCATTACCCCAGAGCAGCTGGAAATTCTTTATCAGAAATACTTGCTCGACTCCAACCCAACGCGGAAAATGTTAGATCACATTGCACATGAGGTGGGCTTGAAGAAACGCGTGGTGCAAGTTTGGTTTCAGAACACCCGTGCACGGGAAAGGAAGGGGCAGTTCAGAGCTGTAGGGCCTGCCCAAGCCCATAGACGGTGTCCGTTCTGCCGAGCTCTCTTTAAAGCAAAGACAGCTCTTGAAGCTCATATCCGATCCCGTCACTGGCATGAGGCCAAGAGAGCTGGATACAACTTGACGTTGTCTGCTATGCTCTTAGATTGTGATGGGGGACTCCAAATGAAGGGGGACATCTTTGATGGAGCAAGCTTTTCTCACATGCCACCAACTAGCAGTGATGGACAGAGTGTTCCTCTCTCCCCAGTGAACAAGAGCATGGAACTGTCCCCTCGAACTCTGCTGAGTCCATCCTCCATTAAGGTGGAAGGGATAGAAGACTTTGAGAGTCCCTCCATGTCCTCGGTCAATCTGAGCTTTGACCAAACAAAGTTGGACAACGATGACTGCTCTTCTGTCAACACTGCAATCACAGACACTACAACAGGAGATGAAGGGAACGCAGACAACGATAGCGCAACAGGGATTGCAACCGAAACCAAATCAGCATCAGGACCCAGTGAAGGTCTGACAAAAGCTGCCATGATAGCAATGTCTGAATATGAAGATCGGCTGTCTTCTGGCCTGGTCAGCCCAGCTCCCAGCTTTTACAGCAAAGAGTACGATAATGAAGGTACTGTGGACTACAGTGAAACATCCAGCCTTGCAGACCCCTGCTCACCCAGCCCTGGTGCAAGTGGTTCAGCCAGCAAGTCTGGAGAGAGCGGGGATCGGCCCGGACAGAAACGCTTTCGCACTCAGATGACTAATCTCCAGCTAAAAGTTCTTAAGTCATGCTTTAATGACTACAGGACACCTACCATGCTGGAGTGTGAGGTCCTGGGCAATGACATTGGACTGCCAAAGAGAGTTGTTCAGGTCTGGTTCCAGAATGCTAGGGCAAAGGAGAAGAAGTCCAAACTCAGCATGGCCAAGCATTTTGGTATAAACCAAACTAGTTACGAGGGACCCAAAACAGAGTGCACTTTGTGTGGCATCAAGTACAGCGCTCGACTGTCTGTACGTGACCATATCTTCTCTCAACAGCATATCTCCAAAGTTAAAGAAACCATTGGAAGCCAGTTGGATAAGGAGAAGGAGTATTTTGACCCAGCTACTGTACGTCAGTTGATGGCTCAGCAAGAGCTGGACCGGATCAAAAAAGCCAATGAGGTTCTTGGTCTGGCAGCTCAACAGCAGGGCATGTTTGATAACACCCCTCTGCAAGCTCTTAACCTTCCTGCTGCATACCCAGCACTACAGGGCATCCCTCCAGTCTTGCTCCCAGGCCTCAACAGCCCATCCTTACCAGGCTTCACTCCACCCAACACAGGTGGGTATGGATATTATCACGCTGCTCAGAGACGCAGCTTGACTTGGCACATATTTAGCACACGCGGATGTTCCCCTGAGAATGACTGATAATAGGTTACCCGGCCCTTTAGTCAAGCATGTTTACTTGACAGCAAATAAACAATTGGTATTTTATCTTTAATTCCTGAACTCGGGTTTACTAGCAAAGTCTGAAACAGAGAAGATCTAGACACAGTGCGTATCTTTGTTTCGTTAGCACAGACTAAAAATTCTGAAGCACCTTCAAGAAAATGGAAAATATTTACCAAACGGAACATGAAAAGGACTAATGTGCCGGATGCACTCTTCATTATACCTTCCCTTTTGTTATTAAATTTGATTTATGTAATGCCATCCCAAGCTTTCAATAATTCTGAACTGTTTCTAGGGAAAAGTTTGATGTGCCTGATAGCACTGGTGACAGAAACACAGAGCGTGTTTTTGTAACATCCTTACAGTGACCTCTAGGACAAATCCCAGTGCAGCTGTGCATTGGGTTTTGAGCAGTGGCTGGGGACCACCTGAAAGTACCTTGTCAACGAACAACAGTGTAGTCGTGGGACCAATCTACTGTGTATTTTAATAAGATTTTTCGTAACACTACTACATAAAAATGAAGTTTGGCATAGTCCTTTGAGTGGCGTAATCCCAGACTTTGGTTTTTTGGGGATGCTCTGTTCATTTGGACCTGATGGACGGGTGGGAAGTGCAAGATGTGTAGCAAACGGTAGCAGTGGAAGATGCTGCTCAGTAGACTAGCAGCGACCTAGAAAACCTAGAAATCCATGGGCCTTGTTTCACCCCTGCTACATTCCGTGGCATCCCAGAGACGTGCCTGTGTCTGAATTGCCACTCACGACAGAGCAATTGATGTTCTCTAGGAGACTTGCTTTCGCCTGGCAGACTTCTCTCTTTACTTCTGATGATCCCTATTGGAGTTGACTTCCACCGGGGTTGCTCTGCGTTTGCAGAGATATCCCAAGATCCGATCCCCGTGTCTTGTGTCGGCAACAGGCTGAGCCTGTCTCAGGCTGGAAAGCCCGTGACACTGTAGCGCCTGGTACGGTTACACCGTATGCCGCTGTGCACCTTTGTTTTCTGCACTGCGGCGATACAGGTCTCCTGCTGTTAGACAGCGCCCAGAAACCTTAACTTTCTCTCACTGTACTGAACTAGTTGGCTAATGATGAGTAATAATCCATGGTGTGAAGCCTAAATCGGATCTGAACACCTTCCTGGCTTCTTAATCAGAAACCGGAGTGCTGTCAGTCTCCAGAAAGGCTTTCTGACCTTTCAGTCAGCAGACTGGCTCTGAAGGTCCTTTCTCGACAGACTGAAGCGCTCAGTGCTGATGCTGCCCAGTAACGTGGTTGCGTCGTGTTAATAAAATTGCATTCTTCATTTCTTATGCAGGAGGTAAATCTTGGATAAGCAAATCAAAGCCTTAGACAGAAGGGTGGTAGTTGGTGTGAGCAGCTGCATGGACCTTGAACACTCATCTGACGTTTGCAGAGGGGGCTGGCTGCAGAGCTGCTCGCAGTAAATCGCATTGCTAGCGCCTGGAGTGGTGTGGTTGCAGTGACATTGGGTGTAACACCCTAAGGAGAGCCCTAGAGACCCACGACTCAAAACAGGCAACTTTCTCTCCCCTTGCAAGTGGCTGCATTCACCTTTTTCTCCATTACTGCTCGTCTCAGAAACACCTTCTGTTGACACATGGAAAAGAGTTAAATCTCACTGTGTGTGTTGGGTTCTGACCTTTCCAAAGATGATCCACTCTCTTGAAGTCAAGATCCTTTTTCCCACGAGAGCAGCAGAGTCCGGGATTACCTTGTAGCATGGTTGCTGATACCCGTGTCAGAAGGTCCTATCAGAGAGCAGACGAGATCAGAGTAAGTTTTTCTGGAATCTGGAAAAGCTTTCCGCTGGCAGTTAGAGCCTCTGCGAGGCTTTTTTTGCGTAGTTACAGAACTCTTCCCTCAACCCCCAAAGCAAACGTAAAATCGTTCTTGACTGTAGTTGTAGGTCGTTGTAACGAAGCCGTTTTTAAAAACAGTTGCTGTTAGAGATTCTTCTGCTCAGGGCTGCTGCCCCTTCCTGCTCCTTGAATCCGGCCCTAGCTGCATGCCTGAAGGGCGTCTTTGCGTGCCAGGACTTTCTCATGTGATACTTCTGATCTCATTTCAGAGGCCAGAACCAGAACAAGAGGATCTCTTTGGCAAGTTATATTGCCAGCCTATCACAGGTAGCTCTGTGCTGTTTACTTAGTACCCCAAATTTATAACAAGATCTAAAATTACTTTTTTGCACTTCAGTCTGTATTGTTGCCTTTATTTTTCTCCAAAGACCAGGATGTGTCCTGGGGAGATGAGGCTACGGACTGTGAATGTTAAAAGCAATCAGGGACTGCTTAGACAGGACGGAGCTATTTAGAAAGTCAAACAGACTATTTGTGGCCTTTAGATAAAGCTGCAAAGGTCAGGCCATCTCAGCTCAAAGCCTGTCGGAGCAGATAAGGCTGTGCATCCAGGAATGTTATGAATTAGCTGCTGCTGCTGGGCTTGCACCTCTCGGGGACTGTTCAACTAGGCAACATCAGTTTCAATGGCATCTATCCATAATATGCCCTTATCTGAAATCTCTGAGGCTGTTGCGCGTACTTCGTACACTTCGTCCCTTCACAAGTCGCCATTGTCTCCGTGCCGCGTAAGGAGCAGATGCGGGTTTCAGAAGGGCTTTGCGTCAGCCGCCACCGGATTCTCCCGGACCTTGCCCGCCCTCCTCCCAGCCCCCCGCGGGGCTCCTTCGCCACGCCGGCCTCTGCAGAGCCACGGCGGCTCTGTCCCCTGCCCTTCGCTCGGGAGGCCAGCGCCGTGCAGGTTTCCAGCATCGGAGGATGAGCGCAGCGCTGTAGACAAACGAGCTGTTTACACCAGGGTGTCGTGCAGCCAGGTTTTGGAGAGTGCTTTGCGCCTCTTTGCTGCCAGCTACTACTCAGAGCAAGAAACCGGTTCCTGTGCTGTATGTTGAGGAGTGTGGATTCCCTCTGGGCTACACCGGCTTTACAGGGCATGCTGAAGTGACGGGCTCGTGCAATGCAACTGTGCGGGCAGCAGTCTGGGGCTTGGCGTCCAGAAGCCTGAGCAGCACGTGTGTCTGCACAGAGCTTGCGTCTTGTGCTCCCTCTGTCAGCCTCTGCCCCAGCTCCTGCCGTCTGCTCTGGCCAAGGGCCTGGGTATCGGTCTGCCCACTGGCGGCAGGGATGAGGTGGTTGAGGATGCCTGCACTTGTTCCTCAGGATCGATTATGATGATTTAAGACCTCACCAGGATAAATGAGCTGCAGCTCAGACAGAGCTGTTGGCCCCAGTCCCTGGCTGTGTTGGAGTCCCTTTTACGCTGCCTTCGCAAGGCAAAGGAGACCCGTAGCAGCTGGATTTCCCTGCCAGGAATCATTGCCTGCCCTGTACGCAGCGGTTTCGCTGCTGGCATGCTTCCCCTTGGAAAAGACTTGAAGCTGCTGCCGTGCCCCAGATCATCCCCAAAAGGGGCAGTTTCTCCTCTCCCACTGGATGTGTCACAGAAGAGGTGCAGCCTAAAATAAAAGTTACCGTGTCTCCATGGCCGATGACTAGTTCCGTGACTGTTCATACTCTGACCGCCTTTGAGCAGTTACGGTCGCAGCTGTAAGGACTCGGGCCGTGTTAATGAAAGGTTAGAGTTTGTTGAATGGTTTTGTGGCAGGGGTGGATCCTGCAGCAGGTTCCCGGCTCCAGAGCCACAGAGCGTATGGGGCTACGCTGGCAGAATGTTAGAGCTTTGTTTCGTTTTCCCCAAATGGCCTTGAGGGACTTCCCAAGCAAAGTGTTCCTTTTTAGGAGTACGTTCACCAACTGCAGTGGACATGACTAAGGGATGGGACTCCGGGACCCACAGTCCTCTTGCCCTCAACTGCCATCAGCTGTGAGAGTAGAAATCTGCACCAGGGGACTGTGTTGTTACTGGATATTCCTGCTGTTGGGAAGATGGGCAGACTTCACATTCCACCATTAATCCATCTCCTTTGTGAGGAAGCATCACGAAGCTTTTAAATCCACCCGAAACACAACGTTCGTGCCCTGGGGGGGTGTCTCTGAGTACCGCATAAACTCTGCAGTTACTCAGA
>VZSC01010177.1:16942-31399 GCA_013398225.1 Steatornis caripensis
GGGGGGGAGCTCGATATCGGTTTTGTACATATTTGTATATTTGTATATATTTCATTATTATTATTGTTCATTATTATTATTGTTCATTATTATTGTAGTTAGATTAAAGCTGTTTTAACTTTCCTAACCCATAAGTCTCTTTCCCTTTTCTCTCTTCCCCCCCCACAAAGAGCGTCTGTCTTTCACTTAAAAGCCAGCCCAGCTTTAAACCGTGGCAGGTGTAGGTGTGTTTACATAGGAAATAAAAAACACTTTCTAGCCTTTATCGTGCTATAACATCATATAACATTTTGCATGCCGTGTTTTGAAATACACATATTTGTACTGATCACGTTAATTTTTATGAATATTTGACAAGCGATATTTACAAGAAAATGTTAAGTGGTATAAAAAGAGCACGTAATCCTAAAAGTCTTTTATTAAAAGGGAAGGAAACCACTGAGATTGTCATTTGCAAAACGATAAAAAGCCCAAATTTTTATTTTATATTTATTCAGTAGTTCTATTTCAAGTAAGACTACTTGTGAAAATTCAAGCAGCTTTTATGATGGGTAATTCAGAGAAAAATAATATTTGGGGACTATGTTACCAAAAGCCATAAATGATATTGTAACAGCAAGATTTTTACTATATTGCAGAGAAAATCTTATTTGAGCAACACTGTAGAGCATCCTTTTATTTAACATAAAGGGATTCTTTTATCTTTGGAAGATATTTTGGTTATTGCAAATTTAAATTTTCTCTTAATGGTAAAAGAACTACAAATACTAAAATATTCAAAGATAGCATAAACTTCTCAATTGGTGCATTTATAAACATTTTGTATGCAATTTTAGATAACTAGTAATAACATCTTAATATCAGTGCTATGCAAACAATAAAATAGTTTATATTCCGATATATAGGACAGTGGTTGCATTACAACTGGTTATGAGTTTATAGAAGCCACTTGAGTATAAAGCATTGATCTTAAGTACAGAGTTAATTAAGTATTTAGAAATGGGTAAGTATTTCAGTCCAAAGCCAAAAGAAGAGAAGACAACGATCTAAAAATTGTTAAGAAAAACAGGGCTTCCTGAACAATTATGCACAGTTTATAAATTAAGATCAATAAGAATATTCTTAGATCAGGTAAGCTTCTAAATTTATAAAACTTTCCTTGAATTCTGACAAAAATTAAAGTGTTCCCTCAGCAAATGTGCCTAACAAGGTAATAAATCAAACTGTAAATATTAAAGATATTTCTACATTTCCATTCCCAATAGGAAAAGGAATACTAATAGTTTGCCTATTCACAATCCAAGTATGCTTGTAATATCGTATCACAGCAGATTATAGAACGAAAAAACAACAAAAAATATTCTGCAAAACTGACAAACCTGGAGAAGACTCTACAGCACTGGCTCACAGCACATCCACATCCTTCCTTTCCGCTCAGCCACTGCAGGCTCACATCTCAGTTGCAGCAAGACACCAGCAATCTTTCACTCAGTGTTGTTCTCCACTAGTCTTCTCTTCAAAGGTGTGAATGACTAAGAAGGCTGGGGTAATCTCAGATATTTATTGTTCAAGAGCACTGATTGTTTACAGCATACTACAAACAAGCAAAGATTTTTCAGATATTAGAACAGCTTAAAACGTTATCAGTGCTGATGAGGAAGTACAAAAAGGGTGTTTAGGTACTTTCATCCCAGACAACAAAATCTTTAGATCATACCCCACACTTTCACTTTTTTATTGTATTTTCTATGTTGTTTGGGGGTTTTTTGATATGGTTTGCTCCTTTCAAAACTAGTCTGAGACATTTTCTGAGTGGCCCTCAGGAAGTAAGTATTAAAAAAAGTGTTTATGTTTTCATTTATTTATTTTTTGGTTGGTCTGCTTTGTTGAGTTAGATGAGGGGAGAAGAACATTGGTGGTTTTCTGGACTAAAACAGTGCCATTTTATGCAAAACCAATATCCTTCCCACCTAATAACCCTAACATCATACACAACAACAGAATCTTAAGGGCTTAATGGCCGTAACCCCCAAATCTGTTCCAAACTTTTCCAAGAATTTTATTAAGAACCATAAAGTTGTACAAGAAGAGCAAATTATAAACACTGCAGAAAAGTACACAACTTGTTTAATTCACTATATGAGGTAGCATTTTCAAAATTAAAATGTCTCTGATGTTCTGTTTTAGTGTTGTATAGATTCAGAATTAGCTTTGTTTATATTAAGAAAATCAGTTTCAGACTTCACTTTCCAACCGTAAAAAAATTACTTTGTCTACAATGTCTGTTGGTGAAGCAAAAATGATTAAAGCATAGCTGAAGAAATGGGATTTCATTTCTTCTTATAATAAATTTAATGGAAAATGAAAAATATCTAATGATTAGAAATTTAAGAGAATAATTATATCTTAAATTACAGTGTCAAATTACAAATCTTTAAGCTACGTCATCCTGACAAGAAAATATAAATTAATCTTGGTAAACACAGAGAAGTAGTTGAATTTAATTACATTCTAATGCTATTTTCTATTCAATAATTGCTTGTTGCAGGTATATGCCTTTAATGACTTCTTTTTATTAACTGGCCTAATACTTTGGTTACGGCAGACTTCATAAGATTGCTCACTAGCCCACCTATACGTTGTCTAGGTTATTCATTATAAACTAAAAAGAATTCTCCAACCATTAAACAAAGCCCTTTTGTCCATGAATAATTTGCACTAAATTGTCTAAGGCATAAGAAGACAAGATACATTGATTTCAGAGAATAATATTCTTCAAATTTAATTTACTTACAAAGGAGATACTTGACTCAGTGTGTTATTGCCTTTAAAGATGATATATCCATGATGATAAAGAAACATTCAGTTCGGTGAAGAAACCGGCATTTATTCCTTGTGTTCCCTACTGCTCTCATTATTTCTTCTTTTCTTGGAAGTCATTACAGCTACTTTGCTTGTCTTCAATTAGATTGTTCCCTAAAACAGGGAACATTAATCTAATGTGAATAAAACACAGAGAGTCATCCTTCATGTGACTAAAGGACGCTATTGTTAAGATTTGCCTTGCCTATTTCCTGATTCTTTAGGACCGTGTATGTTAGTAATGTCCTTTAAAGCAAATCCTTTAAAAAAACCTGCCTGTGATGGATCTGACAGTGTATCCATTACCTCTTTGCAACTTATTGTTTGGTGTTCTTATTTTTTTCTGCAACAACACAAAACATGAACACTTCAATATTTTGTTCAGATTTCAAAAAGGAATCATTCAAACAGGTTCAGTGAATTTCATATAACTTGCAGGAGGTAGTATCGCTACTGGAAAATACAAGTGTTTTAGCAGCTGCTGTAGACCATATATAAGGAAGAGTTTTCTGAGCTCTTTCTAGGTAATGAGTCAACTCTACATCCTCAGAAATGGAATTAAGTTGTGCTCTATTCCCACAGCAGGATCCTATAGGCAGAAGTTTTTCACAGGGATGCTGATTATGTGTAATGAATGTTTATCACTGTACCTTTGTTAACCATTTGTTTGGATACTTAAAATCTCTTGTGCTGAACAAAATACATAGCATGGTAGTTAATTGAATTAGTATTTCTGAGTATAGTTTACTTTCAATACTTCAGTAAAGTGGAATATCATTTATACTCATTTATTAATTATGTCCTACTATAGCTAATGTTGAGCAACAGTCTAGGACTTGATCCCCTGAAAAGAATAAGGTCCTCAGCTCTTTCATTAGTGTAAGCCAGCAAGGTTTGCTAATTCAAATATGGTAAAATTAACTTCCTAAACATGGGTTGCACTGGGTCTAGGTCAACCCGTCACAGAGATCTTGTTCGAAGTATTTGTATTAACCTTATTCTCCTATCTGTTCCAATTTCTGAGTTTTCTTCATCTTAAATTTCTACAGAGGTCAGACTGTACTTGCTGTACTGCAAAGTTATCCTGGTTTGACTCAATACAGTCCTCTATCTCATATGCATCATGCTCAGAATGAAGGTGAAGGATCACAAGGGTCACTCCATCTCCCTTTATGGCCAGGGCCTGAGGCTGCTAGTGGGCTCTAAGGGCTGTAAGCAGCCTCACCTGGTGCTTCCGCCCACACCCATGGAGCCTATTTAAGCCCAGTATGGGGCACTTAAGCATCTCAGTGATGTTGTGGGGTGCTGCTTTCCAACTCTACCCAGCTCCTTGCTTAAGCATCTGAGGAGAACTCTACCTGATTATTCTGCTTTTGATCTTGAATCTAGCTCCTGCCTGCTGCGCAGTACAGTCTGGGACTTTCCTGGGGCATGGCCCACAGCGTCTGGGTGATGTATATGTCATTGGTGGTGGGGGGAGCTTAATATCAGGTTTGTGCATATTTTCCCATTATTATAATACATGGTTCTTGTAGTCAGATTAAAGCTGTTTTAACTTTTCCAACCCATAAGTCTCTTTCCCTTCCATTTTGGGAACGGAGGCAAAGAGCATCTGTCATTCATCTAATAGCTAGCCCAGCTTTAAACCATGACAGATTTATTGGCGCCCAAAGTGGGGTTGGCTTGAACCAGGACAAAAGTATATATTACAAAAAAAAACCTGGGATAGGAAATACTAGAATTTTCCCAGCAAAATGTACTGATATTTCTTAGGCCACGTAATCATCTAAAGAACTCCCCTGCAAAATATGTAAGGGATGTCAGAAAATTAGTGTTCAACTCATGTTAGGGTTCTCCACTGAGAATTCACACACTCGAATGTTGTGTCTACATCTCTTCTTAGAAGGAAAGGCAACGAACATGACATTAACCTCAAAAATGAGAGGACAGTACCTTAAAGTCATGAACTTGCATATTTATCCTGACCAATCAAATGGGATCTCTGTACTGTCACCTATAGAAAGAAATGCAGAAAAAGTCTGGCCAAAAAGTAGGTAAAAATAAGAGAAGATGGTCTTACATAAAGCTTAAAAAACTAATTCTGTCTCAGACAGATATCGGGAGAGATGCTTCAAAACAACCAAGCTGAGACCTAACTCAGATGCAATGCTCTGCTAACCACTGCTACCTATATTCACTTGTCACAGCAGTATCACTGGCTTGTTATCAGAATTCCTGCAGGGCAACATGTAGCTGTTCAACCTGATTATTGCCAAACTTTGTGTTTTCTTCTTTTGAATTAATAAAAATTAATGATAAAATACCTATGGATTTTGAAAGACAAAAACTGGGCATTTTGCTGTTACTTAATGCAAGATCATAGTTAGTCCTTCCTTCAAGAGAAGTGGAATTCATAGAGCAGCTACCCAAAGTGCTAAATATTTTGTGGGGTGAGTGTTTCAAGAAGAGGGCTCATGCTTACTGCTCAGCTGGGGAGACCTCCCTGCTTTCCATTTCTGTTCTGTCTTTGGATATGTACAACCCAGTTCTCAATGCTTGTATATCTGTTTTGACACTCAGTAGAAAAATATCGGAAAATACTGATACTGGTACTGATACTATATATCTATTGGAAAACAAGTTACATTTCCTGTCTTTAAAAGGTCCCCAAATCAAGTGTTTATTACATGCAATCTCTCCTGTGCAAAAACAAACGAATTCCAAAATTCAAATCCCCTGGTATTAATTGATGTTTGCATTTACTGCAACTAATTGTGCATAACTGCAATCTTTGCAGATCACTGAGAAGCTAAAGAAACAAACTAAAATACAGACAATTTTCAGAATTTTCCTCACAGTTGTTCACTTCATACTTACGTATATCTAGCTAGTTCTTCTAATGTATGTATTAATTAGTTTTTCACATTTTTAAACCTGTCTCCATGCTTGAAATGCCATATCCCCCATATTTTGACTGAATTAGGAACAAAATAAAAGACAACAGAGCACAGCTATTTATTATAACTATAGTGTGACATATTAAAAATGTGTGACAACTGGTAGTGACAATCAGTACCTTAAAACATGATCATACTGTATTTTAACTCAGCGTGAACATGAGAAATTCACTATGTGTGAAAACTAAAATGAGTTTCAAAACTGTATTTGATTCTTTTAACATTAAAATGGAGTTTATCATTGCTTGAAGTATTTGTATAATTGTAAAGTTGCAACTGACAACAATTATGTAAAAACAAATGAATAAAAATTGCAAGATGGCGAATCATTTTCACAAAGAACTGTTTAAAGACTTGAAGGTTCAAAAGCAAAAACAAATTGTATTGAAAATAGCTAAGAGTAAATACACCTAAATAAATAAAAAAAATAAAAGCCAAGGTAAATACATAAAACAATCTTAGTTTTGTGGTAAAGATTAAAAAATAAAATCAGCAACGAATATAAACACACGTACTGGAAAAAGGTACAGGGGGAAAAAATCATCTTTAGGAAACATTCTGGAGCAAAAGCTACTAGAAAATATAGAAAATAATGGACAAAATCTGCAATTCTTTTAAAGCAATGAGTGTTGAACAGCTTGATTTTAATTTCATGTTGAAATGATAACAAAATCTAGAAAAAAATCCATCATTTTGCAGTCATTTTTTATGTCAATTCTTGTCTTAACTACCTCTCTGAAGTAGTATTTTCACCCTCTACTTACAATGAAGTGTTACCAGATTTCTAATAATCTATCCTTAATCTTTATATTTGAAGTAGAGAAACTGGAAATTAATACATCATATCTATGTGCCATGAATGCATGATAAAACTATAACATTAATTGTTATTTTCTACGCTATTTTTTAAAGCATTCTGATGTTCTTGTATATTTATTTTGATTTATGTTATATCATCACCATACATCAAGGTGAACTTTTTGCTGAACTGAATGCAATGATTCTCTTATCTGTCTGTTTGTTGTTTTTTCCTCTTAGTGGCCCTAAGCTGTTTTTGTAATACAAAAACTTGTACGATTAGGACAAATTATTCCTGCTGTTGAGTATTTTCATGTATTTCTCAAATAAATAGACTATTTTTTCAGTTAACATTTCAGTTACATTTGTACATGATTCTAACACTACTCAAAATTTCTTGCAGTTTCACTTATCTAAAATTTTATCACATTTTGTATTCATCAAATTCCAGATTTTGTAAAATATATTGAATGACATCAAATTTAAAATATTGGGTCAACTTCCATCATCCTTGTGTCATATTAAAAAAAAAATCAAACTTCAATTTGTGTATTTCAGTAGTGTCTCAGCTCTTAAACGTGCATTACCTCTTACCTTAAAAATACAGGCCTGATCTCACATCTATATAATTTCACGCTTATTGATGTTAAATTGACATATTCACAAGAAAGAATGTTTAAAACAGCCTTTGAAGGATAAGAAACAAAGTTTTCATAATAGCCTTTTCTGAAGAATTTTGCCAGATTTTTTCATTCATATGAATTACTGTTAATATCTTTGAGTATACCAATTAACCTTTCTGTTGATATAATCACAATATTATAGCATGTTGGGGGTATGTTTTAACTTTTAGATAGGAATATTGAATCATTCCTATAAAATTGTTCTATATCAATTTCAACCAATTTTTTTTACCAGTAAGCAACTCTATGCCTCATTTAGGGATAAATATGTTGAAGATATCCAAGAACCAAGTATGGCAATTAATTGGATATATTAATTAAATAGCCATTCTCTTTAGATCCGAGTGAAGTCTTTTATTCTGATATAAAGTTTTGAAAAGTCTGGTTGGAAGGATGGTCTTTTTTGGGTGCAAAGGAATTTTCATAGTATTGAGTAAGAGCTTTACAGTCTGCATTTACACTTACATAAGAGCGCGCATTTTCTTGCTTTTATGGTTTTCTTCAGGTGTTTCACGTGTTCCAAACACACCTTATTCACTTTGATATGGTCAGATGGACAATTACAGATTCAGACTGAGGACACAGTTTGCTAGCTAATTTAGCAGCCAGCTGCCATTGAATGAAAATATCATCCAAAAATCTACAGAAAGATATTTTGAAGTAAAACAAAAGTGAATAATTTTCTCCTGGTTTACTGTCTTGACAGCTGACTCTGAACTCTGATGCTGTCAGAGCACAGGGAGGGGTACAGTTGCATGGCCATAGGTGAGAAGTGAGGAGAAGGATCACTCCTTCCAGCAGCTGTTAGCCACTAGCTTAGCTGTTACATCAAACAGCACCATAAATTAATTCCAATAATGAATCATTTTGCTTTTCAGATTGATTTTCTATCACTTCCATCTGGAAAACCTTTTATTTTATGCAAAATAGCCACTAAATGCTACCAAATTTAATCATACTTGTACTGTTACACTCACTATGAAATGGAATAAGCACCAATGCAGGATGTAAGGAAAAAGATTTAAATTCAGTCATAAATGTGTGTGAACAGAACATATCTTGCATTCATGTCTGCAGCTCATCTTTAGAAAACATCAAACTCTTTCAAATGTGCCAAAGTTAAATTTTTTTTTCACTCATATGAAAAACTCTTTTAAAATAAATATTTCTAAATAATTCAAGTAGTTCCTAAGTATTTACTGCAACATACCATCACATTCAGGAGTCCCAACCTTTTCTGCCATTATCTGACTCTTGCTTCAGTCCTGCCTCTCTGCAATTATTGTGGATAATAGCTCTGTAAGGATTGTTTAGACTGAAGGCATTGGGCTAGACATGTCCATTGTTTTGATATGTTACCTTGGAAGAAAGATGTACTTTCTTACTGAAATTATGAACTATTGCACTAAACATTTCACTAACATTGCAACCTCACCTGTTGCATTTGATTGCAGACTCTTTTGCCTCATATTTTCTCCAACAGATATATTCTATATCAGAGAAATGAAATAAAAATGAGCCCTAAAAAAAGAGTTGAGGAATTAAATGATAGCAAGGAGTAGCTGAATGTTTGTGTTAAAACTAATAAAGGCTTAGAGAAATTAATGTTAAGTTCTTCTTTCTATTGACATTTTCTGATTAAATTATTATTTGGTTTCCTGTAAAACAGGTGGGGTTTTTTTCACTCACTGAGCTAACAACTGAGTGCTGCATCTCCCACTTGTGCATTTATATAAATATTGCAGTCCCATATTTGCATCTCTGATATCAAAGTTCAGTTAGGAGATAATGTTGAGCTTATGATTCGCTAAAATATTTTTCCGAAGAATTTATTTGAATATGCTTTGTTATCTTCTTGTTTATTTTATTTTCTTTACTTTATTTGGATATCTGTCTAAACCAAATTAGCACAAATATGCACTACAATAGAAAATTCAAAGGAAATATGCAGAATATATTAAAGGATTTTTTTTCCTGATTTAAGTCAGAAGTCTGCATCTAAGTGTTATGTTCCATTCCAAACAAAATATTGTACAGGTAATGTGTCTAAATGACAGTACTAAAAAAAAAAAAAGAAGAATATTTTAAAAGAAAAAAAAACACCAACCCTACAGATAGTATTCTGTGCAACACCGAGAACTGCAAATATATTTGCAAAAAACCTCCATGATTTTGATTACGTGTAATTTGCATATTACGTAAAATGTGAAAGTTGTAAAGTAAAATACTTGTATACATTTTTATCTCCTCTCTAATTGCAATTTCGTGTTAAAAATAGAGTCAAAATTGATTGTAATAAAAAAATAGTAATTCCATACTGTGTTCACTTCAGAGTCTCTTCTGCAATGTGAGTCTTGTTTGTCAGTTCCATACAAGTACACGGTGCTACAGGATGTATTTACCATCATAAAGATGACAGATACAGCGATGGAGAGAAACCTATGCACTTAGAAACAAAAAGGATGGAAATGCTAGGAATTATACATGTGAATTGGTATCCCTAATTAGATATACAGAAAGACAGAAAACTGCTGCGTACAAGCACAAAGTTCAAGCTATAGGAGATGTTTGATACTGATACATGAGAACTGTTAGCAAATTCTGTAATAGTTATCTTCTGCCACCAGTTTACAAAAGAGGAAGCAATCTTGCTGTGATGTACCCATTTGCACAGGCATAACTACCCATTCTATGCAGTCATTTAGATCTGCAAGACAGAGCTCTAGCATCTAACAAATTTACTTTAAGGATACACTTAGCCATTTAGCCCTTGTTTTCGAAAAGTCCCCAAACAACATGGTTTTTTTCAGTATATTTTCAAACACTGGTACAAAGTTTGCTGATTTTCATGTTCCACATAGCATAGAATAAACGATGTTTCTCAAAAGAGACTTGCCTCTCTAGCAGTTGAACTGTTATCTGTCATAACAAGGCTGAAATAAAAGTCTGGATATGACACACTGTTCTCCTCCAACAATTGTACAAAAAACACTCAAGGTTCATACATACCCATCTGTGGTTGATTCCAGACCAGATGCCCTGGTTCTTCTTGGATATATTGCTGCAGTTTTTCCTCACATGCAATCTCTCAGAAGTTCATTACATGAATTGAATGGAAGCAGTATTAGCAACTAGATCAGATTTTAGTACAAACACTGAAATACAAAATGCATTTCCACTTCTGGAACATTATCTGAAGACACAGACACATCTGAGAACAGAATTAAACTCCAAAACTAAACTGGAGAAGAGATGGAGTTAATCCTCAGTTATCTTCTTATAATAACTGTTAGGGAAAATTATTTTCCAGAACATCTATATGAGAAATGTGAGACAGAACATTATAAATTTCTAAAATCTTACAGATTGTAGCATTCTACGGCAGATGCATTGTACCGAGCAGCAATCATTTTGGATTGTGAAATAGTTTGTGTGAACCCAGTCAAGAAAGTGTATTATTTTTATAGATCTTAAAAAAAAAACCAACAACAAACAACAGATCATATTTACAGTGATGCTATAGGATGCTATATTCTGCAAACAAGGTACTTTGAAAATGGGTAAAAATTTAAAAGAGATAACTGGTTCAACACAATTTTACAACTTAAAAAATTACCACAAAAATAGTTAGCAAAAAAAGTATTTCATACAATCTTTTACCACATAAACAGTTAAACGGTGAATAGAATTCATTCAGCAATTTTGTCTTCATAAATAATGGTGGTAAACGTGACAATGAAAGATTACATCCAGTTGTACCTGCCCAGATTTCAAAATGTACATTGAAAACATGGAATGTAATGTCACAAATGACAAGTGAGAAAAATGCTTTACATGTGTTAGAAATCTCAGTCTCATAAATTTATGTGAAAGAAAACAGTGATGACAACATTGAAAGACTGGTGGTTTGTAATAAATACTTGCTGAGGGAATATGATAGATAACAGTGAGCTTTTTACTCTAATGAAGAGTAATGTCAAGAAGCTGTGGTTGGATACTATGGTTAGGCACATTTAAATAAGGGTTTAGACACCTACAATTGGTGGTGAAATAGTTATGCATCAGAACAAGCTACTATGCAAAATTACGAATTTTCCCTTTCATGATTGTTTCCAATCAAGTCTAAAAGCCCTTTTAGAAAACCTAGTTTTGCTGTGTACAAGTTATTGAGCCTTATATTGGAGTAATTACATAAAACCAGATTGCTTTAACATACACTGTCACATTAAATCATCTAATAAATCTATATAGCCTTTATTTTTATGAATTCAAAATAAAAGCAACAAAAGGACCAAACAATGCTGTATCAGCGAATACTGTCATTGACACTGACAAAGCAGTGCTATCTGGTTACATTATTATTAAAATTTCTTCTTTGGCTAATTGCTTTCCCTATCAGAATAAGACAAGCAAAAGTTCAATCACAAGGAAACAGCAGTCTTGAAGACAAAGAAAATGGAGGCAGTATTTGAATTTTTCATGTGGTTTTGGGGGGGTTGTTTCTTTGGTTTTTTTGTTTTGTTTTTTATTTTGTAGTCAGATTTTTGAAAGGAATACCAATTTCTAAAATGAAAACAAATACACCAAGTCACTGAAGGAAGTGAGACAACTTAAAAGAATGTCAGGACAGGCCCAGGTTGAAGCTAGAAGGCAGCTATGGACAAGTCTTGTCATGTATACTCAAGGGGTATAAATGGTGGTGAAAGCAATAGGTTAAGATACTCTAAGCTTCCTGGCTTCTCATAGATGGAGAGGAAAGGATTAGATACATGCCTGTTTACATGGTTATACTACATGGTGACATGCTACGTTTAACACCTATTGCCTTTACGTTTATTCTTTGCTTAAGTAACACTTGGCACGTACTTTAGTGGCCCTCTATCTCCTTTGATAAGCCTGCTTCAGTTGTGAACACTGCAAAATAGTTAATACCGACATGTATGATAGCCATAGTTATCATAGGTGGCAATTAATAACAACAACAAGATACACTGGAACAACCAAAAATAATTGAGGAAAAGTAGAAAAAGTGACACAGATGGAGATGGCTTTTACATTAGGCAAAGACAGAAAAAAGTATGATTCCATAAATATACAGGTATCAGAACAAAGAAAAGAAACAAAAGAAGGAATACAGTAAATAAACATTTAAAATGTCACATAAGGTACTACACTGTATACTTTGTATATGTTATTTCTAACAGGAAATTAGGAAATTTTTTTAAAAAAAGATTAAGTTACTTCTGAAATTGGTTCAAAAAGAAAAGCAGGAGAAAAAAAAATCCTCATCAATAGATGTTTTAATTAGTCTATAAAGGTATTTACTTAATTGCTTTCAATATAGGCAGTAAAAGACAATTTCCCACTTCATGAATTCTGATAAAATCATGTCACATTTTTGACTTTTTTAATATTATGTACTTCATTGTTCATCTTAAAACAAAAAGTGCAACTGTTGAGTTACATTTCCTGGTTTAAATTTATCTTCATTTGATTTGGGCAAGATGGTAGAACAAACTAATTCAAGGAAAGAGATTAAAACTAGAACTACTAGCTCCCTAGCTCTGTATTACATCTGAAATCATATTCTATAGTAACTTGCTCAGACAAGTCTAATCCAGCTCTATGTGGTTGTTTCAGGCAGGCTATATATTTTTCACAGACTAAAATAATTGATGTTCTTGTGAAATCTTCTGCCTTCTAAATCAATAACTCTCTTTCTGGGTTCTAACACTTGTTAAAGAATCAGAGATTGCTCATATTACTTTTTTAATAAAGAGGATATAACAGCAAACTAAAAAAGTATACTTCAGTCTTCTATTGAAAGTATGACTGTTATGATTTCCTCTGACAGTGTGTATCATAACTCTGCTAAAACTCTGCATGATTTACATTAGTTTCTAGCACTAGACTTGCCATTGGCTTAATTTCTAATTCCATGTCTTTTGCCAGTCACCTCAATTTAAATTGATCAGTTAGATCCTTCTTTTTTATGGGAGCAGGTTAGGAAGGTTAATGACACATAGAGGTTTTTTTCTTTCAGGTATTAGGCTAGGTACTGAGCCTGAATTCTGAAAGCTTGTAAGTGTATGCTTGAATCCACTCCTATGCAGAACATTAAGCAAATGCCTTAAGAGTTCTTCGGAACTGGACCGCTTTCACATACCAGTGCCTGGGCCATTTATTGCACAGGTAAGGGTGTTATATGCAAGAGAATATCTTAGACATGTCGTATTAACTCTAAAACTACAGTATGTCTGGAAAGTAGCCTTCCAATGCTCTGCAACCAACAAACTATAAAAGATTAAGAATTTCTAAGGTGTAAAGAATCCCAAATCAGATATTGTTTACTGTTGCTATCTGAAAAGTCCTATTATATTAAATTATTTATTTTAATGTGTATGAACACATAAACGGGGGGGGGGGTAGCTGAATTGTATACCTTGAGTAATAATTTAACTCTTCTAGTTCAAGGACTTGTGAAAGTCATCGTCATGGCCCTTCTCTCTTAACCTTTCTGTTCTGCCAAAACTCAAAGTGAATTTCAGTAAGATTAATTAAAGTTAAAGTCAGAAACTCTCCAAATGCCCAGGACGCAAGATACAACTCTGCTTATACTACTTTTTTTCCAAATTAAATTTCAATTACTAGTTCTCTCTGCTCATAGTTCCTGGGAGTGGCCTATCAGAATACCCCACTAGGGTCACACTGAAGGAAAGGAGTCAGTTTTCAGAAGCTATTTACTGTGGACATCTTACAAAGTACCTGACAGTATTATGGTTATGAAACTGTAGATACAGTAGTTTATTTTGCAGTCAGCAGAAAAGCACTTGTCACTTTTTCTTCCAATAAATATTAGAAGACTACTAAAACAGGCTCAATTTCAACTTTACTATGTCATTCTGTTAGGCACTGTGCTTTAACAGTGTAGTCACATAACAAGAAGATATATAGTTATAGAAATATATCTTATTTTAAACATAATATTATTTTAAGTAGGCAAAATAATTTGTAATGCATTTACAATCCAGTAAAGTTACTTGCAAATTGTATTTTAAAATATTTATCAAGATCCAGATTTATTGGTACTCTGAACCTTTTCAGTTTTGGGGAAAGATAAACAACCTGTAAAGATTTTAAAACTTTGTTATAAAGGT
>VZSC01010177.1:37777-48573 GCA_013398225.1 Steatornis caripensis
CTGAGATTGTAATAGCTACATATTAATTTAGCCACTGATTTATACATATATATACATATATAAACATTAGTGGCATGGGTTATAACATAATGACAAATTATAAACAGGCTGAAGTTTGATAATGCATTAAAAAATTCTTAACAGGTTGACAATTGGGATTTTTTGAGAAAAGAGTTTTCAAAAACCCGACATCTGCAACTGTCCTCATTATTCGAAGTAATTTCTGACAAGACAAAGTCAGTATAGATGCCATTTTGTGTAGAATATTGGCATACATTTAAAAAAATTACAAGATTTTCATAAATTGGTTGTAGCAATATTTCATATCCTCCAAGACAAGTTCTGTAAAGTGGAACTGCAAGCCTCTTTATCTTAAAACGAGGTTTCGATGGGATGATAGCGTTTCACAGGTGTTGGTGAAAGAATGGGGAAAGGTGGGGAAAGGTCAGCATGCATCCTGACACTCTGAACTCTTCATCTTACAGCCCCTATATCAGATGCTTGCTATCCATGGCAAGAAGCAACCCCCATAACAAAGCCTTTTCTCATTGAGTTCTGCAGCTGCTTTTCCTCCTGGATGTAAATTTGTGAAAAACAAAAAACCTCTTTCTGTTCCTGCTGCAGATGCTCTTGCTTTGTCAGTCCTTTCACCCAAAAGAAAAGAGAAGGTTGAAACACCATCTCTGAGGAACCTCACCACCCCACATCTGGAGAGGACCATAAAGAGAAGCAAGTCCCTTTCATCTTTAGTTTAACCATTTATATCAATGCTTGACATTTATCTTTGAGCTTGACAATACACGAGTATTTAATGGATTTATTGATAATTTTCCTTATTATACAGTTTAGCCAATCCTAGAATATCATTATTATGATAGAGTTTGATTTTTACCCACCTACCTTCATGTGTCCTCACAGATGCAAGCAAGACTAATTATAATGAAATTATTGAGGTAAAGGTAGGAAAACTTGGTGTTAGTGAGCAGACCTGTCTACTTAAACATATTCCATTAAGCCCATATTTTACCTTTACATGACTGTGTACTCTAATTTCTTTTCTGATTATGATTTTTCTAGAAATATTTATTTTGCCTTTTTAGGTACTGATCTCATGAACTGGAACACTAAAAGATAACCCATACAAAGTATGGATTAAAAAAAAAATACGTTACGCAGTTATTCCTCTAGAATCTTGAGAGAAAAGGGATCTTTTTATATGAAATTAAGATGCCAATGCTTCAAATGAATTATTCCAGCTGCCTGCACTAATCTAGAAAAGACAGTCCGTAATCCAGCATGAAAATAAAACCAATCCATACTTTAAACACTGAACCAAATAATTCAGTAAAAATGAAAAACAAACCTATCCTCTTAGAATTGATGCTCACGATGAAGTAATAGCTGTTCCTGCTGTTGTAATGTTCACAGATACTAATGTCATCATGTCTATGAACAACTTTCAGATCCAAAGCTTTGGTGATATAATCTCACCATATTTGTAATAAAACAAGATTTTTTCAAATCCTGTCACTTTTATAGTTATGTGACCTAGTTATGTTTGCAAGTTAAAAACCTACCCTTCCTGAAGAATTTAGAAATCTCCTTTATAAGAATTACTGGAACTCTTGGCTTTTTCCTTATGTTTACTTGCTGCAGTGGATCACAACTAACAACTAAGGCTTTATCTACATATCCAACTTTCTACCTTGGGAGGGTGCTAAAAATTTACCGTAATGTAACAGCTGATGTCCTTGGAGGTTGCTTTTGATTTGGGATTCTTTTGGAGGTTTAATTCAGACCACTTGGAAAGAAATTTTCTAGTGCTTCTATAATTTTTTTAACATATTTGACATGGGCTGTTGTATACCAAACCCAGAAAGTAAAGACAGTCTCCACCATGAAACAAGAAATGAGTTTACATGCCTACTTGACTCAATCAGCTTTCTCATCCACTTCACAGTGAAGTACACTACAAAGTTTTTCCTGCCACTGTTTTCTGATTGGATAAGGTTATTATTTGTAGTGCATTTCCTGTTTATTCATTATTGATATCCTTAGCCATATAGTAACCATGCTTTATTCTTTTTTAGCTTTCCCCAAGTCCTAATATTATCTTCAATGTGCTTGTTCCTTAAACTCATGATAAATCATGCTTTGGTTCATGCTCCTTCAATGTACTGATCAATCATTTTGCAGTGCTTCTCTGACTCTTCTTTAAGGATATTTTTTCCTTTAAGAAGATTTTACTGAGGTGCCACAAAGACCAGTGAAGCAGGAGAAAAGTCTGAAATTAACAGAGTACTAGAAAACTTCTAAAAAGAAAAAAATCAAGTTTTTGTACTATTAAGAATAGGCCATAGAATGCCTATGTAGGAGAGAAATTTTTTTGCCTCCAATTTTGGACAGTTTGAAAAAGAGCACTGCTCATCTGCTCAAATGAGTCTGTGCATAGAAACAGAATTTTTTATAATTACTATTATTTTTTTACTTTAAATGCATTCCAAAATATATTTCTATGATTCTGTTCCTTGGAAAATGGTCTCAAAGTTTAGATTCAAGGTGGGGTTCACTGTTGTTTTTTGTGTTGTGGGGGTTTTCCTAAGAATTCAAAGCTGTCCATTTTCATTTGGTGGCTAATCCATTTCTCTCTCCAGAAATAGGAGCTAATATTTTTGGTGTGATACGGACCTCATTAGAAAAAGAAAACTCAAGTATATCATGTAAAGAAATCCACTTCACTTTTTTAAACTGATTTTTCAGTTAAATAGCTTCAAAGGTAATGTAAACAAAGCTCCATGACAAATCTATCATCTGCTAAAATGCGTTATTCAGGTCAATGTACTGTAAGTATAAGCTACATGGGAAAAGTTGGGTAACAATTATTTTTCTCCACAGAAATTACAGGTACAAACTTTAAATTAAACAGATTTCTAAGAGAGGAATTTCTTCCTAATGTCTTGCATTGTTGATAAATGTCAAAACACAGTAATGCCTGATATTGTTACTTAAAATAAAACCAGTAAGTCCTTTTGCACAGGAAGAATCTAAACTAGCCTGTCCTCCATGAAACATAACAAGAGATCTATATTTTGTGATGCTAGTTCAGTTAAAAATAAAATTTTTGAAAAGATTCCAAACTACAAGCCAAGAAAATCTTATTTGAAAGATCAGAAGAAAGATGAAATAGATAAAAATAAAGTGAGATAATATGGTATGAAAAGTATAAAATCAACTTAATAGGTATTCCCCTCTTTAAAATTACAATTAGACCCCAAGATCCTTCAAACCTTATTTAATTAATATCTCATTCATTGTCCATCTGTTATATTTCCAATTTCTTCTTTGCCATCTGGTTTTCTAATGCTGAATCCACCACACAAATTTTTCTACACGTAAGACCTCTAACTTGTAACTGATTGTTTAAAATGTATTATGAAATAGGTACGCTTAGGCTTTTTTCAGGACCTAGCTCACTGCTTAGCACTCATTATACACACCAAACCATCCAGTGTACCTGATAAGGTGAATAATGACTGTAAAGTTGACTCCTGAGAGGAATGGAAGAAAACAAGCAGTCAGAGCAAAAGACACAACCAGAGAAATCAAAGGAGGGGACTCAGAAAGGTTATGAAAATAAAAGACAATTCCCAAAACAGTTCAGCAGAAAGGAGTTATTGACAAGAATACGTTACTGAGAGGAAATTCGATGGTCCCAGAATGTCTCATGCCATGCAACAGGGGAAGCAGTAGCAGCTGGTCATGTTAAACAGCAGTTTTCTCTGCAATTGGTCCTAATAATTTTAACAGGATAGATTTCTTTCACTGGTGTCTCATGCTCTGTCCTTTGTAATGTATCCAGCAATTTTGTCTCTTCATACACCCCAGGACTCTTTAACTGTTCCAGTTGTTCATCTCAGCTGTTCTGATTTTTGTCTCTATGAGCGTTCCATGCTTTTCCCAACAGGCACTCCAACTCATTCAATTCAACAGCTGCTACAAACACTTCTATATTTGGCACAGTATCCCAATGGTTTCAAGAGGTTTACTTGACGAGTAGGTGGGTCAGAATCTATAGTTCCGTAAAATACAACACACATCTGATCTTACTTTATTTTTATGGGTGGGGTTCAACAGATTGTTCTGTATTCCACAGGTTCTGAAAACAAATTCTGATTTTGCTTGTTACATTTTCATGCTCATCAAACAGTTCATTTCTACGAATCTGCTGATCCAAAGTGGGGGACAGTTCTATGAATGTACTGATCCAAAGTGGGGGACAGTCATTGCAGAAGTGGCATAAAATACATTACTTAACTGGCTGGGCATGGAAATAGTAGAGTGGAAAAAATGACAGTCTACTTTCTAGGACTTTTAAATTAAAATAAAGCTCTGAATTCAGAGCAACACAGCACAAGACTAGCAGATAGCTGTCTACTGAAAAAGTACTTAGGAGAGAAGCAAAGGAGTATTATAAAGGTTAAATTGTCCAGAATTTTCACACAAAAACTTTTAAGGGACACATTCAGGTATAATTAACGTAGACATCAGTAATGTTTTTTCAGAATTAGGTCAATTAGACAATCCAATAATTTTTGAACAGTCCTTGAGGATCANAGGAGTATTATAAAGGTTAAAGTGTCCAGAATTTTCACACAAAAACTTTTAAGGGACACATTCAGGTATAATTAACGTAGACATCAGTAATGTTTTTTCAGAATTAGGTCAATTAGACAATCCAATAATTTTTGAAAAGTCCTTGAGGATCAAAAATCAGGGAAACTTAAGAACATGTTAAAGAAAAAAAGGACTTGAAATTAAGAAAATATGACACGGGGAGGGGGGCTACAATTTTTAAATTCAGTTTAACCAACGCATTTATAAGTGTTTATTCCAATCTTAGCTACCTGCTTCTAGGCATATCTAGATGGTTTTGAATACCTTGTGTTAATCTACAAGGTTACACAAAATTTTCAGGCTTAATTGTTTCAAATATGCAGTCCAGGAATAGTGACTGTAAATCTACACTGCTTTACAGGGAGCATGAGGAGATTTTATTTCCTTAGCAAAGTGTAGTTCTTTAACACATGCTTAGTGTATACTAATACAGCACACACATTGCTTAACCTGCTTAGAATAAAATAGCCCTGCTGGCTAGTCAATATGTAGAGAAAAGCAATGTTTTTCTCTGCTTGCTTCCTTTCTTCTTCATTGCAATATCTCTCTGTCTCTGAAGGAATAGGAGTGATATATCATCTTAAATTGCAAGAACAGAATTTTGTGTAGGATATCGGTGGTTTACATTGTGATGCAGATGTGCAAGGCCCACACAGATTCTGACCCAAAATCTTCATTAAATACATTAACCTAGTCAAATTCTCCCCTTAGAGGACTCTTGAGTCGAATGCAACTCAAGTGGACACAAATCTGGAGCAATACTAGATTCCAAATTTAAGCAAAGACATGACTTCATGAAATTCTTAATGAAAACACTGCCTGATTCTTAAATTACATAGCCTTCTCAGGAGCATGTCACAACATAAAGCCAAAAGCTTCAAAATGCTCTAGGACATATTTGGATCTCTGACTTCTACATCTATCACTTGAAAAGTACTAAAAAAAAAAAGACAAACCCCTTCCTGTTCCTGAACACAACATCTCACTAACAAATTTCACTTAACGGTGTCAAAAATTAACTTAAAACTGCTCATTTCAAACAATTTCTGCTCCTAAAGAAAGTCTTTTTGACAATTAATGCTAATTACAAAGAGACTACATTCCGCTACCTTTTCTCACCTTACTTAGCACTTTGTCAGCAATCCCTACTTGAAGCAGGAAGTTATCTCCTGTAAACTGGAGTATGAAGACACTTTTTTAAAGAGCTTTTCTTTCTCCCTTATTTATTTCGTGAAAAAAAATACACATAGCTTACAGCAATGCAGAAGTCCACACAAAACACTAAACCACAGATTTTTCTTCCTAAAACTTGAAAAGTTTTAGATATTTTCTTATTTGTATATTACGAACAAGAAAAGGAGGTTACATTCTAAATAGCTCCAACAGGAAATATCATGGAACACCTAATGTACTCTTCAAATTTTTTTTCTAAAGTAATTCTCCCATGCAAGGACACTGACATCAGAGGAGGTGCTCATCTACACTGGAATGACAGTGTAAGACAGATACACTAAATGTACAATAATTCTATTTTGGAACAACAATATTAATCAAAAAGGAAGGAAAAATGTTGATATTTCTGTTTAATGAGGGTATGAATTTGAATAACGACACAACAGTTTCCTCACTAACTGAAGCTCAGTATTTCTGGTGTCAATCCATTCAGCCAAGACATGCACTGGAAATCTTCCCATTTTAGGGGATGAAAAAAAAAAGTGGGGGAAATTGAAATACCTCAATAATGCTAAGCTGTATGATTCAGCGAGAATCACAGCTGGCATTAGGAGAGTTTTCCAAAAACTTAAATCATGTTGGATAATTTCACTAACATATACATCCAGCTGAAAGGGTTTTCTGATGAGCTTTCTAAAAAAGGTAAACAATCTTATTGTATGTTTAATTTGCCTTTGAAACTCAATTATTTAATCCCAAAGTAACTTTTCATGTATACTACACTAAAATATTTTAAGTAAAATAACATAACTGTTATCATACTAGTCCATAGTCTGTGGATTACAAAACAACATACTCTCATTTTTATCTGCACTGAAAAATCTTGATTGCAGATGTACCATCTAGAGCCCCTTATTAAACGCCGCTTTTGAATTCAAAGTTTATTTATAAATCAAATTCCAGAACAAAATTACAATGTTAAGTACACAATAGAGTTTCTTTTTGGGACGGAGGAAGATTGATTCTTTTTTTCCAAAGGTTGATGTCAATAAACTTGAGGTTAGTGATTTGGCATTAGACAAACATTCACCAAACATTTTCAAAAGTGGAATTAATATACGTTAAATCCAGAGAAAAACATAGTTGTAAAAACCACATGATTCTATAACAATGTTGTGCCTTAGAGACTTGATGCAGTGAACATATTTCTAGACTATATTACTGATTGAATAAAATATTCCATCCATATATACATATGTATATATGAAAATGTTAGGTGGTCATAGATGGACATATATAAATTCTATAAAATTGGATTTCCTTTCATGCATTCATTTTCTTATGTGGAATCATTTCCCTTATTACCTCCAAAACATAGGACCTCTCACTTCATGTTCACCATCATGTAATTCACAGACAAATTAAGTTTCATATTCAAATAAATGTTTGCTCCTCCACCCAACTTTCAATTAGAAGATTGTTCCAGAACCTCTCTGTTCTAATGAATAGCTAGAAAGAAATAACAAAAGAGTAGCAAGATACCAAAAGCAGAAGATTACATATTACTATGGACTTCTACTGCCACTTTCATACATACATTCTTCCAGAAATTCCATTTTAGAATACAATAGGAAGGTACAGACTGGAAAGGTGAACTTACCCATCCCACTGATTCACAGTACAAAATAGAGGGTCCCTAGGACGCTTTCATTCTCAGCACAATCTGATCAGTGCAGAATCATGGCAGGCAGCTGCTGGACTGCAGATACCTCTCTTGTACAAGTTCAGACTGCAAGCAGGAAATAGTGGATGGGGGAATAAAAATCAGCCTTTGGTTTCTACTATATTGAAAGATATGGGTGTGTCATCCAGAACATTCAATTTATAAGTAACTCAACTCTGCTAGTATCTTGATACAGATCTATCATGACTTTTATATGTCACTGATTTGTGAGATCACTTATAAATAATAAATTGCATTAAAATATATTGTGGGAGTAAATACACATGTTTACAGAGAAAACATTTGCTGAAAAAAATTACATAAGAGTAACAAAATTGTATTTTCCTTTTCTTTAAGAATATCTGGACCAAAGAAACTATATACCATGACCAAACTTTTGGTTGTGAAGGTTAGGATGATTTTGACACTAAAGGCCAATGACATTGGTACTTTTCATAATGAAATTCAGACCTCAAGATGATTAAATCAAAGTGACATCAGAAGTAATTTATAATCACTCTAGTGACTTTTAAAGTTCTTTAACAAGTTGCAGTCTCTGTTGGCTAATTTGATTCAGCATTTGCAACTGGCTCATACCTATCAAAAGTGTCACCAAAGATGTTTGTTTATGCATACAGGTGTTTGGTGTCATCTCAGGGGAAGAATGCTGTATCACAAAAGTGCTTATTCTCCCTAGGAAAAAAAAAAGTGTTTAAATACTCTTAACTTCTCCACTACTAAAAACTTCTTCAAAACTAGAGTGACTGCAATATGTTCCTAGTTTGTGGGGATCTAAGAACTCAGCTATTCTTCTTCTTATCCTTGTGATATCCATGGCTTTTTTTCCATAATATTTACAATGTCTGTCCCTTCAGCATCCCATTCACACAAAAGGCTATTAAAAACATTTCTTCTATCGTAAAATCTGTGTGAACTTTTGGATGGCCACATTACTTTGGGGCGGATTAAAATTTCACTCCTATCATCAAAACCCAGGAAACAGTTTTCTGGCTCCCTTCCACTGTCCATAATTTCACTGTTACTGATTAGTAAGAATCCTCATGGCAACGGGTAATGTCATAAGGATACAAAGACAGCAGAACTCTAGCTTCATTGTCTAGACTAGAAAACTGATTTTTTTCTGGTTTTGTGTAATTGGATCTCACTGACATAGGTTGCCTTAAACTGGCTTTAGTATCAAAAGAGAAAGAAGTAGAGAGAATGATACTATGAAAACAGAGGACAAAAATCAAACCATGGCTGAACTCAATATAAACAGACAATGCAGTTCAGAACAATTCCCTGGCTAGAGGTGCTGAGGAACAGATGTCTGAATTTGGCTGATCAGAATGAAGGAAATGGGCACAAAGCAAAACGTCTAAAAGTAGAACAGATCTAAACCCAGAATTCTTTCCATTAAATTCATCTGTCTCAGGGTATAAAGACACTCTTTCTGCCTCTGTGTTCTACCTTATATACCCAGTTGATACAAAGCCAGTGGTACTATTAAAAATTAATCATCTAACTCATTCTGAACATTTTCTTTCTTTTATCTTTGTTTTTAATTTTCCTATTAAAGGTTTAACACAATTTTGCATTCGACATTAAGCTTCCATTTCTTCCCTACAGAGTTATGGCAGTTTCCTATGTGATGCACAGACATGTTCATATTTTTAAACAGTGAATCGCACAATGCAATGTGTTTAGCACACGCTTTCCTTGACACTTTGTTCTTGCATGTTAATCAGAAAGTTCCCATGGACCATTTTTGCCATTGAATACTGGAAGATGTTACTGCTACAAGGACAAAAAAATGCAAATGATTAAGTTACAGAGAACATATAGCACAGTGTCACATGTCATAGAATAATGATCACAACTGCTGAGGGGAAACTGTCAAAACGATGAATTTAATGAATATTTCAAGACAGTTTAAACCAAGCATCAAACTTCATGCAATTTATTTACTAAAAAGATACATTAATATGGAAAACATTCATTAGGGAAAAAAAAGAGACAATATACAGTTTTCACTGAATAATGACTTTCCCTGGGTGGATTTCTCTAACTTTTAGATTTTTTTTTATATCCATTGAAATAACAATTAAAAAACCCCTTCAATATCTCTGAAATGCAGTACCTAAAAATCTTAGTATACCTGTGCTTTCCCATAAAAAACGATGTTCAAATTCACTTGCTACCATAATTGAGTTACATCGTGCTTTATAAAATGCTGTGATTGCTTCAGTAACTTTTAAATTTTATTTCAGATGCATTGAAACAGAATCCCTGTTGTACAAAAGTTTGGGTTTCACTGTCACGTAGAATATCTAATATGAAGATAGAAAATTAGAAAATTAGCATATTAACAAATTAGGCATTTTCCAGAATGATTGCACAGAACACTAGAGAATCAAGTTGCATGCCACAATTCATTATCAATTTGGTGATAAATCATGATATACTACAACTTTTATATCACATTCTCATTTGTGTCTAGCTACATTCAAGAAGAAATATTATTCTTGTTGCTAAAAATCTGTAGGATCAAGGTTTAGATCTGGAAATTGTGTACGAATAATTTGAGACATAACTTTATTAGAGAAAAAATACATCTGTTTGCAATATTGATTGCAAAAGATTGCTCTTGTGGAAAATTCTAGCCATCTGGAATGGTTCTAAATGAACTCTTTGCTAGGTTAGTGTTTTGTTCTGTTGATAGCCAGAGCACTTGATTTCTATCTTTGGCATTTATTGTTCTTTGCAAATTGCTTTCCTCAGCCACTATAACACTATTATAGCAGCACATTTTAACCCTATTTAAAATATATTCTCGCTTGAGACTAGAAAACTTTGACAACAAAACTGAATAAATTAATCGTTACAAATTTCTCAAAGTCGTTAGGATTACATTTACTCTCACTTATCAGGCTTCATGTGTGTGGCTTAGATGAGCACACAGTGAGGTGGGTAAAAACTGGCTGAATGGCAGAGCGCAGAGGGTTGTCATCGGTGGTGCAGAGTCTGGTTGGAGGCCTGTGACCAGCGGTG
Organism: Steatornis caripensis; assembly: GCA_013398225.1. Taxonomy (NCBI): domain Eukaryota; kingdom Metazoa; phylum Chordata; class Aves; order Caprimulgiformes; family Steatornithidae; genus Steatornis; species Steatornis caripensis. The sequence goes on from VZSC01010177.1 coordinate 48,399, forward strand.
TTCCCCAGGGGTCAGTGCTGGGTCCAGTCCTGTTCAACGTATTCATCAACGACTTGGATGAAGGGACAGTGTGCCCTCAGCAAGTTTGCTGACGATACAAAGCTGGGGGGAGCGGCTGACTCACCGGAAGGCTGTGCTGCCATTCAGCGTGACCTGGACAGGCTGGAGAGTTGGG
>VZSC01010177.1:49237-64439 GCA_013398225.1 Steatornis caripensis
GCCTGGATGCATTCCTGTGCAACCTGCTCTAGGCTAACCTGCTTTAGCAGGGGGGTTGGACTAGATGATCTCTAGAGGTCCCTTCCAACCCCTACCATTCTATGATTCTATGATTCTATGATTCAGTTGTCAACTAGAAATACAGCCAGCAAAATTTAGTATAAAGGAAACAAATTTAAATGTTTATCTTTTGCTTAATAATTATCTTCAGGCTGGATGACAAACTGTTAAAATGGTAAGTGGGCTAAGCTAATTGTGTTTTCCTGATTACAAAAAAAACCACAAGAGAAATAGAAACACTTACATATATTTAACCTGCATTTACACTCAATATTGAATGTTTTCTGTGAGTAAGAGGAAACTATGAAGGAAAAAAATCCTACTAATGAAAAATTGATAAATTATATCAAATCCAAATGATCATAGACAGTACATATATCAAGTTATTTTACATGGACAGATGTATCACTCAACACTTGAAACCAAATTACAAACTCTTGGATCTTTGTGGAAAACGTACAAATGGTGCCAACACAATCAATGGAATGACCTGCTAGAATGTGCTCAGTGTTATGAACAGGAGGAGGGTCAGAGTCTGATCTTAACAGAGGTTGACCTTGACATTTGTTCCATGTGCTTGACAAGAGAGTATATATTGAGATGACTATCCACATGGTTTCCGATTGTAAATTTTGATCTAACAAAGCTTGAAAATGCACTAAAATTTGGGATCTCAAGCCAAAGAACAAATGGATTCATTCTTTAATTTCTATACACAGTACACAAACTATACTGCTTTGTTTCTTCCTTTTTCATTCATGCTTGTGCATGAATGTTTATTTCTGGTTGTTTTGCTCTTTGCTGAGTGATACAACTTTAACAGCAACACCTTACCTAAGCACTTAATTTTAAGCACACCATTAATCTTATTGGAACCAAATGAATATCAGCACATTTCAGATTAAATCTTTTATTAAATCCTTTGTGACTAAGCAGACATTTCCTCTGATGCAGTGGGCTACCAGGTAAGGAAAAATGTAAATTAACATCCAGTTATCTTCAGATTTGGTGCAAGATGAGTTGCAAGAGTTGGATTTTTTTTCCCCACTGTTTTTTTTCCCCACTTTATTTTGCAATGAATTCTGATGTCTCAAACTTTACTGCAAGGAAGTGTAATAAATCAAACTTCTAGCTCGATTACAATAAGTAAGTAGCTTCAAACCCAATAGATTGTTTCGCAAGTAACAGAACTAATGAAACCTCGTGTGGATTTCATCTAAATGTATGTGTCTATGACACGGGCATCCTCATGTCAGAGATTCACACTAGCATCACACTCATAATATAATCAGCTCACATACAAGTCATTGCTTTAACAAGTCAGACTGAAAACACATATGCCATTTACAGTTGCAGCTTCTGTAGATTTAAGATTTAGAGTAGATGATGTTCACATTCAGTAGCATGGTCATATTTGTAGGAAATTTGCTATAGTTTTCCATTATTAAAAGTTGTAATTTTCCTATTTTTCTTGATTTATAGGGTAATCTTAGCAAAACTGAGATTAGAAAATAACTGACAGCTCACCTGAGATGAAGGAGTTTGGGTTAACACATTATTTCAGGGTATTTTTCTGCAATATAAAGCATAAGAGCCATTTTGGTCCCTATTTACATTACTGTATTTCTATTACCATCAGTAGAAAATGCAGCTAACCTAGAATACAAGTTTTTGCCAAGTAAGGCAGACAAGTGAGATACAAAGGTGTTACTAAAGGTGGAATCATTTGATTTAACATGGGTGTCTGAATTTGAGTTAGTCTTCCTAGGGTTCCTTTATAGTCATTGGAACCTGATCACTTTAGCCAGTGGTATCTAAGGAACAGCTCATCACCTCTAGAATTAGATGTTTAAGACAGATCAGACACTAAAAGGATATATTTCTCCTCATCAAGTATAAAAGTAATGTAAAGTGATTAGATCTGCAAAGACAAAGACATTCCACTAAATACCTGAAATTTATTGAGCTGTATAGAATGAAGATTTTGTATCTGTTCTAAATTCTTGGAAAATTTCACAAACTGCTGGAGAAAAGCTTCATGTCGTGATTTGACATTGGAACATTAGACATGCAGTAACACAACTGAAACCCTGGCCATTTAAAGATCATATTCTAGTCCATGAGCAAATCAATATGATAGTACGTATACGAAAGAAAAGTAGCTCTAGCAGCAAGGACTGCATATCCATGAGAATGGAGGACACAGTTTCAAGTCACTGGGATGGATTATCTGTCCAGAAGTTGAAATGTTTGATTCATTTCAAGTAAAGGCACATAACCACCACACTGTTAGCTATCTGATTTTCTGTCATCTTTGTCTATTTTGGAGCACAAATTTCAACCTGAAGTAAAGCACTCAAAGTTTTATTTTCTTATTGAATTTCCTTATGGTTTTGATGTCATGAATTTGCATGTTTCCCACGCAAACATATAAGAATGAATGTTTTCTGTCAAAGCTGTAGTGTGAATCCATTGCAGGACAATTTCACTATCTTAAAAACTTAAACAGTGAACTTTAATTTAATTTAGTTGAAAACCAGCCATGAACTCAATTATTAAGGAGTAAAATTCTAGCTAGATTCACAGTAAATCAGCACAAATGCAATGGTTTCAATTTTTATCTGCTAAGTCAAAATAGCTGAAGCTCTGTCCCAAGATTTTGTAAGTTAATTGAAGTTATCATTGCAATAAGAACATACTAGAGATCTACATAATTGGGTTGTAGAAAAGTCTCATTTAAAGGGACTGTCAACTTTTCATCTCCTGTTAATAAAGAATTTTTGGTCTTTAAAAATCAATGGCAAAAGTTGTATTTAAAATTGGCAATTGAGGAATTGGGATTTGAGTATGAAGGTGTAGTGTTCTCCTGGGCTTCTCTGGACAAAAACTCCCCTTGACATTTCAGAAGAATATCTACTCAGCATTTGAAAATATTTTAGTCCTACTCTAATTGTTTCGTTTTAGCTCCAAAGTTGCTTATAACCAAATACAGGATAAAGGCCAGGGTTTCTATAGCAGAAAGAAGTACTTTAAGCTAAGGTGACTAATAAAAAATGATGAGAAAGGTTTTCCCTCTCTTTATTAATCAAAGTCCCTGTTGCCTGTAAAGGCACCTGGAAATCCCTGTACCAGACCAGACCTCTGGGCCAGGCCCGCCCAGCTGCCCCAAACAGGGTTTGGCAGCTGGTGCAGGGCCAGCTCAACCTTGTCTCAGCACCCAGCGGGCAGAGCGGGCAAACCACACGGTGATGATTCAGGGGAGAGTCTTGTGGAAAGGGCTGTGAGAAACCAGGATTCATCCCTCCGCCCTGGGAACTGCCTTTCAGCCCCAGCCATTGCCTCTGCCCAGCGCTGGGCCGTGATGAGCCAGACCTAATCCCAACTCCGGCCTGTTTGTGGGCTGCCTTCCCAGCTGGGCCTGGGGCCTGCAGCAGCACCTGCTGATGGCCAGGATGCAGCCAATCCTGGTCACAGCTCCCAGCCCAGCCCAGCTCACCAGTGATGGCTGGGGTAGAGGTCAGGGCTCCAGGCCTTGCTGGGCTGCCTTCAGCCTTGCTGCACCCTAGAACATCCTTCTGTTTACTCCCGTATCTCTCTGATACCACACATTTCAGACTACACATACTTGATAAGAAAAGAATCTGCTTGCATACTTTTGGTTTTCATTCAGTTGTTTAAACTTAAATGCCGGTAGGATTTATTTCCTCAGTGGTTACAATTACTTTTTAATGCCACGATTCTGAACAACTCCAATCACTCGTTCCAGTTAGCATTTCCTTACACCTGTTAGGAACAATCACATTACCCATCCTACTGCCTATTCGACTAACTTTATTATTTACTTCAGAATGTTTTCAGGCTTCATTGTACTTGACCAGCCTCAATAATTTAGTGTCAACTACAGATTTTCCTTCTCTGAAGTCCTATCTTCCCTTTTTAGATGCCATATAATTATCTGTAGAAAATTTGACAGAAAAATATCATAGCAACTGTTAGCCTTTGGGCAAATAAAAGACCTGATTTACACTCACATTGTCTGGCTTCTGCTCTTCATTCCTAATTTTTAATCATTAATTTACTTACTCTTTGACAATCTTCCCCCAATACTCTCATGTAAAGAATTAACTCTGAAACAGTTAGAAAAATCAAATAAATTATTTTAAGACAAATACATGATTATACCAATAGATTTTTTAAAAAGTATACCTCTATCTAAAGCACAAATACAGTCCATGTGTTATGCTTTAAAGAAAGGTACGTTTATGTCTTCTTTTTCAGAAGCTGCTTCTTATTCATTCATAATGTGTGCAAATACATGTGTATACATACACACAATAATCCCGCTCTAAATGGTTCAGATCTCAAGATCACATAGCATTTTTGTGCTTATGAGATGACATGTGCAAGTCTCATCCTCTCCCCATTTCTTTTTTTCTTTGTAAGATGAACCAAAACCAATAGGAACCCTTGATCATCCCCAAACAAAAGTCATGTCCTACTTACCCATATTGATAATAATTAAAATACATCTGACCAGCAACAAACAAGATAGTTTTAACTATTATATCCACACAGTAGAGAGACACACAAAATATGGATGATAATGTCCATATCTTCACCAAAAGCTCAGAATTACATTGACCAGGAAAGAGTAAGAGGCCTCTCCTCTCAAAATTTGCAAAAGGGATGACAGCATACATATGCATTAAGAATTTACTGATAGCCCAGTTAATGCTTTACCAGTTTACTGGACTTAACAGTCTAATTAAGACAGAATAGTCCCATTGATATGACAGGCAAACATTCTGTACGAAAACTTCCTTGTATACAACCCTTTTCTCTGGTGTTAGGTTTGCCCTTCTCATGTGCCTCTAGCTCCTAAGGTCAACTGCTTTAATAGCTTCAGTCTGAGGGTTGCAAGGTAGCAGCCACAAGAGCACTTTGCCAAGAGGGGGTTGCAAAGTTGTGCACCATGGCTGATTCTTCCTCGTCAGCCTTTTATATGCTCAAGTCTATTTCTCCGTGCTTTCTCACCCCAGGCTTCTCCCTCCTCATTGCTCCCAGTCACAGCTGAAAGCTGTCCTGCGCCCCTCCTGTATTCATAGGCAGATGTTTGTCATGAAGGACCTGCCTGGGGTTGTCAGGCCCTTCCCCATGGTGGCACTCACACACCCAGATTCACACAGGCTGGGCAACAGTGACTTCGCCCCTAACAATTGTTAAACCATTACAAAAATATTATGGCCAGTGAAGGCCATAGCAATTCTGAGCAAGGCCTGAGATCCTGCACTGTCATATCAGTACAAAGCGTATAGCCTGGTACTACTGACAGCAAAAGCCATATTTACCAGACTATATTCACAAAGCAACTATTACCTTTCTTTGCAGATAATTCCTAGTAGTAGAGGAGCCAAAGAGGAAGTTTGCATCTGTTTCGCTAATACAGAATGCATTTGACTAGAGGAGGTTCCAGACCTGAAACAGAAGTTACTATTGGCATTCAACAGTGATCAGCACTAGAGCATGCCTAGTCCTTGATGTTCCGATCACAAATGGCTATTCTCAAATCATGAATTTGTGACTGGTTTGCAGATGTAAAATAACAATATGGACATTAGTTAGTTGGAAGTAACATCTGCATCTGCCACATATGATCTCTTCCACCAAATCATAAATATCTCTCAAAATGGCTGGCGTTAACTTCACACAAGGGAAAAGATACAACTCAGGCTAATTAATGAACTAATTAATGAACAGTATTAATTAACAATTAATTAATGAACAGTAGCAACCTGAATTTATCCAGCAAAAGATACTTTTAGACAAGTGACGAAATTTAAAGTGAACATTAAATGTTCCATCTGAGCCAGGTGTGTTATCGGAATACTCACCCATAGACACATACATTTAGTAACCACCTTCAGAATTTCAATAACAACCATAGCATTGAATCACCTTCTTGGGTGAGGCAGGTAATTGAACTCTTCTTTTAGATGAATTATGACTAACATAAAGATTTATCTGAAGACTCCTGGTGTCATGTGGAACTAAATAAAAGGGCCTTATATCAGAAGATTCTGAGCTAGTTGAAAATTAAAATATTTCCTTTTTGAAAACTTGAATGAGAAACTTTACTTGAAGTAAATGTCTTTCAGGACAAGATAGATGTGTTAGGGAGACAGGATGTTCATTCTCTTTCCTCCAGGTGTTCCATGGCTAATACTGGAAAAGCATCCCAAGTCCTCTTGGCTGCAGGAGTCAGTCATGCAGACATGTGCATGGTCAGAACAGCAGGATCCTCATCCTGTTGCACTGTAGCGAGTGGACTGCTTGGCAGGCACCTCTCAACTCACTCTTTACCCCATGATTTGCTGCCCTAATAGTCACTTTTTGCCTTTCTAAGTCCTTCCTGTGTACCATAATAACCTCCCATCACTCTTTTTTCCTTTTGCCTGATTTTTCTCACTTATTTGATATGTGCAAGATGGTTGCCTCAATCATTTGTACCTTAGTTAGCTATTCAGTCAAGCTACTGTCCCCTTCTGTTACGTATGTAATTTCCCATTTCTCATGCTGCTAGCTCATCTTACCACCCAAGAAGCATCTCTTCCTCATCTTATTCGGTTGAGTATACCAATTCCAACACAACACCTAAGTATTCTTAACAGTTTCATTTACTTTCTTCTAAGTTAGTCTCAATTTTCTTGAGTTTTTCTTCATCCAGTGTGCCATGGCATGCCAAAGTTTAATTTATATGTCTGAGTATTTCCGACTCAAGTTTCTTCATAATGGAACTACAGGTTTTGCACAACACTTTGCTAGATATTATTTATACAATGCTCCTAAAGGAAGTTATCTTTTGAAACTTGCCATTTAACCATATTATTTGTATTTCTATTCTTTCTCCAGGTTTGATCAAATCTGTATACCTTCTCTGACAGATGATAGGCTTAACCTTCCCAAACCTAAGGATTTCTAGTTTTACAGTTTTCACTTTGAAGTCTATTTGTTAAGGGTCTGCTGGAGGTTAGATATATTAGGTTACATATAACCTGTTAAGGTTAGATATATTTACTCATTTTTCTTCTTGAACATCCAGTGTCGTATTGCTAGGGTATTTTCATACACACACACACAAACAGTTTATCCCCCAGGATGCTAAACTTAATTATATTGTGGCAGCCTCAACTGCTAGAGGCTAGTGGTGGTGGAACTTTCATGAGTATTTCTTTACAATATTTTATCATTCAGGTCATTGTTTTTTTCCTACATCACTTGACAAGAAAACAGTGGACAATTTTTCTTCAATCTGAGCTTCTTATGAACAACAATGCAGTGACATTAGAAGCTTTTTTTTAAAATGTTTTTTCAAGTTTCCTTTCCATATCAGCCTGCAAATTTAGTAGCTCAAGTGATTTTCAGTACAGGACCTCTATACAGGATTAAAGTTTATTATCCTGCTCCTCCTCTTACTTTTTCCACTCTAAATTGTACCATGGGATCAGGGGGCAACAGTTTTTAACTGAAGGAGGGTAGATTTAGATTGAATATAAGAAAGAAATGTTTTACTATGAGGATGGTAAAATACTGAACAGGCTGTCCAGAGAAGCTGTGGATGCTTCATCATTGGATTTGCTCAAGGTCAGGTTGGATAGAGCTTTGAGTAGCCTGACCTAGTTAAATATGTCCCTGCCAATAGCAGAGGGAGTGGAACTAGATGATCCTCAAAGGTTTCTTCCAACACAAACCATTCTACCATACTATGATGAAGAAAGCAAGATCCTATATTGTCTGGGTCTCTGGAAACAACAGATAAGATTATTCTAGGAGTCAAACCATTCTCACCCTTTACATGAAAAGGAAAAATTGTCTTTGATCATCTTCCTCCTCAGACTTCCTAGAACAAAATTCAGCGTTCAGTGCAAGCAGTATGGAACAAGGAGACACCCAGACAGGATCCTCTGCGCTCTGAATGCTTCTAAAACACTGGAAACTATATGATAGCAGTACACCAAGGGAAATATTTGAGAGAAAATTTGACACACAGTGCTCTAGATCCAAGAGTTTAAGTCATGCATGTTTCAGATTACAGCGGAAAAAGCAAAACTTGAAACAGCTGATTTTGTCTGTATCCCTGGTGCATTGGCTGAAGTGATGAAAGCCTACCTTTGTGTACAATATCCTTAGGCCCAGAAAGATGAAAAATATGGCTATTTTGATCAGTTACATAATAAGGCCAAATAAGATTTGTTATTAGTACGTGAAGAGCAATATAAGCCACCTTATACTTAGACCTTGACAAGAATGATGAGTTTCACAAATACTGAAATCTGATGAATCTCTGAGATAATCCAGCAAAACGTGTACACGCAAGCACTTGCACACTTACACTGTAAAATTTCACACAAATATCTGTATGTATCACAGAACTTTGTTTTCATTACAAAAAGAGGTTCTTTGGATTATTTTACTATGGCTGCATTAAGGGAGTACTTCAGAGCCAATTTGAAAATAGCAGGGGTCACAACACATTAACAAAGATCAGTGCCATGAGATTATTATATTTTTTTTTGCACTGCAGCCTAACAAGACATACATGAAGCTTAGATACTATTTCATAATGAAATAACAAGGTTGTGTTATTGCTGCTCAGAGGGAACACTTTAAATGTGACTAAACTGCTAATTCTACTATAACTGTCCAAAGTGCCTTAAGGGCCATTTATTAAAAATTTAAAAATAAATTGCTTCTGCCACTGTATAAATCCCTAAATATACAAGGTCTTGAGGGCAGCATTTTGAAGGAGAAATATTTAAATGTTAGAAGCAAAATTTGCTTAGTAGGAGACTTTGGATTTTCATTTAGTTACAACACAGCTACATGTGCCTATCTCAAATTTTGATAATATGCAGTTGAAGTCAAAACTGAATATCATAAAAGATAATGTCTACACTACATCAAAACAAAGTACATAAACACAGTCCATTTGGAAATCACTTTATTTATTACAGCTAGTGATAATCCCAATTGCCAAAGAAGAAGAGAGGACATTCTTTATAGAAAAATTTCATCCTCGCTGTTCCATATCACAACTAAACCATCAGATAATAAAACTTCCCTTGGAAGTTTAAACAATAAATTAAAGTTGGGTTACTTTTTTTTAATTGAAAGATGAATAACTACAAGACCTGCTAGTAGTCATTCCACTGCTGTCAGCTGACACAATTTCTTATATTGTTAACAGACACCTTAGTGCAGAACCAGTGTGGGGCACACTCCGCTTTGTTTTAAAGTGAACGTAATTTTAAAGTACTTCCATGTAATTAATATAAAATCTACAATCTTTGTGCTAAAAAACTGCAGAATTGGGCCTTTAAAATTAACTCCTGTCCTTCTCTGAGGCTGTGTTGACATTTGTAAAGTATGTAGTATTTAAATATTAAAGACAACCTGATGAAAGACATCTTACAAATGGCTATAAAGAAAGAAGTAAATAAAATGAACATTTTAAACATACAACAGTATCACTATTCTCATGAACTATGCAGATCTGAGCACACAAAAGTGTTCAGGCCTGCTTGTTATTAGGAGTGCCACAGCTACTATACAGTGGTATTATATTATAGTAGCACTTACTGTCAGTTTCTGACAAAGGAGATCCATTGCACTATGTGTTGCAAATACACATGCGGAGAGGCAGCACTCACTCCAAAATACCTCATAGATTAATAGACAAGGTTGAAAAGTTATTGTCATCTGATCCAGAGTCCCTAAGTCCTAGTTGAGTCCTGCAGCCAAAGTATTATCTTTTTTTTTTTCCAGACTGACTATTGTAACTATGAAGCTGTTACTCTCAAATATGTTCCCTTCCAAACAAGAGGAAATGTAATTGATAATGAGGAGAAAAGGGTAACAGAAAAACACAGGCTGTAGCAGACTAAAGCCTTTTCTGCTGTAGCGCTCTTAGGGTCCATACACTGCATACTGAAGATTTCATAAATTCAAAGAAAATGAAGAAATATCTTTTTATTTATCAAAGATGTCTATAAACAACCATATTTGGCCCTCTCTCAGCTCCTTTCCTTTTACTACTTCATCCTACAGCTAAAAATATTTTGCTGGATTTGTGACATAATTTTTATTACTGCATTGCCACACACAGGATTACGACTTAACCAAAGGATCAAGCAGAAAATAAGATGCAAGGATAGGCTGTGAGCTTTGCTGCTGGATTAAAGCACAAATCTTCAGCAGTAGCGAAGAGAACATAGACATTGCTAACCAAGGACGTTTCTTTCACTATAAATGTTCTCACTCAAACTTGCTCCACTATGACAGCTCATTCAATCATCATAACAGGCAAGCACACAAAACTAGAAACACCACAGAGAGCTTGAATACACCAATGGGTAACAGGGATGTTTTTCTTGCTACAGTTTTTTTGGCTACTTTGGCCCATGTGACAAAGGGAAGTAGTTCTTCCTCTGCAGGACAGGAAGACATGCTCACCTGCTAGTTCTTATTTTACCTTGATATCAATGTACAGGTGGGGTAATTAAACACTTACCCTCCTTGTACTTCACCACAGATTAAAATCTGAGCTTTAATATTTGATAACTAATAAGGAAACCTTAATAAGTTACTGGGCTGTCTGTATCATTTATCAAACAGTAACGATCCCAGAGATTTAACTATTGAACTCCAACTTTGTCTCTGTGTGGTTTTGGGTTTTTTTAAGAGAATCAGAAGTTTTCATTCAATAGTAAAAGCAAGTAAACTGTGTTCATAAATAAGAATGTTCTGTGTTATGTTGTGAATACTTGTGCAAGTGGATAGATAAACTTTACATATTTATTATGCTCTTTCACCAGATCAGGAATAGAGGAGCTGTGGATCACAAATGGGTAATAGTAGATGCTGACATACAAAACTGGTGTTTTGAACAGTACAGTAGTTGGGTTTAGTATGAGTTTCCAGAACCTGCACTGTTAGTGCCTTTTCAGTAACAAGCTGAGCTTTTTTGCCAGGTAGAATGTCAGATGCATTGGGACAAGCATAGGAGGCTGAACGTTGTGACAAAAAAGAAGAAAAATTACACACAGAACAATTGAGATAAAATGCAATGTTAGATTTCATAATACATATCCTAGAGGGTCCATAGGATTTAGTCCAAAAACATTTCTGCTTTGTGAAGTCAACAACTGGAGAGCATTTGTTTTTTTTCATTAAATGTAAGCAGAAAGAATAAAGTTTAAGGTAGTTGTTTGCTAAATATTTAATACACCAAATAACTCAAGTAAGGTCATCAGAATATAGCACAGAGCTGTCTGGTTTTCATGGAATAAAGTTAAACTAGTAAGGGAGAGTAATTTAGGCAAAAGTCCCCACCACTAGGCGCAAACGAAGCACTGTTAAGTTAACAGTCTATATTGTCAATTTCACATTTGGAAGAAATCCAGATTCTAAGATGATAGTGTCAGCTAGAGCTCATCAAACACCCTGAAATGCTGCAGGGGGAAGACTATTTCACACCCCTCAATAACAAATAAAGTGGGGCCTCCTCAAATGAATATTCATAGATTAATGCTGTGAAATCAGTCTCATTTGCAAGGGGAAAACCCATTGTTAGAGCTACTATGGTCATTTTGAAAAGCTCAGACTTGAAACTTGCAGACAGATTTAAGGAACTACCAGCAGAAACACCAACCTCTTTTTAAGTATCATGCAGTACACAGATAAATGAGGTGGGGGGGATGAGAAACAGTAAGGTACCACAACTTGAAAATAATAATGAGGGAGTAAAATGCAGATGACTCCTTCTAAACAAATGCATTACTTCCAATAGAGTGAAAATAGTAACAGAATAATCCTAAACCTATACTTCTCAGAACTCAAAAATTTTAAGAATCAAAAGAAAGACAAACATAAAAAGTCACAAGCCATTGTGTTTCTGTAAACTTGCAAAGGTTTTTAGTTCTCTTATCAAAGATTTGCCTTACTTCCAGATGAAGGCTTAACAGCAGTTTTCATCCAGAGAGACTCTTGAGGGGCAGTCCAAATTACTCTTACAAACCTTGAACCACAGGAGACTCTAGCTGCAGTTGCCCAAAACAGGAGGGCCATTTACCTGCTTTCTTTTCAATCTCATTGTACACAGATACAACATCTAGACATACAGGCCTTTACTGCACCCTCACCAAGTTCTGGCTACCCAGGCTCATCAGGAAACAGCACAGAAAGTCAGACCCATGACAGGAAAACTGCAGAAGACCTCAGCAAGGACCACAGTTCTATCCTGGGGGAGCTGCTTTTAAGCTGAAGCTCTCAAGATTGGCTCCAGCTGAGGTGATACACTGCAGCTATGTTGCAGTCTTGCTGTGCCCCACCACTTCCGCATTGATCCAGACTCTGCTCCTGACCCACATAGTGGCTTGCCCTTGGATCTGCGTTATCACTGTAGTCTTGTCAATCCAGTGCTGAACTGTGTCTGACTCTGTTCACTCCCTAGCAACCTGATTGTGTTTCAGCCCAGGGCCTACTTTCCTGGCTGGGCTCAGAGCCTGTGGTGGCGCCTGGGGATGACTGAGTTGGGGATGACCCCATCATGATCCCTGGCTCAGCCCAGATCACCTCACTGGGGCCTGCAGGACCGAGCTGGTTGCGGAGGAAGGGCACTGCATTGCCCCAACAGCCCTTAGTCCCCAGTCTTTGCACAGCAGCCCACTGCTATGTACCCTGGCACAGAGAATCAAACTCTGATCATTGTTGGAGCCTCCAAAGCAATAGGTAGTTACTGCAGTATGGTTTCTTAGCTTTCTGTCAAGGCAGACAAGTGACTTACTCCACTGTGCAGCATGCTATACATTTCCCCTGCTGCCTTCTGTCCCTCCCATTTGCACACTAGTACCCTCCTCAGCAGGACTGGCCCTCTTCAAGAAGGTAGCCCTCACAGAGTCACGAAGTCGGCCTCCTGATTGTGTACAAATACTGTTATGTATTTGGGATTATATATCCCAAATACAATCTTCCCTTATGTCTGTGTTTTTTAAAGACTAATGCGATTATGGAATGGGGCATCATTCTATGATGCCAGTAGTCTGAAACTGCACTTAAATGGCATTGTGCAAATTGAAAATAAGAATCTTGCAAAGATTTCAGATTTATTCCCTAGGATGAGGCAAGATCTAATGTCCTAAAAGAATTGTCCATGAAGTCCCAATAGATACATATCTGCCTCATTCAGCAGCTGAACTCCCAGGAAACCATTTTTCCACTTTCTTCAGCACAGAGAGAACACCACTGTCATAAAACTGTGATAAATCAGGATACTGGCCCTTTTTATACTGAACCTAAATTGCAGACCTAATAAAAGCCACACAGATGTACTTGACAGGATGATAGTGAGTTAGTGCATCATTCTTCCACCTCCGGAAACTTCAGGGAATGGCATAGGCTTAAGCTGCAATTTAAATGAGGACAGCGGATTCATCCTTGTCTATTCTAACTCACAGGATGCATTTCTTCTGGAACAACCATTTAAACTCATCTATCTCCATTGACTTAAATACATTTCGTCCAGAATCATAGTGGAGTAAGGCACATCTAGCCTGTAGGATTTAATAGAAATGTCAACAAATGTAGCTATTGTAGCCGGTATACTATGAAAGAATTCCCCAGGATAGTCTTCAAAAATGGGCTGAAATGGTTTAATTCATTGTGGTGTAAACTACCAGACATTCAGCTTGCATTAGGGTTGAATATGACTGTCAGATTTAGGAACTTATTCAAAGAAGGAAGACATACATTTGCTCAAAAACGTTGCTTATAACTCCTGAGAGACTTATGAGCTATGCTGGTCTTACAACAACTTAGCTGAATTTGATCTGTAACTTTAATAGATAATAAGCCTTATACGACAAGCAACACCAGTAGCCTTTATACTGCAACATTTTTTTCCATCAGTTTAATGCAACAATTCATTATAGCAGATAAAATTTTAAAAAATAGTATCCACAAGCTCATATTTTAAATCTTAAACACAGCTTTAAAAAAGGTTTTTAAGAAGAAATTGTGGACAGATTTGATGTGCTAGTTTAAGGTAACTCCATACAGAAAGTATTTCAGTGCTAACATACTATTTAAAAAACATGTTATATAAGCCACAGTAAGGTGGGGTTTTGAAACAGAGCATAGGCGCTTTGTTTTTCTTCCAATTAACCTTTTATCTAGGTATTTGATTGCAAAGCTTAATATGTTAAAAGAAGTTTGTGTCTGGAACAGGATAAAATAAAGTGGCAGCAACATAAATAACAATTTATATTGTTAGAAATCAATTAGGGTGAATTCTATCTCAAATCAGTTCAGGAAAGTACTGTAGTGCTTTTGGGGCTAATAAGACCAATTCAGGGCAATCATGTCTTGTGTTTCATAGTAGAATGAGTTGTTGTTCCGTGCTGAATCTTTGTGTGTAGTGTGAGGGATGCTGACACAAACAATAGTCTGTTGCCTACAAGAAGTAGTTCAAAGACTCTATGTGAATAACATTATCCTATTTTTTCAAAATCCTTACCAGCTTCAAGTAGTGTGGCCACTGAAAGGGACTCCAGCTGATTTTTAACATGAAAAAAAGATGATAAAGGTTCAGCAGACCAGCAGGAAGCAGAGAAATTATCCACTCTTTCCAGAAACTAACTTGATTAAAGTCAATGATCTCATATAAAATTAAGATAACTAAGACCTATATTCTTAGTAATAATTCCTGCAGACATCTTTTCTTCTAAAAGACCAAGTAACTGCTGTCATCATAGATAAAATGAGGAGGAAGGCAGACTATTTCTTTTTGCTGGTTTTATTGTGAGGTTTTTTTTTCCCTGCTAATAAATTAAATATTTGTAGGATCATTAGAAAATCAAAAATCTCCTTTTGTCATTCTTTTTAAAAGTATGCACTTATGTTTTCTGTCTTTATATTTACTATTTTATTTTGCTGTATTTTTTTTCCTAATTGACATTGCTTTGTTATAGTTTTACTTGAGTTAAACATGCTTTTTGTTGGGGGTTTTTTAATTGTTGTACAGCAACTTTTGATTCTGAGGTAAACAGGTGCTTGCTGTGATACCCATGTGTCTGTCTGGACTTAATTG
>VZSC01010177.1:69938-80118 GCA_013398225.1 Steatornis caripensis
AAAAAAAAAAAAAAAAGAAAAGAAAATTTGGATATGTGATTAGTTGGTTTTGGTATAGTGCTCTTCGTTTCACTTGTGTTCACCACTCCTTCATAAAAGCTATCCTCAACTATTTGACCCTTAGAAATGCTTTAATCCAGTTCCAGCCTGCTTGCTGAATGCCATAACACAATGTCTGTTCAGAACCAGAAAACCTTCTGCACTGATAACTTTCAGAGATGCATCATCTTTAGATGAAGCCTCAAGGGCAGAAGTAAAAGAGGCAGTTGCATTATTACCATTTCTTCAGCCATTGTGAAAGGTTCTGCTCACCTAATTTATACAATCATTCCAAACCTCACTTTACTTATCTAGTTATTACATTTATGGGTTGTTTTTTTTTTTTCAAAGAGTTCATAAGAAAGGTCAATTTCTGCATATGACAACCAGGTGTTCAGTGATAGAGAACAAATAAGATGGTCTTAGCTGGCTCTTGAATGCATTATTCTGGAAGCAGGTTAGAAGGGAAGAATGTCAGTACTTGATGTGGACAAACTGCTTCCTCCTCAACCATCCTGAGTGATGGAAAAGGAGGAAGGGAAACTTCCCTTGAAAGAGCCCCTGCTGCCTCCCCTGCAGGGCAACACCAACAGTCCCCCTACTCTCTTTGCCCAGCTGAGGAACACCTCAGTTCTAGTGTTGCATTGCAGGTGGCATGGGGAATAATAAAGCTGCCTACCTCTCCTTCAGACACCTGCTATTTAACTTAAACCTGGACCATTTCAAGTACCTCAAAATGGCTGTATATTACATCCCATTGCAGTGGCCTTCCTCAGAACGTATTTTATCAAAAAATGCTGGAGCCACTGCTGCTCTCTTAGCTTGGAAGCAGTCATCCTAGATCTGTGGTAGTGAGAGGTTTTCCAAGATATTCATGACTGCTACTTTCACTAACTACTTACTATGCAAAGCAGCTGGGTAACATCGACTACCAAAACTACTCTTCTGCTTCTCGCAGCCCTAATAGTTGTTTGCTTTTTGTACAGGAGCTGATGGCTCACATGACCAATTCCCTGTAGTCAAATACAGTTCTGTGAATGAAATCTTGCCTCAGAAGTCATGAGGAAAAATCTCAAATCATAAGCCATCCTTCTTACCTGGCTTCAGAGTTTCTCTTGCAGTGAAGGTTTCTCTCTGCATAGTATCTGCAGCACTTGTTACACAAACAGAAAGTCACTGATTGATAAGACTTGACTTACTAATTGTGCAAAGGGACCAATTATAATATACTATTAGGATGTATTGCACCTGTAGATGTTGAGACTAGAATCATAACAAGTCAAAAAATACAACAACTATTCTTTTGGGGTTGGATGAGGAACTTGAAAGTTATTGAAATAAGTTATGAATGGTTAGACACACATATAATTAAATGCATTGAAATGATGCAGGAGATCCTAAACTATGGCTCATGCTTCCATATTACTAACAAAGGAAAAGAAGAAGTACTGTTGCTAGAAGGAACACTTGACAAAAAAGTTGGCATATGAAAGGAACCCAAATACATTGATAATATCCTCAAATGAGAAAGCATGGAGCTGGATTCTCATATCAGAATACTCATATCATAATATGACTATAAAGTAATGTAACAGGGATGTGAAGTGTGATAATAGAATACTTCACCTTCTATTTCAAAATCTTTGAGAGGATTTCAAATACTGAAGAGATGCTGCTGAGATGAAAGACGACTGTTCTAGGTTATCATAATAATATCATAATAATATCAGTTTAAAAAGTTCTAGATGATTACACGTCATGATTAAAACCAAAAACAGCCCTACAGATCTCCTAGCACCTAGCAATTGATTAAACTTTTGGCTAATATAAACTGATTTCTCTGCATAAAAATCTTATGTGCGTGGAACCAGAAAACACTATGCTTCCAGAGGGTACATTCAGTCTAGGTCAATGCTACACAACACCATGATCACCTAATGCCTGATATATTGCAAATAGCAATACAAAAAGCATTATTTACAGGGCAGTGTTATTTTCATGCAATGTGGTTTTTAATTAATGAAGGTATTTTAGTACACAAAGCTTGTCAATTCTTGTGTTTCAATGGCTCAATATGTGTTTTTCTTTCTTTGTGGTGCATTACCTCTATCTAGATGAAATTTTACAGGCACACAAGTCAAAAAAACAGATTTCTATCCATAAGCCTATGATGGACAAAAAATAGTCTCTAAATAGTGAAACAGAAAATGAAAGGTAGAAAGATGTAAAGGTAGCCAGAATATGGCATAAGTTATTGGACATAGCCATTTAATTCCTCTGAAATAGATTTCGTCCTACATTCCAATGACATAAATCCCATGTAAAAGGTCGAGTACCAGCACGTGTTTTTAACTGTTTTGCTCAATAGGCACATAAATGCTTTTCTGAATAGGAATCTATGTATTTTTTTCCTATTACCTTTTTGTCAGATGCAAAGACTTATGAGAAGCAGGCTGTGTTCTGAAAATAACATTTATTTAGTATGTTATAAAAATTATTATAAAATGGGAAGGAAGAGTCTGTGCTGATTATTCTTTAAGAGGATTTATGAATACTTTCTTAGGTATTTTTCTTTTGTATTTTACGCTTGCTAACTGTGAGCTTTAGTGGCCATAAATCATTAATCTAAAGGAAAGGCCTTAAGGTTGTATATCCTCAGTTTGATTCTGACTTATAATTTGATCATAATTGAATTTTAGGATTTCTGAAGAAATTGCATGGGTAAATATAGCACAATTTTTTATTAGAAAATGATAATAGATCTAGTATAAGATTATCTCATTTATCTTGACAATCTTGTACATTATTCTTTTCCCAAGTATGTAACAAGTACCTTTTGTTATTGATGGTAGTGTGAATAGGACAATAGAGGTCACTGCTGATGGTGTAAGTTGAGAGCTGGCCTGAGGTTCCCTTCTTCAGAAGACACTATCATCTGTCCTTTTCAGAAAAAAGGAAATGCTGACATTTTGTAAACAAAATTAACTGGCTAAGATGACAGAACATACAGTGTTCTGTATTCAAAGACCCTTAAAATCTATTATCTGATGAACATTTGTGAAAAAATAAATTTGCAATGTGTAGTATTATTTTACAGTTTTAGTGAGGCTATTTGCATATGGCAAAGACAAGGAGATTTGCACACAATTTGAAGCTGACATGTTGGCATCACTGAAAAGATGTGGACTAGTCACTTTTGAAAGGTCATTCTCCAAATGAAATTATTTTTCTCTGTTATCTTGCACACAATTGTTTAGTTTTCAAACTTTCTGAAGGCATTCAGATTTCAGTATAATCACAATGGTGCATTCCATTAACTAAAAAAAAAAAAAAGATTATGAATGACCTTTCATCAGGCAAAAGACATAACACAACTGGCAGCTTTATGTATCTATTTTCAATTAGATATAAAAATGCGGCAATGCTCCAATTTTCAGCTACATACTTGCACAGACAGGCATTTCAGACTATGCAGATACTAAGAAAGTTTGAATATTAAATGAAAAATAAATCTATATGATAATGTAAGGAGTACTTAAAGAAACAAATCAAAATTGATTGTGACATCCGTGAGAAGACATAGCGTATTTAAACAAACAAAGAAAGAAAGCAAACATCTGTTTATGGTCATTGCTGCAATACTTGTCCTTTTTCATCAGAATTTTTGCTTCTTTATACTATTTTTAGGTACATAAAATATTCAAGCAGGAAAAGACAAACGAGACCAACAGAAACCCTTTATTAGTGTTCCATCAAAACACAGGTTTTATTAAAGTCTTAGTATCTTCTATACAGTCTATCAACAGCTCCTAAACTACAGATTTGGTGAGATATGAGCTGAGCATTACCATCTTGCCACCTTCTTCTGGATGGTCTGTGCTTGCACCCCAACGTTTCTTTCCAATAGCTACCTGGCTGTGAGAGGACAGCAAGAGAGTGGGGAAGGAGGGTAAAGGTAATGGTGTGCACCTAACTCTTGTCACACAAGTGGCCAGTCACGGCTTCTAATTTCAGGATACATCTGCAAAGCAATAACTGTTCCTAGTCTGCTCCAAAACTTCTCAGATAACCTCGGGTACTTACAGAATTAGTTGTGGTGGCATAAAGCACCCTGTTGGCAACACTCGAAACTTCACTGATTTTTATTCTATAAGCAGCTATCACTGCTGCAAAGCAATTCTATAAAAGTTTGTTAATGAAATACTTCTGGGTTCCATCAGATTCATCTCATCCAGTATGTGGTCTTATCTCCAATTATCAGCTTTCTCTTCCTTATTAAAGAGTTCAGCCATAGGCAGGGTAGGGAGATTTCTTGATTAAAATAATTTGGGTTAGGCTGCAGCTCCAAGCTCTTCTGGAAGAGACAGTATACTCATTTGAAGAAGAGACTATTATTACTGAATAAATCTCAGGGAAGCACTCCTCAAATTGAATCTTGGAGGACACAAGTCTCACATACTATGACCTACACAAGAAGAATGACCCTATACCTACTGAACTATTTGATTCAATACCCATTGAAGAACATCAGTGACCTCTGCACGGAGCTCTATTCATTGTCTCCAGCCTTGGGTACATGCAAAAAATGATGAGTACATTCTGTGACGCGAGAGCCAATGTCAGTTGGGTAGTATTTGTCACTGCTTCCTGGGTTAATCTTGCCACACATTTAGATGTTCCTCATGATATAATCATCCATCTGAAACCCTCATTCTTTATCAAATTCTAATAAATAAAATGTGATGTAATGTGAGTATTTTGCATCATTACTATCATAATAACAGTTTGTGCATAATTATAGGATTACAGCTGTATCAAAAAGCAGGAAGGATTCATCTCAGCTTGAGGGATTTGTTTTATAATAATTTCCTTTCTTTCCTGACAGATACCCAACAGAGAGAAGTTCAAATACTTTTTAAAGGATCTCTTTCGAAATAAACTGATAAAAAGCAATACTGAATTATCTCATTTCCTGGATGACCTAACTTTACTTCTTCCTTTGTCAACTCTGCCTGTTTATAGAGCACTGAAAAGCACTTCTGACACTGCAGTGGAGTTACTAT
Organism: Steatornis caripensis; assembly: GCA_013398225.1. Taxonomy (NCBI): domain Eukaryota; kingdom Metazoa; phylum Chordata; class Aves; order Caprimulgiformes; family Steatornithidae; genus Steatornis; species Steatornis caripensis. The sequence goes on from VZSC01010177.1 coordinate 75,041, forward strand.
TGTTAGACATGTGCAAAAATACGTGCTTCTTCTTTGCAAGAAATCCTATCTCCAAGGAACAGAATTCAAGCAGTCTATACAAGAAAAAAATCTGAAAGTAATTTGGCTGCTAGAATATTATCCCCAATGCCAATGTCTTCATTATGTTATCATCCAGCACTTACACAAATTAATTATGATTATATCAGAAAAAAGCACAGGTATCTGACTCCTATACCAGACTTTTGAAAATTTGCTTTTTGCATAGAACTGCAGCAGGTAATTTCAGAATTCATATTCTAACGTTTTCTGCACATACAAATTTAGTCAGTAGAAAAAGAACACAAAGGTCAATCAAAAATTCCTAGTATCACTATCCCAGCAGTAGCCAACAGCCTTTCATGTAAAAGGAAAAGCTGAAACACATACTGGAATTCATAGTCTGGCTTTTCCCAATCTGAACATAAAATCTCTATTTCAAGCAGACTTTTGTTTGAGTTTTTTTTTAATTTAGTTAATTTATTTGGTGGAGAAAGGGTAGAAAGATGGCTCAAAATCTGCAGGTTGACATGAGTGACAGTGCTTGCAGTAGCAAGGCCTTTTAGAAGAAGGTTTTGTGTTTGCTTCCAAAAGGAGTCAGAGTGGATTCATGTAGGGTCCTGGCAGAGCATGTTCCCTGGCAACTTCTCTTTGACAACAAAATAAATAAAGAAAAGAAAGTGCAGTGAAAGCCTTTCTACTTTCAAATTTAAAATTCACTTTCAAAGTAAATTTTTTTATGGTACCAGCCTGCTTTCCACATTTGCACATCATCAGTAGATGTACTTCTTAGGCGGGATAAACAAAACAGTGTATTCAGACATTTTTACAAGATCTCTAGAAAAGTTATTTTGTTAAAGTTACAGGTATTAATGAATGGACTCTGAAGTTCCCTAGAGAGAAATTCCCTGCCTCTTGCCAGACCTTTTGTACTACCAGTCTGATATTTCCTGTAGTGGCACAAAGCTGGCAGGACTGGCATGCACTGGATTGCTCACTGCCTTGGACTGTGCATTTTGGGGCAGCGTAACCCAGACAACATATAGCTGTCTCTTGTCGAGTCAGCATTGTTAGATTACTAACACTATCCACTAGAGATAAGAGTGGCCTAGAAGCCACAGTAATAATAGCTAGAACCTATATGAAAATGTGATACAAATGAAGGTGTTACAGCCAGTTCCCTGCATACACACCAGCCCTTTCCAGGCAAGAAGTTCTCTCGTAATACAGTTCCCAGTCTTCTCTGCCATGTATAGCAGATACAAAGAGGAGTCACTTTACTTTTCAGTAAGCCCTCCACACTTCTTTCCCTCCCATCCAGCTTCCCTCCTCACAGATATGTCTCGATTGCTAGTGTCACGTTCCAGTGTTCATATCTTCTGGTGTAAGGGTAAATATATGTATTCCAAATAAAAAGATAGTTCAAACATTTTTAGGTTTATTTTTAAAAGTGTAGCATAAAATGCTTTTCTGTGGTATCTAATCTTGTGTGTATGTATTAAGCTACACAGACTTCTGTCCAGAAATTCATAAATTCTCTCCTGTTTCTGTCTTCCTTTCTTTCTCTCATTCTTTGTTCCTTTCTCAAGTTGACCTGGAGTTGAATACTTCTTTAAGAACCCAAGTCCCCAGTCAGAATTTCAAACACATGGCATATTCTTATCATGACATCAAAATTATTTTTGTATCTTTGAAATATACACTTTCAGAATTACTAATAGCAGGATTCTTAGTTAATTCTATATTGTGCCTCATCAAAATTATTCTGGTAATATTATCATTTCTACCTGTGTAATACTACCATATCTACATATAGACTGTTTCCAAACATTTTAGAAACTTTTCCTTTTCTAATAATGTATTTTTTCTATTCAAACAGGATTGAATTGCCAAATCTCCATCAAAATAGCTGTTCTATTGATCTTGTTTTCAGAGATCAATTAATTACGTACTACACATACACACAAACACACACACAAGAGATTCAATTACCCATCCCGTTGCAGCTAGATTACTTATTTGTGCAAAATAGGTCATGCATATGAATGAATAGAAATGGTATGTATTGCTTTTCATACAAATAGTTGCACACAAATGAAAGGAGGGTCAACCCCACAACTCTTACAAAAAATGCAGGAAAATATTACCAAACACCCCCCCCTTATCTAAACTGATATGAAAGGACTTCTCAGAATTAGCCAACTAACGCATTTATGATAGTAATCCTAGTCTAGACGAGGTTTTATAATTTAAAAGGAGATTTTCAGAATCATCTGAGAGCTATTAGTCGTCTAGGTCTCAAGATGGGATCCCAGATACATTAGTTTTAGGTAAGAGTGAAACACAGTGAAACAGTTTAAAGAGGTCAGTTACAGAACGGACAAAGTGGATAACACACTATTAGCTTCATGTGAAAAATTAAAAAAAAAGAAAAAATATTCAAGAATTTAACATATCATTAGAAAATCAGATTTTCAGAAAATCTGTGATGTGTGTAAAAACTTGGAACTTCATTGAAGACATTAATTAATGAGAACAAAAAATTCTTAATGGAGATTTAGCTTCCTAACATAAATTAAAGCAAAAAGTCATCTGAATAAAGCAAGTTAAGAGTAAAGAGATTTAGAAAGACGTATTTTTTTCCTGGAAATGTGGCAGTGCCTGAGAGATTTTCTATTGCTTTTTATTTTAAAAATTTTAAAGATTGCTTAGTTCCCCTCTACCAGTCACAGGTAGAGAGCTCTTATTATCAAGGTGTTTCCTAGATGCTTTTTGCTTCTACACTATTTTTCAAAAAGGCAAATATATCAAGGAAAGTAATTCCTATAGGCTAGTATGCACTGTTAAGAGAAAATCTACGTTCTTGCTAGAGTAAATTACTCCATTAGAAACCTCTTTTTTTCCAGCAAGACCAGCGGAGGTAAAAATTACTTTATTTAAGAAGACAATATGTGCTGAACAACATTTGATGGACATAAAAGATGATCCAATCTACCCTCTACAAATGCTTCCCCAGGCACATACCATTTAAATGTTACACGTGATGAAAGAGTTATTGAAAACTATATTAACCATGAGGTTTTTTTCAGCACCTGAGCTAAGATGCTTCAGTACAAAACACTGATGAGTTTCACAAAAACTGATAATTTTAATACAAACTCAGACAATAAGTATTACTAGGTAAAAGTGGGTACAATATGCAGAAAGAAGGAACCAAGGCAGAATGTGATCATGGCTAGCATCTCATCTTTTTGCTGCACTCATGAAAAATGATCATAGTAGGCTATTTTTTTCTGTCAGAAGATTCTTGCTGCCACCTTGCTTTATAAAAGTACATTTATTTAATCAGGCTGCTGACCTCAGGAGAAAGAGAAAAGGCTTGTACAGATCATAAAAAGAAGTAAATATTCCTTCTCTTGTAGTCCAAGAAACATTTTTAACAAAACATTAAGTGGATGAACTTACTCTCAAATTACATTTTGGGTAGTATACTAATGTCATAGTGGTGCTCTTCACATTACATTCATTTATCCTATGTTGAATATTAAAACATTAGGCGTAGGTCATCTATACCAATCCTCATCTACATATCAGTTGAAGAGAATGTTATTTCTCTAATAAAAGCAACAAGATAACACATCCCACTTCTTTTGACTATTTAATGGTGGTAGTGCACTGAAAAGATTAAGCATTGCATAATAATCGTAATATCAAGATAAATATCACTAAGGTAAATTCTATTAAAGCTGTTTCAAGGCAGACTTTCTCATTTAATCTTTGCATGGAGAATCAGATACTCAGCTCCTACAAGAACACAGACGAAAGTGGGAAAGTTTTTGGTAAACTTAATAGAAAATATAAGTGTACCATTAACATTGTTATATGTTAACGCTGGACATGCAAGCAGCCTAAAATTGATAGCAAGTAACATTTCAAAAGATAAATATTGAAAAAATAATTATTTTGCCTTTTTGGGCACTGTGTTTAATTTGATAGTACCTGGAGTATTCAGTACATGGTTTTTGATCCATGATCGGTCACTAGATAAGCATTAGCAAGATCAGATTCTTAGATAATCCTCAATTTTTGAACTCTGAAGAACGTGTTTCACCAAACATGTTACCGTTGTTATACTTTCTTACAAGAACAAGCCTTTGTATTTTCATTGAGCTCTTATTTGAACAAAAGTACTCATATGTGTGAGATTGTCAATATAGTGATTATATCATCAGCATATTATTATATTTCCTTTCCAGCATCTTTATACCTAAAAATCAAATATTTCTCATGTTGGCCCAATAGCTACATGATGCATTGTTCAAAAAATGTGATAAGGGTATTTTTGTGACAGAGAAAAAAGCACTTTTTTTCTGGCAATTATATTATGCAAATACCAAACCAACAGTTAGGAACCTATTGAATCAGCATTTTTATACTCCCATAGAAGAGATTTGTTTCAAATTTACACTAATTAATATTATAGAGTTCCTAACCTACTTAGTGCAGTACAAGTTTTCAAGCAAAGTATAAAACACAAATTTAAGAGCTACAATTGTAAAATGAACACAGCTTTAATGAGATAATATTAGCAAGGTGATGACCTTGTAAAAATCACAATTTGTGTAAATTTGGATTATTTGTTTTCATTACCCATATCACAGAAACACAGAATCACAGAATGGTAGGAGTTGGAAGGGACCTCTGGAGATCATCTAGTCCACACACACACACACCCCTCCCCCCCACTAAAGCAGGTGTCCCTAGAGCAGGCTGCACAGGAACGCGTCCAGGCAGGTTTTGAATATCTCCAGAGAAGGAGACTCCACAACCTCCCTGGGCAGCCTGTTCCAGTGCTCTGTCACCCTCACAGTAAAGAAGTTCCTCCTCATGTTCAGGTGGAACTGCCTGTGTTCCAGTCTGTGCCCATTGCCCTTTGTCCTCTTGCTGGGTACCACTGAAAAGAATCTGCCCCCATCTTCTTGACACTCACCCTTTAGATATTGATCAGTATTGATCAGATTCCCTCTCAGTCTTCTCTTCTTCAAGATAAACAAACCCAG
>VZSC01010177.1:81277-96214 GCA_013398225.1 Steatornis caripensis
CCTGTGGGTGCATCCCATCGGGGCCCATGGATTGGTGGGTGTCCAGTTTGCCTAAGTGGTCTCTAACCCAATCCTCCTCAACCAAGGGAAAGTCTTCCTTTCTCCAGACTTTCTCTCTTGCCCCCAGGGACTGGGAATCCTGAGGGCCAGCTTTACCAGTGAAGACTGAAGTGAAGGCGGCATTCAGTAATTCCACCTTCTCTTTATCCTCCATCACCAGGGCACCTGCCTCATTCAGCAGTGGGCCCTCATTTTCCTTAGTTTTCCTTTTGCTACTGATGTACTTGAAGAAGCCCTTCCTGTTGTCCTTGACCTCCCTTGCAGATTTAATTCCAACTGGGCCTTAGCCTTCCTCTTTGCACCCTGCATATTCTGGCAATGTTCCTGTATTCCTCCCAAGGAAAAAAATCCTGGATTAAAACTTTTTAAATCTGCTGCTTGTGAAATATTGCAGAGGAGAAATAGCACATATGGGAATGCTGATCTTTTCTACATGTTAACAACTTGATTTTATACACTACTTCACCTTGATTTTTTTTTTCTATGAAGAATTCTTCAAGAGTTGCTGGACTTCTTGAATGTAAAATTATCAGTTTGGTATTGCTCTGGGAGCACAATAAAATACAATAGAATCCAAAATTTTTGTTAGCTAGAAATTTTGGATGTCTGATGATGTTGCTAGGTCTTCACAAAATATGTTTCTATAAAATAAAATTCTCTCTTCATGTAAATTTGTAAGACAACAGTGCTGAATCTTTTCACTTAAAAAAATTGTCAGTTTCTTCAAATTTAGCCATAAGCTCTTTGTTTTTAATACTTTTGAAATACCACAAACTTTCAATGTTTAAGGCTAGGCTGGCTATTAAACTGATGCTCTCTATTAACCCTTTCCCTTTCCAGAAGGGGAAGGGAAAGAGAAAAGGGAGAGAGATACGTTGGAAAAATTAAAACAGTTTAACAAAAAAATAACAATAAAAAGTATAATAATATCAATGGGAAATAATGAAATATATACAAAAATATACAAAATTAATACCATGGTCCACCTGCCCCATGATGATCATGTCACCCTGGACACTGCATGGCAGGCACTGTGAAAGTACCAGACTGGACTCAGTGGCAGATGGGAACTGGATTCAGAAAAGCATGAATTGGGAACAGACAGATCAGGATTGAAGGCAGAATAACAGCCAGAGTCCTTCCGGGACACTGGCCTTTGAAGACAGCTTGACCCTCGGAATCCCTCAGCTTTGTACTGATTACGATGCGTATGGGATGTAATGCTCTGTTTGGTCAGATTTGGGTCACCTGTCTGACCTGCTCCTCCCTACAGGAGGGTCGCAGGTGTGACCACTTTTCTACTCTTTCATTTCCTGTGCATAACAAAGTCAGCAGAAGCAAGCATCGACCTTGGTTTCCATAGAAATAAGCATAAGCAAGAGTTTTTCTGCATACCATTTGTACCATTACTCCAGCACTAACTATAACAATTGAGTGTTATCGCTGCTAGAAGCAGACACTGTCTGAAAAACATTCTGTTACTTTCAGAGAGTGCAGTCTCTTAGAGGAGAGCTAACTGAAAAGTAAAATTACTAAAAAGAAAATTGATTCTGTCCTACCTCAAACCAGGACACAAACTTTCAGGGTTCTCAGTACATAGTCCTTGAATATATTTCCAGATATGTCAGTTTAGAAGAAAAATTGATAGCCTAAAGATGACCAAATCATGTTCACCAGGTAACAATATATGTTTCCAGGACCAGATTATTCCTGTTCCCCAAAGCCTTTGGAAAGGATACTGCAGGGTTAAATGAGCCATGGACAAAGTCATAAAAATAAAGAACATGTAGGATGATTTTTATCTTCAAGGTTTTATCTTTTTATCTTCAAGGTTAGCAAGTCATTTAAAGAGAGACTGATATTTCATAGCTCCATGTCTGATCATTTCCTTAGAAAGAAGTCAGAATACCAACAAACATGCTATGCTGCCTATGACTGCTGTGCTGGTGATGAAACTACCCATAAGCATGAAGTATTATGCATGAATTGTCTAGCTCTTTAGTTGCAGTGACAGATCCAAACTAATAAGGGTCCTTTGTATATCTTAAATAGGTACATTTTCTCTCGTGTAAGTTCTTTTCATTATTTGAGAGATATTGTAGTCTTTCCATTTATTAGTTTTAGGACATATACACATATTTTGCAGCATGAGTGAAATCAGTGAAGTCAGTGAAAAAGGCAAACTATCTGAACACTCTCTCTTACAAATATTTTAAAGCCTTCTGCACTCACTTAAGAGAATTAATCAGTGAGGCCCAAACATCACACTTCTTTGATGTAACATCTTTGTAACAGAAGAGATGGCAGAAGGAAAAAGGAAAGTAAAAAAAAAAAAAGAAAAGAGTTATAATCTAGACTTCAGACACTAATTTAGTTTTACTATTCAAATATCCAAGTCTTTCTTTGATAAACTGGGGAAACCCAAGTGGGACACCAAACTCTTCTCTAATCTCTTTTATGATTGGTGTAAATACCTTACACATTTAGTCTCCAAAAGAAAGAATAATGCATGTATGACTCAAGTCTCACTCCTAGCTCTTGGAAAACGTGCTAACTTCTCGTGGTTTTTAAAGTTTATGCATCTTTTGGTTGTCAAAAAGAGGTAAGAAAGTAAATGAGGGTAGGATGGACACCGTAACAACAAAATACAGTTTTGGTTCACAAATTTCTCTTGGACGATGTGAAAGTAAACCAGCTTCAGATGGATTCAGCCTCCAAGTCAGCGATTTAAAGTATCACCTATCAGAGAAAGCATAGGCTAATACTTCCCTAATCTGAAAGTGAGGTTTGTAGTAAAATTGCAGAAAAAAACAGGCTGGGCAAAGCAAAACTGGATCAGACCTACATAGATAAATCCTCACTGGACTTTTACAAGGGACTGTTGAATAATTGCAAGTACGATCATCACTAAATGTTGCATGTAATCATATTGGACATTTCTAAGAAACATGTTCAACTCTCCTAAAACATAAATTTTCCAAAACTTTCTTTCCCTCTCTCTCTCACTTATCTTTATGGAATGGTAATGCAAGGATAATAGACAGCTGCAACAGAATTAGAACCACACGGATACTTATTACCTCAGTTCGTTCTGAAGATCAGTACTAGCATTTAACGTAAATAGTACTGTACCTTTATTAACTAGTTGATCCAAAAATCTGATTAGTATAATCAGCAGGAGAAAAGTGTAGTTGTACATTGGGATGTTTTAAAGACATTGAAAGCCTTTCTGAGACTCGGGCTTCGTTGTATTTATATGACTAGTTGGGTGAGGAGGGGCATAAGTCACACAGCCTGAAAAAATTAATTTGCTTTCTAAAAGTTTCTAACATTTATTGTAAGCACTGCATCTCAACTCTGAACATACGAAGGTACAATTTAAAGATGCTTTCATAAAATGTAACCCCAGCACAATGCACAGATATAACACTTTCTATTCTTGTTTTCTACTAAATATATATATAACGTCATTAAATTAAGTAACTCATAATTTTAAAAACATAGAAATTTCAACATAACTTACAAAATAATGACACAATCTGCATTCTTTTTTTTTTTTTAAATCTTACCAGCATTTAACCTGAACATTTATACTCAAATTTATTTGAGTATGAAAGTTTTGGTAAGATTGAGATTTTTTTAAAACAAGGGGTTTGAGCCAATAACACAGCATTCAATGTCTCAAATTAAGCACACAGTTTTTTCTAGGGTGAAACGTATAATCAGAAATAAACTTTTCTTAGAAGAAATACATCAGAGGTTTTGCAGATCTGAACTCTGGGAACAGAATGAAATTATAAATTCTGCCTCGTACAAGGGCAGCTACTGTGGACATGGACTATATTAGCCTTCTCGGTTTGTTCTTATTCGTCTATTTTGAATAGTAACTGACTGGGTGAAACCCTTTAGATGATATTTGGAGAGCAATGGAGTAGTCTCAGAGAAATAGTCTCAGAGAAATTTTAGGAGGTTACAGTGTGCAGGACTCAAGAGAGTCAGAGGAAGAAGTACAGCATCTGATGTGGAGACTGTAGCGAGGACCCCAACGCCAACAGTCTGGCCCCAGAAGGGGCTGACCAAGAAGACTCAGGAAGGCTGGAGACAGTTTGCTACAGTGCAGAAAGCAGAAGCACTGAGGAGCCCAGAAGCAGAAACAGTGGGTAGGAGGAGAGGTGTGTGTGAGCCCATTTCACTCTGATCTGGTCAGTTTAAGATTTAAAAGATAGCCATACTACTTCTTTATTCTGAGGACACATGGCTTACTGATTTTAAAAGCTTTTCAGTCTTCCTTGGGGATCTAGAGGATCTAGTTACGTTCGTCTCAAAACAGGGCCCAATTTACCATCTTGTCAGGCAGTACTTTTGACAATTTTTGTTGTTTTCTTTAGATAATGTTTTAGCCTTACTTTTCATCTTTGTCAAGGAGATTATAGCCTGCATAATGTAAATCCAAGAAGGAAAATACTCTTAAGCTACTTGCCAAGACTTTCAGAAAACTGTTATAAAGGTGCAACATGGCACATAGATACTCTGCTGTTAAAATATTAACAGTAAAAGTAGGGAGGGGTGGGAAGAGGGAAGGTACTAATATTAAACTGTGTCAATCTATGAAATTCAAACACAAACACTGAATTTGGGCTAGAACTTTATTTCATGTAATCAGCATAATTCTTTTGACTTCCCTTGAATCCAGCCAGCATGTACAAGTCAATTAGCTGGTTTGGTTCTCCTATTCATCATTACCTCTGCCAAGGACAGAATCTGACCACAGCTTCCATGTGTTCCATGCTGGATTGTTCCCTATGATAGACTGGAATATCAGGCCATGTGAACCTCTGTGCTTATATATCCATCAATTTCAATGAGAAGTCACAGAGGCATAAGGGTCCATCTTCCTAAATGTCTTTCTAGAGCTGGAAGATACTGTTTGTTTATTCTTTTCAAAGTAGATGCTTATCAAACTCTACCGATAGAGACTATTTCATTTTTCAGAGTAGCCCTTGTTGCATTCATCAGAGTAACTGACTACTTCTTCCCTCATTCATTCATCTTTTTTTTTTTTGTTTTCCAAACTTTTCTTTCCATTGTAGCACTTGCAGTGGATCAGAGCCATATGGCTCTGACTTTTAACTGCTGCAACAAGCTGCTCTACCACCTGTCGAAGGACTGATACAGACTCTGAATCCCTGCTCCTTAATTCCAGAAATTCTGTATCTGCTTTCACAGTTCCTAGGCTTTTCACAAATCAGTGAAAGGAAAGAATGACTCTAAACCCATTTAACAGACAATATACAGATTGTTGTATTGATATTTATAAAAAGCATGTGTCTTGGAAGACTACAGTACAGGAATTAATTTCTTTTTAACATCTTAACAGTGTAAAAGTTGAGGAAATATCTAATGATGAGTGGAATGTGCTTTGTAGAATTTTCAATTAATCTTGAATCTAAAAGTAGATGAGTAGATATATTTGATTTTCAAATACCACATATTTCAAGACTTCAATGGCAACCTCTTTAAAAAAATAAAACAAAAGCCTTCCTGAATTTTGTTATATTTATGGGACAGTATAATAGAATCAATTTTTATCTCTTCACGTTAGTTACCTTTTCATATAACATGCAGTTTTTCTATATAGTATAGCTCAAAATATTCATTAAAAATTTACACTTTTTTTCCATTTAAGTCTTATAAGTGAAATAGACATGTCATTAACATTCATTCTGTAACTGAGGAGCACCATGAAGGCCCAAATGAAATCAAACAGGAGTACTTTTAAAAAACAGAAATAAAATATACACTGAATATTCTTACCTGAGGGTACATTTTCCTGCATACACAGTAGTGGTAGGATTTACAAACAGGATTAAATGTGTACACCTTTTCTATGTGTGTTGTACCCACACAATACACTTCACATTCACCAATATCAGCATTTTGTGGAATTGCATTTTCACTTTTAGAAAACCTGGCTGATTCATTATTTTATGTCATATATAATATCTGGGGATGTTTGTTTGCAATTCATTGGTCATAACCTAAAGTAACTGTGCCACAATCTTATTAATTGAAATGCAAGCCATATGAAAAGGAACTATTTGTTCAACAAAACTGTCATTTCTTGCAAGTAAGAGAAGATTGGGTGAGGACAGATCAAGGAGTGGGGGTTGGAGGCTAGGATGGAAGCGTTCAGTAAGATATTTCTTCACATTAAACCATAAACCACTGCCTACATATGCATTATAACAAGACATCAAAAAAAACAAAGATGAAACATGAGAAACACAGAAGCGTTACAGAACAGAACGAGCATGAGGATAAATAAGGAAGGCAGGAAGGAAACATTATGGTTTCAGGAACTGGAGAAGATTGGCTTTCCTGTCAGAAAGGGAAGAGTTCACAGTCTAGTGTCCTGGAGAACAAACAGTGAGGACTCTGGTATGAGCAGTTTCATATAATCACACAAAACCCACACAACACTGTCATCTAACATATCTGAGGAACTGGCGATGACTAAAAGTAGACCTCATAAAATTGGAGGGGGGTTGTAGGGAAAGCTAAACTTCTAAGAAAATTACAAACCATGATGATTGATTTAACAACCCATCTTTCATTACCATCTTGTCGTGTGTTACTAAAGGCCCTTTTAAATTCCAGCTCAGTGGATTTCTGCCAAGTCATAGCATATTTTAAAGTGAACTTTGGTGTTAGTGAAGCCCAACAAACTTAAAATGTAAAACTCCCTCTAAGCTACAGAGGAGTTACATTACGTACAACTGCACAGTGAACTTCATCAGCTCAGCTCCTTGTAATGTGTTGTCGAAGGACACAAGAACAGCTCAGGGTCCTTTTTTCTCTGGGATCCAAGCTAAAATCTGATATCTTTGTGAGACTAAATAGAAAAAAAATCAGTAGCACTCCAGAAGCGGAGACTTTTATCTTCTAGTCTGACACCTCCTGGTCATAAATAGCCTTGACTTTCAGTCATCATTAATTTGATGGGATTACATCCTGTCCGTTTCTAGTCTGCCAGAGGACAAGTTCTTTAGAACTCTATTTTAGCCTTCATCAATGCAAAATGCGTATTTTAATGACCTCCCAGTGGAATGGAGTAGGCATTATAAAAATTTTGCAGAAAATCCAGCCATTAAATTATTAACAGAGTTCACATGGAACAGTGTTATCAATTACCCTGTCCAGTAGTTACCACTGATTTCACATAAGCACTAACTTATATCGTATCATTCTTGACTCCCAAAGCTTTTCATTATTAGGGGAGATGACTCACAAGACAAAGATCTCCCTCTTTTTCTCCTCTTTCAACTTCTTCCTTCCTACGGTCCCACTCCCCTTTCTCCAGAAGCCTCAGATTCATGCAGTGTGCAAATGTGAACCACTGAAAGATGAAGAGAGCCCAGAAACTGAATGCCTGACTCATTTAGACTCACTCATTAGATATTTAATTGTTGATTTAAGAACTGCTTAGCTTATTTAATTATTTGTGATTTCTATTGTGAACAAATTAGTGTCCTGGTTACCATGCACTTGACACACTATGCACACCTCAATTTTTGACAATTTTCTACATCATCTTGGAAAGAACAGCAATACTAATGAACCAGAATCCCCAAATACATAAATGCTACTCTGCTGGATTATATTCTAGAGCCTGGTAGCTACCGCACATGGCATGTTTAGTAAACAAATTATACATAACAAATGTTTTTTCAAAGCCATGGAATAGGTTCCTCCAAGTTTATAGGCCACAACTTCTGAAAATATTGGGAAAACAATGCAATATGCACAAACAACAGAAGGGGCTATTTGTAAAGAAGTAAGCAATAATAACTAAGTACTTATAGTGAGAAAAGGAAAGTTCTGCTATAACTGGGGAAAAGTGGGCAATGAAAAATTGTTTGATGCAAGTCTTGACACTGTTATAAAAAGTATGAAAAAGATGCACTAACACAAGTTAAGGATACAAGGTCAATAAATCACACAACTTAAATAATGACATGCATTTTTTCCCCTCTTTTCCCTGTTCTCGACAGATAAATGCACACTGCAAAGTGAGAAAGCATACTTTTAGAGGATAAAAGTTACAAAATGCATATCAAAATTTGCTGATGCAGGCTAAACAGTAGATGTCCATGTACCTCGCTGGTAAAGTAAGAGTTCAGTTTTGATTTTAAGAACAGATTACTCTGAGTATTTTAAGGGAGATATACATGATTTACTCTATTCATCTACAGCTTTAAAGTGTAGAATGTGAAAGCCAAATGATTTTTTAATATCTTGTTGTCACTATAGCACTGACTTATGGTAGTAAACTGACAGATGAAAAATACACACACTTGTCTGAGTCAGTGAAATAAAGATATGATAAATATCTAAAACTGTTCTTTAGCAACTTAACATAGGTATGTGTATATGGGTCCTTGATCATGAGGGAGAAGAGGAAGTAAAAAGACCCATTTGATTATTAGTATGATGTTCCTATAATGATACAAGTTCTGAACCATAAAAAGGAATGAAACCACAGCACTTCAGAGATGGCTTCAAAGGGAGCTTTATTCTTGTGTGTCAAATAAGAGCAGATGCAACACAGCTTAAAAATATAAGCATGTGCTCTTGCATTATCATCATCATCAGGCACGTTAAGAGATTGTGAGGGGTTTTGGCCATCTAAAATGTAACAAATTGGTTGCTTTAGTTTCTTGCCAATCAGCACTTTTCCTTCTGCAATCAGTATCTCATATGTTTTAATTCCCCTTTCTCATTGCTTAGCTTAGCCTGACAACCAAAACAAGAAGCTATCCCTTTCTGAGATGTTTTCTGTTTGTTTAGGAATCCCAGCTTCACATTTTTGTGAAAGGAGAAGTTTGACCCTCAGTTTCTAGAGATGTCCCACTGTTCTTTCCTGGTATTGTTGCTGAGCAGTTAAGGCAGTTAGAGACACAATTTTTTTGCCCTCCCTTCTCAGAAAGCAGGAATTTACTTCAGCACAGCTGGTGTCTTCCTTCTGAATTATTCAGCATTTTCCCTAGATTTCCTTCATACGACATTGTGTCTAAACCATGGTTTGTTTTTCTAGCCCATGATCTAGAGCTCTGGGAAGGTGTGGTGGTACAGAACCACCCCAGGCTGCATTGCGATGTCAGAGCCAGCCAACATTGTACAAGCGCAATGGGCTGGAACAGTTTGGCACTCTCTGATCCTGCCTGCTGATGCAGTGAGTTGAGACATGAAACAGTGTGGTACTCTGCTGTCCTGGGACAAGTACAGTGAGTTGGGACAAGTACAGTGAGTTGAGACAATTGGGCATTCCTTGACCATACCAGGAACCCCTGTTGCCTGGGAAATATACCCGAAACTCCTCCTGCCTGGATCTTAGCCCACTCTGAGAGGTGCCAAGATTACCTGACAAGAAATATGGCCACAATGAAAAAACATACTGACCAAAGTCAATTATCTTCCAATCCTATAAATAGTGGTCCCAAGTGAGGCCCTTTGAGCTCTCTGGGATCGCAGCCGACTGTGACTGTGTGTCTTCCCAAGGTGGGACGCCTCTCAGGGCAGATTTTCATGATGTTCAAGGTAGTTTTTGTGATGTGATTCAGATCATTTGCTGACAGAAGCCAACGGAGGAAAAGAATGAGTAATTCACTATACTTAGATTTCGCAAGGTTCAAATATCAAAAGAGTGAATAATTCACTGTAATTTTATTTTGCGTGGATTTTTAAAGATCATTGGGTACCAAAATTTACTGTAATCTGCAGAGAAAGGAACATCTTAATCATAGGTTCACCTCTGTCTCTGTCTGTGTATGTGTGCATGTGATTTAATTCAGGAAACTTTACTGACTCTTTAAATTGCTGTGTTGAGTGTTGATTGCTGATTACTGACTAAGTATTGCTAAAAATCATATACTCTAGTTTTATGATTTATTGTAATAGTGTTAATATATCTTAAATTGCTTCTACTAATTGCTGTTACCTCAAAGTTATACAAACCCCATAATTATATGTTAAATCACTTACACTGAAATCCCAGTACAACACCACTTTAGGCCTAAACCACTGACCATGTCTGGGACTAGAATTGAATCCAGCTGCCCCTAGACTCCTCTCTGAGAAGGAGTTTAGAAAGCAAGGGGGTCCTTTCTGAACCTCATGACTCAACAGAAGGTCATTCCTTATACCTTTTTTCTAATTCTTGTACACCTCACTCCAACCTGGTTCTGACTCAATTTCCCTGTCTGTTCTCTGTATAAATCCCTTTCCCCGATCACTGTATAAATCAGTCCTAAGCACCACTCTGACCCAATTTCCTTTGCATGTTCTCTTCATGTAGTAAGTAATAGAGTGAACCTTGCCATCAAATTCTGTAAAGTCACACTTTTTACAAAGTCGTATTAAAATCACTTTGCCTAATATCTTTAACAGTGATTCTTTCAGTGACCTTTAAGACCTTAATCACTCTCCCCCACGACAGAAGGCTAATCACCAGAGGATAGGCCTCTCTTTTCAGATAACTTCTACAGCCTTCGTTTGGGTTCACAAAGATCCTATCACTACTTAATTGTATGGTCATATTCTCAATCTTCTCTTTTATTCCCTTCAATTTTCTTAGCGTTTTCAACTCTATTCTTTCTAGGCTCCTTCCTAAATTACCCCTCAGAAAGCTTGGGGCAGATTTTTACTAAAGCAATCACTGGCCAATTACATCAACAACAATGCGCTTCGTCTTCCAGGCAGTCTTGCTTTGAGTCTACTGATTACTTAGGAATTGCAAGTTCCAAAACATCTTGATTTTCAAGACACCAACAAGTGGTTTGTCACACACAACATGAGACAGTCCTCTATAGTAAGGTCTAGCTCATCTGACATAGCTCTGCTTTTGAAAAGAGTAGATGTAAGACCTGAGCACCACATTGAAATTAGTCTCATTTTTATTTTAAGCGTGGGTGAGGGAAATGTATTCTGCTTCATACTCTGCTATGTAGTGTTCTAAATACCATGGAGTTCTTGACTTAAATTTCTACAAGGAAATGCAAGAAATCCTATCAGCATTGTCTCAAAACAAAGATTTTTTACCCAAGATTCTGTTTAAAATCCTCTACATAAAATTTGTATTTTGAAGATATGTTTTCTATCCAAAACTGATCCTGCACTACCTTCTGAATTAAGATGGGTCAATGTTTTGGAGTGAAATCACAGAAATACTTACGAGCATGCTTGGTTTGGCAGAATATTTTCATAATATTATAGGCACCAACTGCTCAAATCATGTTGCTACGAGAACTGGAGTTATAGGACAGAAGAGAATATCAGAATGATTAGGACAGTATCAGGACACAATTGATGCTAAATTAATTAACAGAGCAATTGTATTTCCTTCTAGTATCTGGAATTCTTTCACTTTCTCTGTTTTAAATTCAAATTCCTTATATATTTTGGTATATGTATACTTGGTATCTCAGCAGAACTGCATTCTCTCTTACCACCAGTTTATAGTGTAACAGTTTGAAGAATGTCAACTGTGTTTAAGGAAGAGAGAGTTGGCCAACTTTATAACAACAATGTAAGCCTGTTTTGGCAAAGCTTCACACGAGTGGGCACGAATTTACCAACTTTGCTCAAAAAGAAGTAATCATCTAAGGAATCTAATATGACAAGTTCAATGGTTCTTCCCTTTTTGATGAACACTCCATGAAAAGACCAAGCTGCCACCTGTGCCAGGCTAGCGCCCACCTAAACAGTCTGCCACCTAGGTCTGGGAAGGGGATGTAACTACAGCAGAAAGGAGGGTGAGATGGCAAGGAAGATCCTGATTTGGAGTCATATAATTACATTTTTATCACAAGAAAAATACTTATTAAAAAGTGAAACAGTACAACAGCTCTAATGAGCATTGTAATAGGGCTGAGGGACAACATATGAGAATTTCTGCAGTAACCTATTTTAGCATTATATGTGACTATAGTTAATACTGTCTTTCTCAGATTCCTCAACCTTCATTAAAGTAGCTCCTCAATAATTTGATATATACTACAATTTGAATACTATCCCTATCTGTCTCAGGTACATATAGATGTCCCTACGATATCTAACTGCTGTGTTCTGTGCAATGCAGAAGCTAAAATATTGTTTAAACGAGCACAGGTCTGTTTCTGAAGTTCTACACTAGCACTTTTCCATGTTTTCGATCTTCGCTTCACTGCAAGAGTATTTATATTTAGATTTATAAATCATAGCATTATGTGATCAACTCATGGCCCACATCAAGGATACTTATTAAATGCAATCAGCTAAAATCTTTATCTGCCCTGTCTGTCAAGGCTTTTCTTCTCAGAATGTAAACACCAATGTTGGGACAGCTACTTTTCTTTCCTCGTTTTTCTTTAATTCAATGTGACCTTTTCACAGTTATATTTATTTTCCCCACAGAAAAGCCTTTATTCTTCTCCCTCCTCTTCCCATCCTAAATAGGAGCAGCGTGATGGATAGATGGGACAAGATTTAGTCTACATCTAGGAATGTTTTTGAGGATATGTCAAGTACAAATTATTGTTGCTAAAAGTGGGTAAATTATACTAAACTTGTTCTATGCTGAAAGTAATAAGACGACATATTCCTTCCAGTCAAGAGGGATATCTTAACAAGTAGATCTGTCTGGGAAACCTCATAGACCATGCTAAGCTTCCAAAACAGATATCTAAGACACTGATCACACAAACACAAACCCTAAACTAAATTTGCTTCTTAACAACAATCATTCTAAAGAGCACTTTCTGTAAACCATCTAGTTAGGTGCCTGACTGCTCCAGTCAATACCACCTGATAGAACAGTCCTCTTAAGATACATGGTGTAGTAATCGTTTGTTTGTCCCAAACAAATTAATGGGAATTAGAGGTCTTAGAAATTGGCAGGAATTAGTGTTCTTACAATTACTGTTTTGTTTCCTTCGAGAAAGGGGAATTTATTTGTCGGCCTATAGCATCAGGGATCCTCAGTCTGGTAAATGACTAATGGAAGATTGATTGTAGTTAGATGTACAGACTCAATACAGAGGGATGTTTGAAGAGAATTATGATGAAAAAAGCCAGCCAGAATAAAGAGTAAAGCCAGGGAAAGAAGGAAGCTAACAAAATGCCCCAAGGAATGTAATTATATGGGCACAAAATTGGAGGATCACAAATACAGAAATTATTTTTATGTCATGACAGTCTCTCTTAAACACTGGTCAAATTAATCCCTAATTTCCAACTAACCATGGAGCTTGTTGACATTAGCTGAATCTGTGCAAGTACAGGTGTTTCTGTTTTGCCAAATAGAGGTGCAAAGTCCTAATGCTAGCAGCTCCTACTGGCACAGGAGGGGCTATTTAAGCATAGGAAAGAAATTCTGCTGAAAACATGAGCTGAAACAAAAAGAACGAGTAGAAAGAAGGGTACAAATAAAGAGAAACCAGCATGTTAAATAAGTTACATACACTAAACTTCAGGAGATGATGACGACCAGAAAAGCTAGAGAACAGAATTTTAAAAAGCTGCTCAAGATTTGCATGGCTTGAATGTTCTACTTTCTCATTACCATTGTTTAAAGATAGAAAAGTACCAAGGGCATCATATAGTTATTTTCCCTACTTAGCACAGTTAATTATTTAGGTCTGATGCCCTTTATCTTATTGATTAGCACTTTATTCTGGGAGTAATACCTTGAAATCACAGGACCTTTCAGGCACAAGGTCTCTCTCAGTAAAAGTATGGGTGACAAAAAATAGCCCTTAATCAACATTGAATTATTAAACCTTTATTCTGTAGTGAAGTCTACCATTTCTATAGTCATGAGACTAGACAATGAAGGAAGGGAAACTTGATGTCTCAGAACAAACTAGTATTTGTCACGATCAATATTTCAAAACAGATAATAAATGCAAGCTTTGGCAAGACTGGCTGTCATTAAGCTTGCATAAAACTAAGAATTTAAGAACTTGAAATCCCAGTGTAAACATTTTGTAGCTATGCAGATAAAACATGGATCACCATTAAACAAATCTTACAATGAAGGAGTATTTTTTTATTTGTGATGTGTGGTCTTTTTTGCAAATAAATGGATTTTTTTTGTAGTTTTTTAGGTAAAGTGTCTGAAATTATTTGCTTCTTATGGCTGCCTGTATTATCCAGAGACTTGAACTTGATAATGCAAAAAGATTCATTTCTGTCATCAATTCCTTGATAAAATAGTGCAGAATCTATATGTCTATTGTGTCTGTATGATTGTCTGTTTAATACAATCACATCAATATAACTGTAACTATTTTGAGAACTGCAGGAGATCAAGTTTCACTGACTGTCCTTTATTTACACATTCTCAGAAGCTCATTGTATGCAAACTTCATAGTAAAACTACCTTGCACTTCCCACTTAAAGGTAAAAGGATTTAGAACTTTAAACCTGCTGAAATCTGTATGATTGGTCACATGTTCAGATGTTTACAAAATAATAACTTTCCTCATCCTTCTCCTTGACCTCTCCCAAAGCCTCTCAAATTCAGGAAATCCTCAGGTATCATGCACTGGAACAAAAAAAGTGACCATGTGAGTCAGGGGGATGAATTTTGCCATTTCTATGAAGATCAGACCAAATTTTCTCAAATTCTGAAACTTAATAATTGCAGTTGTATAGGCATATGCACAAGAAAGAGTACATGTAAAAACTGGCAATATCTTTGAACATTGCTGAAGCTTGTAATATATGACCTTTGATTCATTATTTTTCTTCCTGTATTTTTAGACAGAGACAACATGTGATAATAATTCTAAAACAGCAAATCAGACTGAAGTCTGAGATACTTCCCCCCCCCCCCCCCCC
>VZSC01010177.1:96347-110213 GCA_013398225.1 Steatornis caripensis
CCTCCCCCCAATAATCTGGGTTTACTAGAAAAATTTAAAACTAAACAAAATAAAGTCCCTACTGTGACTCTAATTCTCCATTATTTCCTCATCTCCTTCACCATGCCAGATTTTCTCTCCTCAAACACAATAATTACAGTATAAGGTACTCTCCATCCTGCTTACAATGTTAGCACTCACTCTTGGATAATGATGTGGTCCACAACTTTTTCTGTTCAGAATAAGTGCGACATAATTTTTTTGTTTTGTTGTAAAGATGTTAATTTGGCTGGTGCTTTGAAGAGTCTTGTCCAGTTAAATACGTGTATTAAAAGTTCAAATTTGTAACTGGGCCCTGTGCTAATCCTCAGTTCAGGTAAATCATTTTAATACCATCCCTCTACTCCGAATATGGGAGTAAGGCTCAACGACTGTAATCGTAAGGGCAACAGTTTCTTCCAAAAGGTGCCTCAGATAACAGCTCTTAGGAAAATATATGTTTTCCCTCTCTAGGTATCAAGCAATTGTGAGTCATTATCTTCTACAGCAATGTGATTCAAGTGCGCAACTGTGTATTAGTAAGACTTGTTGGAAGCTCAAATTGAGGCGATTATCCAGAATTACCCATATAACCACCAGTGAATTATTGGAGTTCCCAAGACAGACACTCCCATCTTCTTAGAATAACTTTCCCAGATGCATTACCTTGCATTTGGCTAAATTAAAGATCGGCTGCTTGGATTTGATCCTCTATCCAAGTGATTCAGATTTCCATGGCTTTGTACTATATCTTATCAAACAGATCTTTATTATCTCTAAGCTTCACCAGCAGGACTGTATAGCATCATCTGGATCACTGACACAAATATCATGAAGGCTAACCTTTCTAGTCTATTTACATTCTCTGTAAGTAAGTACTCTAACAATATTTAAGAATTTCTCTAGATTTTCAAGAGTAGTTTAAGAAGCTATGGATTCAGGTTATTCCACAGGTGATTCCTAAAGTGAAACTTATGTGAGCCCATTTATTTGGAATTCTAAAGTTTTTGTTCAAATCTAAACAGTTATTAGGAAAAAATGTTGATTTAGAGGAGATAATTTAAAAAAAAAAAGTTTCCCTTCAAATAATTTTTGTTCTGTATTCCCAAACTGAAATTGAAGCAGAAATCTTCTGTTCTGGGTACAAATGAAAATATCCTCAATGTTTTCGGGATGGCACAATGTTAGTTTTGAAAACTCCCTTGCAGTGCAGAGAGTGGTGCCTCCATCAGTGGCTTGCAGGTTTTCTAGGGCTACCAAACCTCTGACAAATTAAGTCCAGGCTAGCAATATGGCCATTCAGCTTTAAGGAGCCCTTTCAGCATGTCTGAGCAGCATTGCACTGTGCTCTGTAAACATACCCAAAGGTTAGAACCTGAGCACTCCAGTGTCAGACTGTTTGCATAGGCCTGAAAGGAGAATGAATGCATCATTCCCATCAAGCATAAAAACATTGTACAGAATAGATGGACAGGGTTAGATGATTCAGAATGAGATTAGCAGTAACTTGAATGCTAACAGAGCATGTCCTAGAATAAGCAAAAGAGAAAATAAAAACGTGGTTTCATGCTACCACTTTATGTCCTCACCACCCCCATCTGAGATTCTAGCATCTAATTCCAGTCAGCAAAGAGAAGCTGGCCTCCACTTCAGGACTATGACTTAATTGCTGCAATACGAGTTTATAAGAAATTTCTATAAAAATTAAGGTTTTAATCCTTCTTACAGCATTACATGGGAGGAGGAAATGGTAGCATTCCCTGTTCATTTTATACTGATAAATATTTAGAATACATTCAAAATATGGAAGACACTGTAAAGTAACAGAAAGAATTTTAGTCCAGGACTTCACCCTTCACCATTTTACTGCCACAAAAGGTCATTAAAACATCTTATTCCATGTCTTCTGATCTAGTAAATCTTTCCTGGTTTTCTGCTAACCAAACCAACTCAGCAAGTGAGAATAGAAAGGATTCTCTTCCTCTCTTCCATGAACACACAGAACAATATATAAACTGGTAATTATACCACTGCCTGGAAGGGAAAAATGTGAGTTTGGACACATTTTTGGACACTACATCTTCTAATGAGACTAATCTTTTACACACATATGATGTTTATTCTGAGTATATCCATTAGGTGAGACTTCTTGCAGGACACAGGGAGGCAAACATCTCTTTTTCAGGAGCAAATTTAACTACTATCTAGCTCATCACTGAAAAGACTGAATCAATTCTAGGGCTGAAATTAAACTCTGCCTGAATCCCACTTCAAGTAAATAAATCAATTATGCATCTGGCTTTTTTACCTCCTCATTTTTGATCTGTGTCTTCAAATTTGGCTGTGGCTTTACTTGCTTTGAAGTCAGTCCTGAAATGTATAGGCTGTACTATTAACTTGTTTAAACTGGACTTGGCCAATAGGAGACATAGCAATTTTCACCTGTTTTCCTGATCCTATATTATCAAGACCCATATTATTAAAAATGTTCTTTTTTCTAAATATAAAGTCTATTAAGATACATCTTTTCTCTTGTATTTTGAATTCCAAAGGAAGACATTACTTACGAAGCCTAAAGAACAAGGATCAAATTCATCTCAGGTGTAAATTCATTCATAAATATACTTGGCCTGATGTGTTCTATCTCAGTGGTTAAAACTTTTTAAAGAACCGCTGTGCTGTCTTCTGTGTTTCCAAAGAAAAGCATTGTTTTGTGAGCAGGGAGTAAGTTGCTGCCACATGGATAAACTGGTGAAGACTTTTAAAATTACCGATTCACAAATTGTAGTGATTGAAAGTTAATCTCAATTATAGTACAAGTATAGTACATTGTTGCACAGTGTGATAATGGTATTTTCTGCCTTAAGTGGACTATTATTCAAACAACAGGCTCAAATAAAGAAAACAGAAAAAGAAACCAGTCATTTACTATATGCTCATTGTAAACTTCGTAGACTTTTTTTTTTTTTTAATATAGCAGGTACAAGAATACCTGTAAAGAGAGCAGAAACTTCTTTTCTTTTTTCAAGGTATTTACCTCTTCTCTTACCAGTAATTCTAAATAACTTTAAGACAGACATGTAAGATTTGAGCAAAGATAACAGAATTTGATTGTTTTCACTAACATAGTGGTGTTGCCATACTAATTTGTAACTAGTTCATAGTCATATAAAAGCTATGAATCAGTTTATTATTTGAATAAACATTAGAAGAAGTCTAGCAACATCTTGACTATTGCATTGGGGGTTGATGTAGGGGAAGTAAGAGCAAGAAGCAGCATGTGTCCTAAGCTAAAGGTAGTTTCTAACTATAACAGATGAAGTTTTAAAGCGTAGGATTCTCAAGAGTTGTTCGGGAGCATTTCCTTGCAAAATAAATTCAAAAATAAAAAAATAAAAGTTGAAAAGGCACATCTTGGAAATAACATGAAGTCCTAGAGATACTTTCAATTTACTGGAATAGGAAATGTAGGGAATATTTCTGCATTCCGGATACAGTACCCAATCCACAAAACCCTGCAGTAAGTGTACAAATAATCTACAATGAAGAACAGGTATTCACTTATGCCTGGCCTTCTTCCTGGAGGTTTTTTTTTGCGGTCACTGTCTGAGAAAGAACACAGTTCTTGACATGTCTTTAGTTAAAACAATTATTTAAGAGGAATATTTTAAATTAAGCATGAATCAAGGGTAAATTTGCTTTTTGACATTCAGTCGTTAGAGTACATTATAGCATTCATCTTAAGCGTTGACAGCAGAACCTCCTCCTGCCTTTCAAAGTGCTCCTGTCTTTTCGTCTTCTGACTGAGCTTTTCTTCCTCACAAACAGATATTTGGTACCCGCTTTTAAATCGAGTCCCAGGCAATGATAAGATAACTTGCTTAGACTCACAGTATCTGTCTGCAACAACACTGTCATCATCAATGTTCTAATACATTAGTAGGCTTTAAATGAGGTTCACACTGTAAATGAATTAGTCAAAATTTCAAGATGTTGGCTTCAGATGAGCAGCCAGAATACAAAGCAGGCTCTCAGTTTCTCTACGAACATGAGTTAAGCTAGAGAAGGGAAAAAGAACATCTTCAATCATGTTTATTCTGGTGAAAACTGAAGTAGCTCCCAGCAATCCAAGGCTTCTTTTCACCACATCAGGATCCATCCCCATGAATAAGACATTGAAGCTAATTTAAATGTTGCAACAAGGAGAATAAATTTGCACAGGACAGACGAGCAAATCACAGTCTGGAGGGAGAAGTGAGTCAGGTGTTTGAATTCCTGCAAAGGAGGCCTATCATCCAAAACAAGATGCTTATCTTAAATGGCAGTGTTCATAAACTTGGAAAGTCTCTGACTGAGAAACTCTACAGAAGAACTGAAATGTATCTAGAGAACTAGATGTCATTTTAAACAGAACTATCTAGTTGGGAAGAAAAAAGTGCTGTTTATAAGAAATGAAAGTGCTAGAAAGTCTAGTCCTAATGTGTTTTGGTTTTTTTTTTGCTTTTGTTTGTTTAATACCATTGTTCTATTTTCATGGAAAAGCAAATAAATAAAGAACTACCCAACTCCATTACTCTTAACAGGGAAGCATATAAGATTGATATTCCTCTCTGAATTGAACATATTCTAAGTGATTAGTACTGCCAGGCTGAAATTTGCATCATCATTAGAAGTGGATATATGTTACCTCACCATCTTTGCAAAAATTATAGACAACAAAATCCTATTTTACAAATTATTTAAATAAAAAACCGTAAGAGTCAATGACAGACAGTCTAACAAATATTAGAATTAAGTATTGCGATGCAGCCTTCATTTGCCCTACTTTTGAATACAAAACACTATAAGTAAGTGAGTCACATTCAGGAGTTAAAGTCCACACAGACAAGGACAGAGATTTAGCATTTTTATGCTGAAAGGCAGTGGAATTATCTGGAGGATTCCTGCTATACTAGAATTTTGCTTCTTTTCCTGGCTTTGTCATGGATAAATTCATCAAGTTTCCACTTTATTTGTAAAATAGGGCAGCAGGAGGCTGTATCTACCTAATTCCTGAATTGTAAGTATGAGACTAGCACAGTCCATTTTCTTAACTAAGAGGATATTTGGATAACAGCTGGAGGGATAGTATGCCCTTTCTGAATATTTAGCTGTGCATAGACTATATACAATGCCCAGTGGCCATTGGCAGTATTTTCTCTGAACCTGGCACGTAACAAAGCCTTTGGTACCGGAGTGGCTTCAGTGGTGACACAATGCTCAAAAATATCTTATCAGGCCCCTGACTATGCTCTACTGGGTATATGTAAATTATTATTTTCAGAGGTTTATGCCCCAGCCAAATTGAAAGGAAGTTTCTTAGAGACAGCAGAAGTCTCTTTGGCCAAATGACTACTCTCCTGCCAAATTTTGGTTCCCACTGCAAAGTCAAACAGCCATGCTTCAAAGAAATGATTTCACAAAAATCTGATACTGGCAAAATGGTCTGGATGGTTTAAGATCCTTTTTTATATAAAAAAAAAAAGTTCTGTTTTACAAATAAGGAAACAAAAATATGGCTGTAAGACAAACAAAAACACATATATAAAAGGTATCACAGAAATACACACAGCTGCCTGATGCATAGTACAATTGCAAACTATAACGACATGAGGTGGGCACATATTTTTGCAACAATTAATTAATTCACTGAAAATGCAAAGCTTAAGGAGACAAACTATTGTAATTTTATGTTCAGATTTGCAGAAAAAGAAAGGGGAGAGGGAAAACTTAAATTTCTGTAATTTTGGAATATTTCCTTTGCTCTTTTAATTAGTAGCTTTCCATTTTTATTTTTAAAATCTTGAAAATTTTTATTATATTTGACCTCAAATTTTAATAATAAGTTGAATAATATTAATAATACCAAAATACATAGAAGTACTTAATTCTTACTTAAATTAAAAATCAGTGCAAACAAAAAGTTTTTAATTTAAAAGGAAAACAAGCTTCAAGTCAACCTCTACTGTTTTTTTCTTAACTATTCAGATTAGCAACCAAGGTCACAATCCACTTTTCTGACACCTGTACTAATGCCTAGGGTCAGAGCCTTGGTACATAATTTCATCTGATGCAGTAAAATGCCATGTCACAAAACTGCTGAGAAGTTGAGATCCTTTCCCTGCTTCTAGACACACACATTCTCATTGTTTACCTTATGCTGGATCTGGAGTTTGCCAGATTGCTTCACTAGTGCATTCAACTCACTAAAATGGCAAAAACCCAAACACGGGTCAGGGGTGAGGGGAAGTGTTTTTTCTACTCATTTGGTAAGTCAAATCAGCTGAGGGAAAGGGCTAAGCATGCTGGAGCTAGTACAAAGAATGGAAAAGGAGAATGTCAGCTTCTCCTTTGGGTAACAGTGAACTATTACACTGATACAAATGTATGTGAAATTGTATTTTTATAATAAAAATAGTAAGGCAAAATACTACTTTGGAAAAAACACAGTGGACCAATCCAGCTCCTAGTTGCTTGATAGAGATAGCTGCTATGACAAGCAGCTGAACAATGTGTGCAAAACACACCATCACAACTGCTGAGCATGCAAGTTTATTTTCTTACCAGTTTTGGTGACCTAATTCAATTATATGAATTCACCTTTAGATAGGCAAATTTATATGATAAATTATGAAAGTCCAGGTAAAAATAGAGAGATGTTTCGCTAAAAAAAATATGGTTTCCTAAAAGTATTTAGGAAAATATGAAGCAAGTACTTATTTCTATACTTTGCCAGAAAATACTTTCATATCCACCTAAAACATACAAGTTACACATTATTCTAAAGTATAGCTCATGAAAAAATGTTTATATTTCTCATATCCGTGTTACTGAATTTTCACAAACTGATGTATGGCAGGTCCTTTTACTATAGTAGGACTTAATTTCAGAAGCTTTATTTGTAGTCATGAATCTGAAGAATTTAATTTGACATGAATATCAGGCCTGAAACTGGATCCAAACAATCGTGTCTATCAGTCTGAGCCAATAATAGCAGGCATTGTGTTATGAAGTCACCAGCCTCTATGGTCTCGAATGAAAGATCTTTGGGCTGTAGTTGAGATTACATACTGTAAGAACCACTGTGGATGATGGATGCTTAAGTGAGCACTTGCTGTTGGCCTTGGACTGTGAAACTGGAAGAAACACTGATATGAACAAAGCTAATGCAATTTCTGCTACTTTAAGATCATTCAACTGTCTATTGATGTAAGCAGAGATTTGATGGACACAACAATCTCTGGTTACTTGCTCCCAAGAGGCACATAGACTTTACTTGCAGTTCTTTATTGTCCTAAATTTTTAATCTAAGAATAGTGGAATAGTCCAAGAATTCCTTGGAGAATAGTGATTGAAAATGAAAAAAAAAGGAGAGCAAGTTTATTAATTGTTCAGCTGAGCTGGAATAGTTTTTGTTATAACTGTTTTCTTACATCAAGAGTTTCGAATGAGTAGAAAAGTGATAAATGTTTTAGGAGCTGGGCAACACTTCTTGCAATAGTTTAAAATGAAATAATTCATCACGAAGTTGTTCTCTCTTAAAGTATAGCAGCATGCTCTACGTGCCTACTTATTGCTCATAATCCTGGCAGCTAGAGGTTCAAGGCCTGGAGGATTACCCCACTGCCCAAGTCTCAAGGGAGTTTGTTC
This sequence comes from Steatornis caripensis, assembly GCA_013398225.1. Lineage (NCBI taxonomy): Eukaryota > Metazoa > Chordata > Aves > Caprimulgiformes > Steatornithidae > Steatornis > Steatornis caripensis. The sequence goes on from VZSC01010177.1 coordinate 104,055, forward strand.
CTTTCAGCAGCATTAGAGAACCTAAGAAAGTCCAAATCCTAATTGCACTTAGGACCGCAGCATCTTTATCTTCTTTCTGAGGAAAGAATAGTTCCCACAGGTGAGACACTAGCAACAGTCCCCCAGACAGCACTCATCAGGCTGCAGAACACAATATGTGTTGCAAAACATTTAAACACACAGAAGCTGCTCAGGCTATCCCTTCTGGAAGGTAGCTGTAAGGAGTCAAGGTTTTCACAGTTCTAGCCCCAGCATAGGCTGGCTTTTCCATTTTATATTCTCATAGAAGTCTTCATTTATTATAGGAATGGTTAGTTAAAGTTATTTGAATGAGGAAATGTATTAACCTCCATATGACTGAAAACTGTACATACATCATTAAAAACCTTCAAAAAAATGTTGAAACATTTTCAGTTGCTGTTTCATAGGTGCATCAGTGTGTTTCTGATGTCTGTGAAATGAGCAACAGATAATTATATGATTTGGTTTCAACATTTTCTGCTATAGAAAGCTGGCCTGTCTGGAACCACATTAAGCTTTAACTATTGCATACAGACCAGTGGGGTATTTTTTTACATGGTTTAATTATTGTTCATGAATTATAGGTACGATCCATGGACCAATATAGTCACAGATGAGGATGCCTTTTGATGAAAGAAGAGATTTATTAGTGCTCAGTGACTGCTCATGTAGCTATATCAAAGTCCAGTTGTTTTTAGGATTTCAGAAGGGAGGTTGTGTGTGTTGATTTGGGGATTTTTATTCAACCAAACTCTGAGCACTGAGATTTTATGTGCATCCTACTTGTTCTACCTTTTTTTTTTCCTATTTCTCTCTTTCTGAATCACATGGGTGACACTGAAGCTGGAGGGACAGAAGACACACATGAAGACACAGTAAATTGCAAAGTGACCTAAACAGATTGGAGAAAGAGCATCTGCAAGCAATGAAAAATTTGATCTTACTGCGTGCAAAACATACTGAGAGAAAATAAATAGCAGAAATAATGAATGAGAGGATATGAACAAGCTGCAGGACCAAGCTGATTTTCTTTGACTTTATTTTCTTAATTCTGTTTTAGTAATTCTTTTTGATGTCACCAAGCACTACAAGTTAGAGGTAAGAATGATTGGTGTTCATAAGAATATTTGTTCCTTATTCTCTGTAAGAAGTTGTCAACAATATGGAAATAATTGAAGAGTTCACAATTCTTAGTAGTGGTTGAGATCTGGAAAATCATTCTTAATGCTGAGGTATTACTTGTAAGAAAACAGAAATGCACAGTTAGGCCACTTTTATCAATGTGTTATTTATTTAAATATATATAGCACTCATGAATATACTGGATTTATACAAATGTTCAGAAGACACACATAAAAGGAGGATAGGCATTTCCAACACTGTTCCATCTGTACAGTCCAAGTCAGCAGGAAGAGAGTTTAGTCCCTAAGTTCATTAATTTGGTGTCTATTATAAATCCTTGACAGCTTTTCTGAGATTTCTGTGGTGTTACGATAAAATAAATACACTTCCAGTAGGAAATATATTTATCACAACTTTATTTACTTCGTGTAGGCTGGTGAACAGCCTTCTGATGTTCTCAATGTTCTTTTCAATATTGGATTTGTGAAAGAGGTTACTAGCTTCTAGGTAATTCATTACTCCAGCAGATCTTACATCCCAGGTGTTTATGAGTGAGTTTAGTAATTTAAACTAGTACTTTTTTCTGGCCTTTCTAACATGTACCTTATACCACAGATGCCTTTCTTAGATGTGCTTACTTCCATTCCCTCAGTCATTTAGGCTCTGAATTGTAATCCCTGGGAGTCTGGAAGTAAAGACCCTAAAGAGCCTGATAGTGGTTTCTCTTAATGCCACTTTACACCATTCTGATAGCAACAGAGCCATAAAAATAATGTAAATACAAATTACTCCCATTTTAATGCCTCTTTATATTACCAGAGTGATGTGAAGTGCCCTCCTTATAAATGAGAACGAGGCCTCAAGAGCCTGAATTGATGTAATTCACAAGCTGATGGATAAAATTATTGGAACAAAGCAAGTAAAATGTAAATCTATGAGTTTACTTCAGAGCTTGCTTAACAACGGGCGTCTTCTTGTATTTTCCTTTGGTTCCTTGGCAAGTCACTCTCAGCACCTTAGATGTCCTTGTGCTCATGCACACGTCAGTTTCCGAAGAGTATGAGGCATGCTGTTATCCCGGCTTATAAGGCCTTCAGTCAGCTTCACTGCTTACAAATTCCAGTGATTAAAAACCTGGCACCTCCTCCCCTGCCAGAGTCCCTGAGAGCAAAGCTGGAAAATGAAAAAGTGCATTTTCTTCTGTAGATGGAGCGCAAGTCCCAGCCCAGGCCTGTCTGCCCCAGCGTAAGCAGGTGCGGAGGTGCTGGTGTGGTGGGGCACAGGCCTTCCCTCTGCCATTTTCTCTCAGAGGCAAAAGTTAAATGCAAGGCACATAAAAGTCTGGAGGAGGTATCTTCCTAAATGTAACACAGTAACAGAAATCACAGCAGTAACTACCACAGTATCAGGCATCATTTATTTGCCAAGACAGTGAGAAGTTATGTGTGAATGAAATAAAAATTACCTTTGAAATTGGTATTTGTTGACACTCAACCTTGTGGCACCTGGGGGTGGCCCGGCTGTGGCTGACCCCGGTCACCATCCCCTGACCACACTGGCCCAGCTCGCCTCACTGGGGTCTGAAGGATGCAGATGATCAGGGAAGCAGGGCAGGGCTTCCACCCGCCCTGTGCTCTCCTAGTGGCGGCCTCTTCCTCCTGGTCCGTCCTTCCTGGGCTGCCTCACACAGAGAGCTCCAGAGCACCAATCTTTAACTCATCTGGGTATTTCACTGCCCTAACAATGGGGCAGCTCCTCCTAATATACACACCACTTCATCTGACAGGAGTACAGTACAAAATCTGCTTACTCCCCTGTAGTATAATGGAGGAGTTTCTTGTAGGCAAATGAGCAGGGTCAGCATGACAGCCATGATTTAGGCCTGAGGGAGAGTCACTATTACTTTTTTTTAACCTACTCTCTTACTTTCTTAGAGATGAAAATTCATTTCTTTGCACTATTAACAATTATACTGTGAATGTGTATGTTATAATAGGCATTTTGTCAATATTCGCTCTTTGTGTTTGCTTCTTGCTTAAACATTTTAAACAGATTGGATACAACATCTTTGGTCAAAAGTGCGTATTAACTATATCAAAGGATGCCTGAATGAATACCGAGCTATAAATGGAAAAACTAATCCAAGTATTTTAAATAAGTAATTAAGCATTTTTTCATATAAAGCTTTCTATTAGAAATAAAAGTTGTTTTTCAATGTTCATTAAAGCCAAGCAGAACCTCAGGAAAACAGCAAATTTTGACATTTCAACAAGCAGTGAAACAGGTTTTTTTCAGAAATTTCAAAAACATGGTACTTATAATTGTTGGTGAAATATCAGCATGTATTTTGATTATCAAATCCACTTGTGTGGTGTAACTATATGTAATTTATTATATATTAATATTAGCCATTATAATAATCCCATAAGAGATAAAAGCCCAGATAAATCAAGTCTGACAAAGTAATGAACAGATACAATCATTTCTTTTGTTCAAATAGAATAAATAATTATATCAAGGCAGTCTAATTCTAGAAAAATGTTGCTACTTCTGAAATAACCTGTTACAATCATTCTTTGAGACTCTTATTTTTTTCGTAGCAGTCCAGCATGGTGTCAGCTTGCTCTGCCAGGTGAGCAGAGAGCAGCTCAGGAGCAGTTAGCATCAGTGTGCTTCTGTGCTTTTACCAGAGTCCACAGCCTTTACAGAACAAATTCAATATTGCAATTTAAACATGGCCTGTTTAAGCATTGTAGCTGAAGAATTTGTTTTTATAGAGGTAAATAATTGTTCCCTTACCAGTCTTGTCTTAAAGTCACAAATCGAGGGACAGGTATCCCAGCACATTCCATTAGGTCTGGGAAAATAGCAGTTCCTATCTAAACACTGATGCACTCCGTCCAATGCCTTTAAATCATTGTTTTGATAAGTCAAAAGTCATATTGTATAACAAGTATATAATAATTTTAGTAGACAGTATTGAATGTTAACATCTTTTTTTCTTATGGCATATTCCCAGCGGCTGCAATTCTGTCACTGCATCACGCAAAATGTGCCGAAGTTAAATGGAGTCAGTGTTCCTAAGGGTAGGTGCGGGTTTAATTAATCCAGACCTGAGACACAATGCTGTTATTTGTGGTGTAGAGCAGTGTGCCTCATAGACAAGCTAGGAATGCAGTGTTAATCTTATTCGACCATTTAGGCAAAATGCTAGTATGACTACACTTACCAATATTAACATCAGTATCCTAACAGTATCAATCAGATTCATATTATGGGAACAGGAGTGTTTGCTTTGCACAATCATAGATGATAGCAGAATTAGGTCAGTCTCATTTTGTTGCACGAAGAATTCTCATATTGTATTCACTGTCTGAAAAACTTGTAAAATAATTCTGAATATTTTTCAAAGATCTGAATAGAGAGGCCACATCTCTAGTGGGTGACTGTTAGGTCTTCACCTCTGATCCATAGATAAATGTGATGCATCTTTGGACTACTGCAAGAGGTACTCCTAAAAGGTTTCTTCCCCGCCCCCCTAGCCCTAGGTCTGATTGATAAAACATAAATCAAACACATTCTAAATTCCCTTTGTCTCTGAAAGGCCTTGGGTATGAAACATCTCACCTTCAGTTTTAAAATACTATGTAAAATATTTGTGATGTAAAATAAAGACTAATTCTGGGCTAACTCTAGTACTTGAACAATTTACCAGCTGGTGTCAGTTTTCAATTGATCACTAGGTATGTTTACCTGTATAATGATATGGTAAAAACAGAAGAGTGTCAAACATGGACAGCTGATCTGAAGACATTTCAGGCCTGAGACCTTGACGATGAAAACTTATTTATTAGTAATTTATATGTCTTTGAAACTGTTCTTTGGCATTAAGGTCAACTGGAATGGAGTAGACCCTCCTGCACATTTTAAAGACCCTCACCCTCCACAACAGTCTGGCTGCATCCAAAACGTCATTTGAGAACATTCTCTGGCCCAGGCTGACACCTGCGCTGTGCCTGAGAATCCTCAGGAGAATACTACATGGACTGGACCAAAACCATGGTAGTGGCATGGTACAAATATCATAGTCAGCTGAGATTCCAGAAGTCAAGAAGATTCTCTGGCACTTTTTAATTTCCTTGTACAATCATATATACTTACGCCAATAGCTTTTCTTAAAGCCTAGAAAAGAACAGAGGTGGCACATTATATATGACCATGGGTGAATGAACAAAGAAGGCACATTATATATGACCATGTGTGAATGAATAAAGCAGACATCTCAGTTCCCGTGGGATACATTCCCCCATTGTCCTATGAATCTAAAATATCCTTCATGTTCAATTAATAATTTTTTCAATAAAATTGCCATTTAACTTCTGTTTCATAAAATATATATAAATTATGTTCCTTAGTTCTTTCATTGTAAGATATATTTTCCATTTCTTTAGTCATTGCCTTAGCTCTTCTTTGAAATTTCTCCAGGCTAGTGACTTTTTTTAAAACTGGAATCAATGAGAAATTAACATAGTATTCCTGAAGCATTTATTTTAATGCCGAAAAAATAAAATAAAATCAAGATGACTTTAATGCAACTTGGTCTTTCTTTCAGAACACATCTAAATAATAGTGTTGCACTGGGAACTTGAGTTCAACTGATTATTTACCTAAATCTTTTGCAGAGTTTCCATCTTTCAAGTATGGCTGCACTTTTTATTCTTAAAGATACGGTGTATACACTCGGTCATACTAAAAAGCGTATTGTTTGTTTGCAGTCATTTGCTAACAATAAAACACCCTTTTTACTGCATGCTAGCTCTCTAATCTTTGTGCCATACACAGATGTTATGAATAATGATATTTTTTTCTTCTAATTAGTTGCTCGCATGACTGGAATGCAGTCATGGATGGCTATGGACTTTTTAGGAAGGACAGACCAGCAAGACGGGGTGGTGGAGTTGCTCTTTATGTCAGAGAACAACTGGAATGTATCGAGCTCTGCCTAGGGGTGGATGA
>VZSC01010177.1:112374-125224 GCA_013398225.1 Steatornis caripensis
GTCAGACTCTTCTCAGTGGTGCCCAGTGACAGGACAAGGGGCAATGGACACAAACTGGAACACAGGCAGTTCCACCTGAACATGAGGAGGAACTTCTTTACTGTGAGGGTGACAGAGCACTGGCACAGGCTGCCCAGGGAGGTTGTGGAGTCTCCTTCTCTGGAGATATACAAAACCCACCTGGACGCATTCCTGTGCAACCTGCTCTAGGCTAACCTGCTTTAGGGGGGGGTTGGACTAGATGATCTCTAGAGGTCCCTTCCAACCCCTACCATTCTATGATTCTAGGATTCTATGATTCTAAAATATCAAATATTGTAAAGCAATGAACAAATCCTTCTAGGTCTTCAGTAGAAACATGCCTGATGATAAATTAAAAAAATATTAGAAAAACTAGGATTGGACTGAGTTCTTCTGGATACCACATAGACCTTGGAAAGAACTATTTGTCTCCTTGTGACAGAAACTACTCATTGAAGACAGAAAAGTTATAAAATTGTATGTGAAGCCTCTCTATCTTTAATTTCTTCATCTTGAAGCAACAGCATTGATATCAGTTAGAAGGCACTTTGTGAAGAAATTGTGGGTTATATTTTACATAATTAGGAAGGAGAAAGTTCAAGCTTATGTTCAACCTAATTGTCACTGTACGTGCCATACCAGCTGCTCCACAGAGGAAGGTGAGCCAGCAGGCTAGCATGACAGCAAGGTTGGCGCAGGACAGGGATCTGTCCAGCAAGGGTGCAATCTGGTAACACCCAAGCCAGAAGAGCGGAGCAGGTCTGGTGCCAGTACCCAGGGTCAGCCAACAGCTCAGTGCTCATCAGACAAGGCCACAGTGATGAGGAAGTTCCCAGGTGAAGATGGAAGGCCAAGACAGTGGGGCAGGGACTGGGGCCGGGGCCGGTTCTGCTGGGTGCATGGCCAGGCACAGGCAGGGGTGCAGTGTAGCTCAGGCAGAGACCAATATTGAGGGCCTGAATTTCGTGAACTTCAGTGCAGCCCCCAAGGGGAGGAGGGGTACAGCTCTTTCTCACAATGCTCTGAACAAAGGTTGTACAGCTGTATACTAGCACTGCCCTTGGGCATAGATGGCTAAGTCTTAGGGGTGTGTTCAGGGTCTTGATAAAGGGTATAGATAAGACAAGCCTATTTTAGGAGGAAAAGAGCTATAGGGATGCAAGCTGTGCTATGTCACTTGTCCTCAGGGGCAGCAACTTTTCATGTTACTTACTTGTACAGACATAGCCTCCACTAGTGGTTTGCTGAAAGATAAGTAAGCAGAGCTCATGCTTCATGTGTATCACATGCAATGCAACCTGCCAATTAAAGAAATACCTTTCTAGGTGTTATTTGCTACAAGTTCTCTTTCATCAGTATGCAGAGAATATAACTAATCCATTGAGCAGATTTAATTCTAGCACACAGCCAGGACAAAACTTGCAAAAAAAGATGGGGCAATCACTTGATGGATTTCTTGCACCTAGTTGTTTGTCTATTTGTTTGTTTAAAAAAGAGATGTCTTCTAATTTGTGTTCCTTGCCATCCAAATGGACATTACTGCACTGTTCATTTCACGTACACTTGGCAGCTTACCTAAGGTGAAAATAGATATCTCACACACCTCAGGAGATGGATGTGTTGACAATGAGGAGATGTTGAAAGGTACAATACCTTTTTATACTTCCACAGTCTGTGACTTGTGTGTTTTTGTCTCTGTTCTTGATTTTCATTGTCATGCACCATATTGAGCAATAAGCTCAGCAAAGAGCAAGTGTGTGTGGTTTTCATCAGCACATATCTACAATTTGTCAGCAGTAGCATTTCATGACTAATCTTTCCTCTGGGTGGATCTGATTAGACTGTATGTCAAAGTTTCCTATAAGTCAGCTTGCTGGTAATAGTGTCCGGCCAAAGAAGACTTCATTCCAGCAAAGCGCTCTGCTTCCCTTCCAGCTGAAGTTGCATGGTGTCATCATTGACATCAAATCAGTTTTCTTGTCTTCTAGGAAAAAGTCACTAATTTGTATAAATAATCAAATAAAATTTGTGATTTTCATCATTACTGGTGTCATGAAAGACAGTTTTAGCTTTAGACAAAGCGTGGAACGGTTTTGAGCACAGTTACTTGTAATTTTCCCTGCTTTGTATTTTTCTTTACTTACTGCCTTATTCAAATTGCAACTGCTAGGTAACAGTTGTGACAAGTTTTGAGCAAATCGAGCCACCTATATAGCAGTCAGCTGGAATCACTGCAGTGATTTAAAAGTCACTTAAGTAGGTGATGATAATGCAGTTAATATTGGCCTTCCCAATCCACTTTTTTCGTGGTTGGTTGTTGGAATACAGTGCTGGTGATTGACAGGTCATGGTTCATATGTGAGATTATCAAGCAGATATTGCTTCTATCAGCACAATCTGTTCTCTATCTGTTCAGCACATACAGAAGACAGGAAGTCCTATTCCCCATACGTCCACTGAAGTCTACCAGAATAAGAAACTTCTCAGATTTGAAGACATCCAGCTCCTCTTACACAGACTTTCTCTTTTATTTTCCAGGCCTAACATAGTGCATAAATTATGCTCAAATTTAGGAAGAACCTTGCAAAATACAAGATCCTACGCATTCAATAATGATTTATATCTTACTATATTTTTTATGGTTTAGTATTTCTTCCAGTAATTAATTTTATTCCTTATTGCAAAGCTAGACACAGGAAGACTATGTTCTTCAAAAGCGATTACCTCTGCGACAACTGCATGCTTCTTCAGCAAGTTAATTTTCAATCAACACAGTAATGTTTATTGCATTTGAATCTCACTGTTTACCAGGGAGATCTGGAGACACAGCTGGCTTTGGACTATTCATTACTACTCAGGCATTCCAAGTGATAACAGTAACTTCCTATGGTCATCTTTGCAACAATTTACATTTGGTTAAGACGGTGTCCTTATGTATATAGTGCATTATCCCTGTACTCTAAACATAGCATAATATTATCTTTTTTTAATGAGGCTTGTATTTCTTATTTTTTAACTCTTAATGTGATTCATAACATCCTTAAAGTACATAAAGGAGAAATAACACTTTGTAGAATTATTGCATTTCATTAAAAAAAAATAATGTGTGATACATACAGACAAACTAACAGATCTCTTTAAAAAGTAAAATATAATATAATTCTAGAAAAAAAGTTGCCTCACTATTTGTTAGTGATTAATTGCTAAATTTATATCAAATTATCAGGCAAAGAACTAATTGCTTTCCTGCATTAGCTATTATATAAATATATGCATCATTTTTCCCAGTATGGGGCTGATCTTGTCCTCATTCAGATCAATAGCAATTTTTCAATTTAGCTCAACAGGTGTTAGATAAGCTTTTCTGGGAAAAGTGTCTACCCCCAAGCTGATTAGAAACAGAGAGACTTTCCGTTAAAAAAAGACCTCTGCATGATTACCCCCTGTTAAAGTAATGATGCTATTGTAATTTGCATGTTAGGTCACAGTTCTAACGAGTTGCACCCAAAGTAGCACCATCCTCCTGAGATGCATTCTGTGCTTTTTGCAAGGCCATTTTCTTACACTCTCTTGGTCTGAAAATGTACAAAACTTCTCAAAATATGGAAAGTTTAGCATCAGGAGCCATTGTCCTAGAAGTGTCATGTATAAGTTGTACTGTTTTTTATGGCAAATTACCATTTTGCTTCCCATTGAAGAATACACTTTCATTATTAATTTTAAAATTATTTTAGATCAAGACATCTTCTCTGAAGGACTCTTAGATGAAGCTGTAAATTGGGGGCTGGTTACATCTGTCAGAAAAATAACATCACTTTCATCACCTCCATCTTTCAGAAAGCATATTTTTAGACATTAAGAAAAAGAATGTTATCTCTCTGTATCANAATAAGTTGTACTGGTTTTTATGGCAAATTACCATTTTCCTTCCCATTGAAGAATACACTTTCATTATTAATTTTAAAATTATTTTAGATCAAGACATCTTCTCTGAAGGACTCTTAGATGAAGCTGTAAATTGGGGGCTGGTTACATCTGTCAGAAAAATAACATCACTTTCATCACCTCCATCTTTCAGAAAGCATAGTTTTAGACATTAAGAAAAAGAATGTTATCTCTCTGTATCAGTCATCTCTCAACATAACATCTAGTATGTGATATCATATAGGCAGCATTTACCACAGAATCATAGAATGGTTTGAGTTGGAAGAGACCTTTAAAAATCATCTACTCCACCCCACCATGCCATGGGCAGGGACATCTTTCATGAGGCCAGGTTGCTCAGAGCCCCATCCAACCTGACCTTGAACACTTCCAATGATGGGAGATCCACAGTTTCTCTGGGCAACTTGTTCCAGTGTGTCATCACCCTTGCCATGAATAATTTCTTCCTTGTGTTCAATCTAAATCTATCCTCTCAGTTTGAAACCATTGTCCCTTACCCTGTCACCACAGGCCTTGGTAAAATGTTTCACTCCATCTTCCTTTTAAACCCCCTTTTAGTATTGAAAGGCTGCTAAAGGTGTCTCTGGAGCCTTCTCTTCTCTAGGCTGAACAACCCCAAATCTCTCAGCCTGTCTTCATAGGAGAGCTGCTTCAGCCCTCTGACCATTTTCTTGTGCTTTTTCCTAATCTTGTTAAAAAGTAAGTTAAAAGTTACACTGCTGTCCCTCCATACCATAGGATACAAAATTTCTCACAGAAGGAAGGTTTGCTGTCTCCCTGGCCTCTATGTGATCTTAAGTGTAGATACAAAACCAAACAAATTAAAAAACCCCACAAGTAAAACTTAAACCGCCCTTTATCTCTAAAGTAAAACTGCAGTTTACTGGTTGATCTGCTGACATATAATTAAATCTATAAATTAAGATAAACACTTTCTAAAGTTATTTTTCTCCATTTAATTTGGATTATCTGAAATAAATGTAGTTAGAAGGTTATTGGCACATTTTATGCTGTTTAACTGATCACTAGGTCTATCACTTCGTAAGCAACAATACACTGCTCACCTGATACCTGCTCATGTCAGCTGCTTCTGGGTTGTCAGATTTACTTAAAGGCTCTGAGATACCAGAGTTTTTTCCACCCACCTTGATAGCATGCCAATATCCAACCATAGACCCACTCTCAGATTAATAGCTGAGTATCACTAATTTGTTGGATCTGAATACCAAAGTTTTTAGTAAAATCACTAACCGAAAAAGAAGATGTAAGATAAATGTAAAGAGACTGATAGACCCTTCATGATGCTCATATAACAACATTTATATTTGGACTGAAACAAAACATAACTCCAGTCTCTGAAGCTTTAGCCTCTGAAAGTTAATTTTATCCAACACCAGGTTGGTGATCTGTTATTTCTTCTTACGATTTAAAAACTAAGGCACTTCAGTAAGGGAGTTCTTTTTTTTTTCTGATCAGTTTCAATATAAGACCATATTGTCCTATACTAATATACTTCTGTGCCATGTTTGCAGTGCATTATGTTTTTTCATTTACTGTCTTTATGTTAAATGCTTTGAAAGATGTAAACAACTTCAAATTTTTCTTCTTTAAAATTCCTCCTTTAAAGTTGGAAGGATTTTTGGGGCAAGCTGTCCAAACTCATTTAGGTCTCCAACATACCCCCAAGCCCACCGTACTCTGAGTCACAAGCCTGAGCAAAGTTATTCTTGGCATACTGTACCAGTTTATATGTGAATTGAGGGAGAAGCAAGGTTTTCTTTGAGTGACTGAAATAGCATTTTCAACCTGATTCAGTAACACTGAAGCTTCTGTTCAATTTTCTCATTAGCACTCTGACTCACTGGGCTAGGTTCAGTTGTTAGTTCAGGAAATTGTGAAACCAAGGATTATAGTTTTGTTTATGGATTAAGTACTCTTGTATTTTGGGTGACACGATAGAGGCCTCTGTGAAGTTAATGACTCATCCAGTGTCTGTGATCTCTGAATCACAGAACACCCTAGATAAGCACCTAAGCAATGACAGTTCCAAAGAATGAGGAAGTACTTATTATGTAATACACAGCACAGTCAAGTGCAGTTTGGGGGTTTAGGTAGTGAGATTCCTGTTGATACTGCATCTTCAGTGAAGAAATTCAGCTTCATAGTCCATGGCTTCTTGAAGAAGCATTTTTTATTTGACATTACAGTTTTGGATTCAATTAACAGGCTATTTCATCTGAAAGCCAGACAAAGCTAAGGCGTTATCTCTGGAACCTGCAGGTTTGATGTGATGTATTTGATCTGGCCTCCATTCCCTATGCAGCATTACCCCTCTAAAACAAAATCCAAAATCACATGCATGACAGAGAGACATTTCCCTGGTATATTAAAGTGCACATCTTAAAGCTTGCTGAGATGTTATTTTGGCATTGTGAAAAAACCAACACTGCAACACAGTAGGCATCTCAAAGAGAAAAGGAACATTGAAGGGAAGAGAAAACTGTCTACAAATCAATGAGACAAAAAGATAAACATCGAATGTTCAGTGTGTCTTATACAATTCTTTTAATACAAAACCAGGAACTGACATTTGATTTAACTGAGAAATGAGATAATTCTGACTTGAAAGGAGGAGACGAAGATTGAACAGACAGACGAAATCAGCTACAAAAGGGTGTTCTTTGCCCATCATCAGTAGAAAAGGAACTGAAGATTGAGATACCTGCCAGATATCACTGATGACCAGAACAACCCAGTAATGCTCTGATTCTGTAAGTGCCCTAGTACAATAGTTAATCACATTTAAAATGTTATTTTATTATTTTTTTCCTTTTTCAGAAATTAGGACTGACTCTGCCACAGCTGTATTTTCTTCAGTGCACGCTCCCTGTTCGTTTCTTTAATTTTCCAGAAAGCATTCAGCACCTAGCAGGTGAGGCTGAATTATCAAACCTAGCTTTCTTTACCTTTCTTTAAAAAATATCTTGAAATGCATGATGGTAACTCAGTGAACTGTTGCATTATCAGAATAATTACAAGAAAGTCAGCATAAGAATCTAATTTCTTCTATGCATGGCAGAAGTAAGGAAAACTTAAATTCCCTGAGCTATTTTATTTGCTGCAGCTGTAATGATTCTTTGGTAGAAAAAAAAAAGACCGGATTTTTATATTTGGTAGCTCATTAGAAAACAACAACACACCTTCAAACTGTTTTTTTAATATTATTGGACTTTTAAGGCAGGTAAGAGAAGGAACTGTAGAGAAAAAAAAACAGATAACTTTTTTCTGATTTGTAGGTTTATTGATTTTAGTTTTATCTAAGAACATGTACTTTCATTTCACGCTAGAAAATCTTAATTTCCACATAATATTAGGACACAAACACACTAATTCAAAAAATGCTATATTTTAACACAAAACAAATTAATTATACATTAATTCTTGGGAATGTTAGTTGGCTTTTATTCTAGCATCATAGCAAACACAGAAGAAGTTTTTCTCCAATGTTTCACTGATATCTGCTTTGCATGCATCACATCTCTGCAGCTCTGTGATGTGTCATCTTTCTCCTCATCACAGGTGAATAAAGAATCTGGCCATAAACTTAAACTTAATATTTAATATTTGTGCCAAGAATCTGTGCTCTGTTTTCAGAGCACTGAAGTTACTAGTCAAAATACAAGTCTCTTGAAAAGCAATGTTGATTCTTCCCAGCCTGCATAGCGTCAGCACTGTTTGCCTGCCTGACATTAAACAGCAGTTAAGTTATCCTCTACTTTTGTAAAAATTAATGAGATCAGAAGGACATAGAAGGCTTTATTGTTCTAAATTCCATCTAAAGTATTTTCAGGGCATGCTATGTGCGAAAGCCTTTGAGCAACAGAAATATATGCAATTTGAGAATCTAAAGCTCATATGTTGAACCTGTGTTCCATAACTGATAATGCCATTTTACAGAAGGAGGAGAGAAAATGTTTGAGCAGATCTCTTCTAATGAGATGATGGAAAATACGCAAAAATTATTGGGAGATCATTTGTCCAAGAAAAGGAATGAACAGAGGGGAGAACAATCCAAACCAGGTATAAAGTAATCCAAGTAATGATTTGCCTCTGAAAGCCTTCAAAAATTAGAATTTGAGATCTTGTATCATCTATGGGATATAGGAGGCTGCCTCCAGGTTTTTCTCAGCAGAGGGCAGTTGGAGGGGATTTTATATCTCTTCCTATGAAGAATGGATTGTTACTTGTGGTGGAGTTTGGCCACTAGAGAGGAAGAATGCAGTGCTTAAGACAACTGATCAGAAACAGTTTTATCTGTTACACTAAGAATTATTTTCAACTGCTTTCACAAGAAGTATCCAAGAAGCTACCTGTTAGATATGAGATGCGTATGTTCTATAATAAAAACACTACATACAATAATAGTTCAGGCTTCTTTAACCCTTAATTTCTCACTAAATAGATGAGAGCATTTCTGTCTTTCACACTGAGCAGTTTTACCACCAGCAGCAATACAAACATTTTTTGATTTTTTTTTTTTGTGTTGACCTTCTCTCAAGCTGAAACAACTGTGGCGCATTATCAAGCCTAATGTGTCCAGTGAAATTAACATATAGTATTTACTCACAGCAGGTCTGAATTTGGTGTATTAATTTTAATTAGAAAATAAAATGTGACGACAGATTCTTCCTGATATAAAGTAAACTGACCACAGTAATTAAGAAAACTGACATCTTATGCCCCATGTACAGGTCACAGAGGATCACAAAGAGAAATTCTCCTAAAAATAAAACTGATACAAAACAGTGTAACAGAATATAAGAAAGAACTAGGAAACAATTAAAGAGCACTGTGCATCCTTCCCAACAGGAAGAAGATGACTCCTGCAGATCTTCAATTATATCTCAAAACATAATTCTTCAAGAAGAAATACACTTTGAAAATTCCACAGAGGATGTTTCTGGCAGAAAGATATCTAAGATCAAAGTTTTGTCATCATAACTGAGCCTAAGGACACAGATAAGGAACAGCAGGCAGCACATAACGATTAGAAACAAAACTGAAGGTACGGCAAGCCACTATATTTTGTTATGGGTGTTGCTCTAGCCATTGATCTCTGGCAATAGGAACTGGGACGCTCAGGAAATATTCGTAGATGAGAGCTATGTTTTACTACACCGTTTCTGGTCATCCTGAAAGTCTGACTGTGTTGAAAACATCTAAAACATCAGGATCCAGGTAGTGGAAACAGATTCCTGGGGAAAAAATAGAAAAAATCTCTAGATAGATAGCTTTTAGAATTAGCAATACCTGGACCTTTACTTTGATGATAATGAAAGATCGAATTGCATACAAATGGTATTACTCCCATAATTAGACTCAACATTATACTACCAGAACAGGCAGCACTATTAAGTTAGTTATACAAACCCAAGGTTTGGCTCCAACAACCCTGACCACTACAGCAATTTCCAGACAGTAAATAACAGTGTGGTTTCTATGTTTAAGATCAAAAAACTAACTTTTTTGCCTGTTTGATGACTTATGTTTTGCCTCTACTCAAATGTGAGCATTTTCATGATGCACAGTTGTATTTTTTCTCTGTATGGCATGTGCTTAATTTCAGAGAAATAACAATTTTAAAGAGAAGAAAATGATGAGTTTATTAATTTATGTTAGTAGCTGAGTCATGGTAAAATTTATGTTAGTAGCTGTGTCATGGTCCTCTATGATGTTAGGGGAGCTGTTGTCATATTTTTCAGAATTAAATGATAGAAAAACATTTTTATCAAAACTCGAATTTTCCATGGGAGAAAGCAAGTTTAGACCTCTTTTTATTCATCTTTTCCGAAGAGATAGTTCAAAATTGTTTCCCCCTTGATACATCACAATGAAATTAAAAATGTCATTGGACTTTTAAAGTGTATCATTTTGTTTCTTGTGGAAAAATAAAATTATTTTTGGTATTTTAAATTTGGATCCTGAAGGGATCAAGTGAAAGGCATCTACATGAAAGTATTTGTTAAGTCAAAGATTTCCAGAGGAATTTAAAGGAACTATGCAAGAAGCTCCAAATGAAGTTAGGATTTGGAAGCTTTGGGACTCACATCTTCCAAAAGGGTCCTGGGTCCAAAAAGGAATCAGAAAACATGAAGCTCCTTTCTTAAATTTTATTAATTCAAATGTAGGAGGATCTCTGGAGAAGAGCAAATACTTCAAACTAATTTCATAGAGCTGTATCAAGGCAGGCTACATTCAGATAGATTAATTTAGGGACATAATATCACCAGAAACACTGCTGGTAAGTCAGTGATAATCGTAATTAAGCTTTTTTGGCTGTTTTCACAGTTCACTACCTTTTGTACACCTGCAATACATCAGTCACCTCACCAGAACAACTTCTGCCGTTCTGTACATTACTGACCAGAATTGTACCAAATATGGGATGAAAACAGTGTTTAAGGTGGGGTATACAAGAGACTATGGAGTAACTCCAAAATGTGTTACCATAACTCTGTTACTAGACAAATTACATTAGCATGCAGTGTAAGAACATTATAATAAGTGTTTTTGTTCAGGCTTAGGTTACATGAAGGTTTGTTATTATGCTGATATTATGTGTTTACAGGATTTAAGCCAAATGCAGGCTTGCAGGATCTTCAGTAAGATTGCTTTAGTTTCATGCTCTGAGTGTGGCATGCAAAAGATTGTTTACTCAGTTAAGGAAATATATCTCACATACCTAACCAGATCCCAACATGTGTACAAGATGGTCGTCTTGTCTGTTTTGTTTATAAGTTTCTTTGTTTCAGTTTCAGTACTAAGAATCCAATTTCAATTATACATATTGTTCATAATACCAGTGAAAGAAATGTTTGCAGTAACAGGCACAATTGTAACTATGTATTAAGAGGAAGATTTTGTTTCAGAGCAAAATTCACTGCTTCTTAACAGTGTCTGGTTGACTATGCTGATTGCTGGATCGAGCTTTTATTGATACCTCTTTTACGTATCTCTCCTTAGTCCTGGATTTATGAACAGTCTATGAAAATAACAATAAAATATCCAAGAGAATAGTTTACCTATCAATGGCATAAATCTTAACTGTTCAGAAAGGACTCTCCAGGTTGCTAATTTATTCCAAATGAAAGAACTGGTATTTCCAGAATAGCTGAAGACATGGTATGCTTCATGCCATTTCAGAAACCTGATGTGCGTAAATAGAACAATACACGTTGGAAGTGCCATGGTTGCACATTGAATGTTGACATCTTCACTTGACTGCCTACATTCTCCTAAAATAAGGTACATATGGTTCCAAACATCTGAAAATGGCATATGCCTACACAATAGATTACAGTGGAGTGAAAAGGTACTCAAAGATATAAATATCACATTCCAATACTGTAAGCAGCCTAGCTGCAGCATTCAGTAGATAACTGTATGAAAAGTTGTGGGGGTTTTTTTTGTCATCAGACCTTTCCTCTGAAAGCCTGTAGGAAATTAAGGTGTCATAGAAACATTTTCTTCAAAACAAAGCATCATCTCTTCACACAAAGATCCAAATAATGTGAAGGAAAGAATAAAAGCTTGTTTATGGGTACATAAGCTTTAATATATATTTCTTTCTTAGCTGTCTTTAATGCATTCACTCTGACTTCTGAAATCTGAGTGCCTTCATTATTGGTTTGGAACTAAAGCTTAATCATGGCAGTTTTTGTTCTATTAGGTGACAGAATCCTCACTAGACAGCATGAATCTGGAGATGTTACTTGAAATACCTTCCAGGAATATTTTTCTAGTTCATACCTATTTCACAGAAATGTTAATGCTATTTCAAAACGTTTTAAAAAATTTTCACTGTGATAGTTGGACTACTGTTTTATTTGTTATACCTTTCTATACCTATAGTCTAAAGTCTTTGTACCTTTCTTATAGTCTAAGAGGTCTAATAACATTTGAGTTTTCCATATTAACAAATAAATTCAACATATTGGGCCCGGATAACAAGTAGCACAGAATAAGGTAACGGTGATTATTGCCTGGCAGATGAGAATGCCACAAGCTGCCTTCAGCTAGAATAGTAAATGTTTGAACAGCCCAAGGCTCGGTTAAACAAATGACCAGCAAAATCGTTCAGCACAAGTAGGTTAACTTTTATATCCAAATAAATAAGTATAGCAAAATAAAGATCAGTGGGCAGGTACGCAACATCGTTCTCTTGGTATCTCCAAAAGAATTGATAAAAATATATTGAAAGACAGGAATACTGTAGAAGAAGAAACAAGTGATTAATGTATACTCTTTGGAAACATTCAGCAGCAAAAATGAAATTTTGGAAAAAAATGAAGAGGAGTGAAATGGGGTTTTTGTCCAAGTATCAGTCACATGCTAAGAGAAAACATAATAACAACTGTGCAAACTAGAGTTTATTTTTAACTTCAAGTCTGTGAAGGGGTGAGAAGATCCTACTGTGCAATAAAACTGCTAGGAAAAGGTTACCAATCAATCTGCAATAATAGTTTTCATGGACTACAACTGAGAAACTGCCATCTCATTTGAAGAATTTGTTAAAAAAATCTCATGATGCCCTTCAGACAGAAGTCTAAAACTTAAAAACCGAGATTGAAATCTTTCAGTATATCAGGAAAAGGGCAAAAGAGGGAGGAGCGTACAGATGGATGGACAGACGGATGGGTGGATGGATGATTGGACAGACAGATATACCTATTTCATAGAATCATAGAATCCTAGAATCATATAACGGTAGGGGTTGGAAGGGACCTCTAGAGATCATCTAGTCCAACCCCCCTGCTGAAGCAGGTTAGCCTAGAGCAGGTTGCACAGGAATGCGTCCAGGTGGGTTTTGTGTATCTCCAGAGAA